>CM050435.1:3346329-3401329 GCA_027564155.1 Gymnocypris eckloni scoliostomus | reverse complement strand
AGCATGATTATTGCACAGGTGTGCCTTAGGCTGGCCACAATAAAAGGCCACTCTAAAATGTGCAGTTTTATCACACAGCACAATGCCACAGATGTCGCAAGTTTTAAGGGGAGCGTGCAATTGGCATGCTGACTGCAGGAATATCCACCAGAGCTGTTGTACGTGAACTGGATGTTAATTTCTCTACAATAAGCCCGGGACCTCCACATCCAGCATCTTCACCTCCAAGATCGTCTGAGACAGCCACCCGGACAGCTGCTGCAACAATCGGTTTGCATAACCAAAGAATTTCTGCACAAACTGTCAGAAACCATCTCAGGGAGGTTCATCAGCATGCTCGTTGTTCTCATTGGGATCTTGACCTGATTGCAGTTCATCGTCGTGACCGACTTGAGTGGGCAAATGCTCACATTCGATGGCGTCTGGCACTTTAGAGAGGTGTTCTCTTCACGGATGAATCCTGGATTTCACTGTACAGGGCAGATGGCAGACAACATGTATGGCGTCGTCTGGGTGAGCGGTTTGCTGATGTCAACGTTGTGGATCGAGTGGCCCATGGTGGCGGTGGGGTCATGGTATGGGTAGGAGTGTGTTATGGACAACGAACACAGGTGCATTTTATTGATAGCATTTATATACCATGACGAGATACCATGATGAGATCCTGAGGCCCATTGTTGTGCCATTCATCCATGACTATCATGTTGCAGCATGATAATGCATGGCCCATGTTGCAAGGATTTGTACACAATTCCTGGAAGCTGAAAACATCCCAGTTCTTGCAAGGCCAGGACACTGACCGGACATGTCTCCCATTGAGCATGTTTGGGATGCTCTGGATCGGCGTATATGACAGCGTGTTCCAGTTCCTGCCAATATCCAGCAACTTCTCACAGCCATTGAAGAGGAGTGGACCAACATTGCATAGGCCACAATCAACAACCTGATCAACTCTGTGTGAAGTCAAGTCAAGTCAAGTCACCTTTATTTATATAGCGCCTTTAACAATACAAATTGTAACAAAGCACTGCACAATACCAAAATAGGCAAATTTTGTCAATGTAAAATGACAGGATTTAACACTCAATTATCTGCTGAATGCATTTCATTATTGAATTTAGTAATGGCATTGTCCAGCTTAGTTCAGTTTAAATAATATCTGTGCAGGAGATGTGTTGCACTGCGTGAGGAAAATGGTGGTCACACCAGATACTGACTGGTTTTCGGATGGATGGACAGCAGCCAATTGCACGCTCCCCTTAAAACTTGCGACATCTGTGGCATTGTTCTGTGTGATAAAACTGCACATTTTAGAGTGGCCTTTTATTGTGGCCAGCCTAAGGCACACCTGTGCAATAATCATGCTGTCTAATCAGCATCTTGATATGCCACACCTGTGAGGTGGATGGATTATCTCGGAAAAAGAGAAGTGCTCACTAACACAAATTTAGACAGATTTGTGAACAATATTTGAGAGAAATAGGTGTTAATAGAAAAAGTTAATAGAACATTTTTTTCTTTTTTACTTTTTCCTTGTATGTTAATAGAAAAAGTCTTAGATCTTTGAGCTCAGTTCATGAAAAATGGAGCAAAAACAAAAGTGTTATAATTTTGTTCAGTATATATATTACAGATTAATTTTATTGTCTGTTAGTGATTTTGTGTATCATATCTTTTAGATCACACACACTGTTATTTCCTGCTATAACAATCTAACATGTTGCTGATTATTGATGATCAAGTTCATCATAGACTTCAGATTTATTATGAAACTAGTTTAGGAAGCAAGCTAGAGAAGAGAAGAAACGCTTGATTGATTGATTGATTGATTGATTTGTTGGTTGGTTGATTTATTTTTTTGGTTGGTTGATTGATTGATTGATTTATTGATTGATTGATTGATTGATTGATTGATTGATTGATTGATTGATTGATTGATTGATTGATTGAGATTGATTGATTTGGTTGATTGATTGATTGATTGATTGATTGATTGATTGGTTGATTGATTGATTGATTTTTGATTGATTGATTGATTGATTGATTGATTGATTGATTGATTGATTGATTGATTGATTGATTGATTGATTGATTGATTGATTGATTGATTGATCGATTGATTGATTGATTGATTGATTGATTGATTGATGGTTGATTGGTTGATTGATTTATCGATTGATCGGTTTATTGATTGATTGATTGATTGATTGATTGATTGATTGATTGATTGATTGATTGATTGATCTGCTTCTTGAAGAATGCGATGGTATGGATTCCACCAGATAGGAACAGAGAAGGTGAAGGTTTTGGAAAGTGACTTTGTGCTTCACTTATTCAATCACGATAGCTTGTGGGAAGGAACATTCACTTGTATCAGTGAATTGAGGTAGAGAAGTGCTGTTTTAGTGACAGTCCTGAATGGCAGAGTTAAAACCTTCGATTTGTTCCTGACTTGAATCTCAGTAATAAGGTTTTGACTCACAAAGGTTTTATATGTTGGTTTTAAAATTCAAAAAGATTTCAAAACTGTCCTAAACTAGAATACATTAGAATGAATTATATCATCCAAACTAAAATCGCAAGATCATTATATTTGTGTAATTGATGATTGTCATTGGGGCATGTTGTCACAAAAGGTAAAATGAGTGGTTTTTTTTTTTGTTTTGTTTACAACAATTGTGTACATTTTCATAGACTTTAGACAGAAACTGATTTAAAAAAACAACCTACCTTGTAAAATATTCACTGGTGTAAAATGTGACAACTAGCCCCGATCTCCCCTGCTGGAGCAGTGCGTGTGTATCACGATCAGGACGCATCCCTAAAGAAGAAATTGTTTCGATCTCGCTCATCTTTTCCCAATTTCATTCTCTCTTTGGCTCTTGTTGTTGGGCCTGATTTGTCAGGGCCCCCGGTGAGAGAGTGTGCTATCACCATACGCTTTTCTTTTGGCATTGTTAAAACTAAATGAAACAAGGTAATTAGCTTGTTACAATTAAAGTGACTCGACTGGATAAATTGTAATCACCCGAAATGAAGTTAGGCTTCCCTGCAGGATCAGCAAGCCAGCTGAGCAGCCTCATTTGCATAATTAAAATATACAAATGATAATGGATTTTGTACTCAATATCCAGCGGCTGTAAATCCAGAGAAATATGAATATTACAATAACAACGCAGCTGCCTTGAGATAAACGCGGGATGATGTTCCCGACGTTCGCGTTTTCTCCCGCACGCATCCATGCGGCCGCGAGATGAGTCTGGAGGTACCTATTGAAAACCTGAGTGATAAAATAGATGAAAAACCTTCAAAAGTGATATTAGCTAATAATGCCTGTGGTGGAACCACGGGGTGGAGAAAGAGAGAGATACGTGGACCAATTACATTTGCAAATTGTCAGCGGCGGGTCCTCCTATCGTCACTCTACCTCAGGGGAAGCCTTTTGCCTGATTATACAAAATTGGGATTGAATTAAACATCTAAAAGTGTTGTCCTAAGACAAACCGAATTAAATTATGCCCGCTCCTTTTCGCTGCGAGCATGAGGAAGCTGGTAAATTTTCTCAATTAGGAGAGGGACAATGTCACGAAATTAGGCCTTAGAGGTTCCTCCGCTTTGCATTTGTCATTAAAGTGAGCTGCACTGGCCTCCAAACAGCTGGGTTCCTTTCAACTGCTGGCCGCTTTGCTGGCTTTCTCTCTCCGTGTGTCTCTTTCCATGCTTGGACTGAGTCCTGCTGGAATGTGAAGGAATGCCAAGCCAAACAGAGTGGTTAGATCTGCAGGCCACAAAATAATAATGACAACATTCATTCACATGAAGAAATGTCAAATCACTGTAAAAAATGTGTAAAGCTTGAATTATTATTTGTATATCAGTAGATGATTTAATGTGACTTGTGATGATGTTTTATTTTTTCATGAAAATATATTTTAAATGTACTCACTATATTTTCATGACATATTCATTCACTTTAGTCAAATGCATGGGTGTAATACATTGATCCAGTGACTAATAACATGTGACCCTGGACCACAAAACCAATTATAGCGAGAGCTGTCTAAATAATCTTTCCATTGATGCATGGTTTGTTAGGATATGGCAATATTTTGCCGGGATACAACTATTTGAATATCAGGAATCCGAGGTGCAAAAAAATGTAAATATTGAGAAAATCGCCTTTACTTTTGTCCAAATGAAGTTCTTAGCAATGCATATTACTAGTCAGAAAATACGTTTTGATATATTTACGGTAGAAAATGTTACAAAATATGATCTTTACTTAATATCCTAAACTAATGATTTTTGCCATAAAAGAAAAATCGATAATTTTGACCCATAGCAAGCCGTTGTTGGCTATTGCTGCAAATATAGCTTTGTTACGTATGACTGGTGTTGTGCTCCAGAATCTCATATGATATAACAATGCAAATAAATATACTTTTTTATCTCACAATTTAGATTTTTGCATTTTTTGCAGAGCTGTGAGATGTAATCTTAGAATTGCGCTATATAAACTATCAATTCAAAACATTGAGAAGTCTGAATTCATAAACTTTCAACTGCAAGCAAAAAAAAAGATAAAGAAGTGTGGAGAAGTTACACTGTGGAGAAAATTAGCTCTGTATTGGGAAAAATATAATCAGAATTCTGAGTTTATATCTTGCAGTTTGAGTTACACTTCAGACCTAAAAGATGAAAACTTCTCATAATTGCATAATATTTTGCTCAAACGTCTTATAATTTTTTAACATGCCCTTTTTTGGTACTCGTCCAACCATTTGAGAACGTCTTATACAACAATCGGCTGCAGATGCCACACTTGTGTGTGTCCACTACCGTACTGTATTGTGTAACCGGGTCAATGTATTGAATGTGTGTGAAGTACTAAATGACTTTTCTATGGCACATCAGTGCAATATGGACCAGAGCTGTAAGTAAATAATTTGCAGTAATCAAAGTTAATGGAACCCAATGGGAGAGACTTATGCTATAGCAATAATCTCATTTAGCAGGCAGCAGATTCAGTGGATAATTGGGCATAAGTAAAATTGAATTCCCTTGCTCAATTACTGAACTATTACGCTTCATATCAGCAAACGCAGGTCAGCTGAATCTCTGACACAGTGAAAACACTGAAGGCGATTGAGAACATAGCATCTAGTTGTTCCGTTCACCCAGAGCATCTGTCAAAATACAGCCGAGTCTATGCAATCACCTCATTTCTGGATATGACAAAGAATATATCAGTAAATTAGCAGGGTAGACCAAATGGATCAAAGCAATCACATCCCAGAAATCATCTGGGTAATCAAAATAGATTTAGCACAGAACAATTACAACAGTTAAAAAAATGTGAAAACAGATGAAAATGTGAGTGGTAACAATGAAAATGTAAAGCTTGCTAAGGCCGAATTAAAGCCGTGCTGATATTTAGCCATATCAACTACGAGTGTGATATTGCGTTTATACAACAGTTCGACGACACAGGTGTTTAAAGGTCCCATATTGTCAAACCTGAATATCCTGGATTTTTTCATGATAACAAAGGTCTTGGGGCTATGTAACTACCATATAAGTTTCAAAACAGTCAGTCCACAGTAAAATGCACACAACCTGAATAAAGTACCTGTGCCTTTTCACAAGCCCTAGTGACTTCCGTAAAAATGTGACGTCCGATTATTGATAATCTGGATCACATGGACCATGGAAACCAGATGAGTCCTCTGCACGATCTAACTTTGCTGCAGCCTGGACTTAAACTACTGATTCGTCTGGCCGGAGGAGAACTGCCCCCCCGACTGAGCTGGTTTCTCCCAAGGTTTTTTCTCCATTCTGTCACTGATGGAGTTTTGGTTCCTTGCCGTTGTCGCCTCTGGCTTGCTTAGTTGGGGACACTTCATTTCCAGCGATATCATTGACTTCATTGCACAGATATTATTTAAACTGAACTGAGCTGGACAATTACATCACTGAATTCAATGATGAAATGCCTTTAACTGAAAATTGAGTGTTTACTATTGTCCTCTTGCATTATTGACACACTATTTTCCTATTTGATACTGTAAAGCTGCTCTGACACAATCTGTAATGTTAAAAGTGCTATATAAATAAAGGTGACTTGACTTGACTCGACTTAACAACTAGATTCTTGCCTAAAAAACACTTAAAACTACATTCGATGACACAAAACCAGTATTATTTATAAAATTATAGTACATTTGGATGTCCACCATGACATTCTTTGTGAGAAATACTGCAAGCGGAGTGATGCAAACGGTGAAATGGTTCGAGTTCTGTTATCACTGGAATGGCTTTTTATTATCCAGTGGGGACATTGACATTTAAGACAAGCTTTGAGTTAGGTGGGAATGTAGCTAAGAAGACATTTTCTATAAGATCATTAGCAATAACTAATAAAACACATTTTCAGAAGTGGTATTTGGATGGTAGGCTATGTGTTTTTTCTAGATAACCTTTTGTTTCACAGAGGAACTTTGCGATTTTAATCCCATGCGAATTTGCCACGTCTGTGTTTTTGACTAAAGTAATGATTTGAAAACGCAAATATCTGCAATGGCTGATATTATGTTTCCATAAGTTCTCGGGTATTTTGACCTACCTGAGCAACCATTTGCACCCAATGTTGCATGTAGCACCTTTAAATATTAAAGGCATCCGACGAAGAAAATACATAAATAAAAAAAGATAATAAGGAGCGCCAAATCGCAGAAACTTTGTATCAGCGTCAGGTACAGACATCTGATGAGAACTGTCACCCAGCCGTTGCCTAAAACGAACTAATCCCATCTGAACAGAAGACTTATAGGGTTTCTCTTTCTGTCTGCCTTCCTTTCTTTGCTCATTGTCACTTTTGAAATAAGTGACTGCTAAATGAATAATTGTAAATGTATGGCTAAAGGCTAAGCCTGGCCTGCAGGTTAATTCATAGTGTGTAGTTTTCTTTGCTCTAGGTTTGTGGTGCCTCATGATGGGCTGTAATAAAATGGATTTTAATATCAATTTCACGTATAATATATAACAGGTTTTTTTTTTTTTTTTGAATTAATACATTTGGATGTACTACGTACACATACTGCATATTAACAAAGCAAAGCTTTCCGGTGTCCATTTAGAGCATTTTTTGGATCTGGAAAATTTCATTTGCATAAGCATTGTGTAGGCTATTTATCATATTTTGCTCATTCATAGCTCAGAACACTTAGTGAGTTCTCAGCTAGGCTTCATTTAAATATACATTTTGTCTCAGATGTTCTTTCCTAAAATTTTAACAATCTTGAAAGACTCTCATTCTGACGGCACCCATTCACTGCAGAGGATCTATTGGTCAGCAAGTGATGTACTGCTATATTTCTCCAAATCTGATGAAGAAACAAACTCATCTGACTTATGGATGGCCTGAGGATGCGTAGATTTTCTGCTAATTAATATTTTTGGGTGAACTATTTTTTTAATTCAAAGTGCCAGAAATATATTTTTTTGTTGTTGTTGTTGGGGGGTGTTATAAAAAAAAACTTAACTAATATTGAAAGTGGACTTAATATACTGTATGTATATTATACATCAGTCTTTTTTCCCAATCTGTACCGTTGATTTACCCTCATATGCCCCTGTATCTATGCCCTCTGCACTTTTCTGTCAATTTCATGATGAAATTCTCCTTAAACCCCAAAACTGTAACTGTATGCAGTTGACAGAATCCATGCCATCCAATAACCAAATGTATTTAAATCATCATTTAAAGTAATGCCGCTCTGCTCCCTTTACGCAGGACTCCAGAAAAATCAGACGGGACGGAGAGGGACGCGAGCTTAAGGCGGCTTAGTTCCTCAAAAAGATGTATTTAATCTTAAGATATTAGGCCGGGTTATTTTTACTTACCCTCTGCGCGCATTAAAAACATTTGCTTGAAGATTTTAGTGAATGAAACAAATGAAATGAAAGCGAGTGGCTGATTTTAATCAAGGAGAGCAGCGTTGAGGTTTAACAGATGTCAAACAAGTCTCGCCGAGCTCCATTAGTAATATGAAGGGTGCATGAGATGATTAAATGTTATTTAAAGACAGGACAAGAGAAGATAAACTCCTGTCGGAGGGGGGCCTGCTGCTCCTTTCAGCGGAAGGAGAAGTGATGTTTGTTTAACATCGTCTCATTGCTTTGACCTCTCTCATTAAAATGGGAGAGTACACTAAGCTGTTAATGTTGTCTCAGCCGCCCTCTTTTCACACACCAAGAGCTTCATTTAAATAACTTACAGGTCCAATTAGATGGGAAATTAAATTGTCATTATTTAAGTGGGTGACAAGCAGAGGAAGTGACAGTGTCCCTTGAGGCCTGCTGTAGTTACTCTTCTGAATTTGGGGAAGCGGTGCTGATAATGACACACAAGCCCATGTGTTTGGAAACTCGACAGAGGTGCAGATTAAATTCAAATTACAAAACCATTATGTTCAAATGTACTCATTCATTTGTTTATTTTGAAGACTGTGTAATTGTATTGGTACTTAATTTAGCATTCGATAATAATATTAACGAACCATATACTGCATTATAATGTTTGACTATGACTAAGGGTTTTATTATTTTTTAACAATCCATGAATAACATCTATTAGATAAAACTAGTTTCCCCATATATATATTCATTTTTGCAATTTTAAAAATTTACATTTAATGCAAAAAGTGTTAAATGAGACAATTATTTTATTATTTTAGTAAGATATGCTTTTGAAAAAATTATTATTCTGCTCACCAAGGCTATATTCCTTTGATCGAAAATACAGTAAAACAGTAATATCGTGACAATTTTAAATAACTGTGTTCTATTATATTTTAAAATGTAACGTGACGTAAAGCTGAATTTTCAGCATCATTACTCCAGTCTTCAATGTCACATGATCCTTCAGAAATCATTCTAATATACTGATTTGCTGCTCAAGAAACATTTATAATTAATGTTGAAAACAATTTTTTCTGCTTTACATTTCTACTTTAATATTTATAAAAATAGATGCATCCTTTCTGAATGAAAGCAGCCTAATTCTTTCTTTCTTTCTTTCTTTCTTTCTTTCTTTCTTTCTTTCTTTCTTTCTTTCTTTCTTTCTTTCTTTCTTTCTTTCTTTCTGTCTGTCTGTCTGTCTGTCTTTTCTGTCTTTCTTTCTTTCTTTCTTTCTTTCTTTCTTTCTTTCTTTAAAGCTGATCTCATACTTCTGAACAGTAGTATTTATCTTAAGTCATTTATATACATTATTTATTGACTGATTGATTCTCCGATCACGAAGGTTAGCCGATGGGCCCCTGCGGTCCCTGTCCTGTCTGCATACACTGCCACATCTCCGCCATAAAGCTGATGGAGGGAGTGAAATCAGAACTTGACGGGTGATCTCTGACCCGAGCATCTGTGCTGCTGCGCTGCTGTCTGTGGTCAGTCTGAGAGCCGGTAACACTGACCTCAGACCTCAGCCACGAGGGCCACGAGGGCCACTGTCTCACCGGGGGATAATTTGACTCTGTCCAGGCAACGTATGGCCACTTAGATCATTGTAGAAAGCATTTGATATCGTATATATCCATAGAGTTATCTTAGATGGAGAGTCAAACCAGATGTTTATAAATGACCAAACCAGTGCCTATTTCTGATGCATGAAATAATTAAATACCAGTAAAATGTACTTTTGATGTGTAAATAAGTAAATGCTTCAGCTGACTCGTATTTCATTTCTAGTGCATTCTATTTGTATTGGTGGAATTTAAATGAACCTGTTAAAATGTATTGTCACTCTGTTGAAATGCCCATCGGCTTGTCACCTCTCATGTAATGTTGTCACCTCTATTGAAGTTAGGGTTTAAGTTAATCAAACTTAATTGAATAAAGTTATGTATAATGCCAAGGGACCGCGGATGAAAACTAGCCATTGGGTAAATTCGGTACAATGCATGAAATGGAAACATTTATGTTAAAATTATACATGGTCCCTTTTGAAATAAACGTAATAAAATAATAATAATAATAATGGGATTATATATGCACTACTGTTCAAAGTTTCTTTTTCGGTCTGGGAGATTCTGCTCAATGAGGCTGCATTTATTTGATCAAAAATACAGTAATAGAACAGTAATATTTTGAAATATTATTACAATTTAAAATAACTGTTTTCTATTGCAATGTAATTTATTCCTGTGATGCAAAGCTGAGTTCTCAGCATCATTAAAGATTCAGTCTTCAGTGTCACATGATCCTTCAGAAATCAGTATAATATACTGGTTTGCTGCTCAAGAAACATTTCTGATTATTAGTAATGTTGAAAACAGTTGTGCTGCTTAATATTTCTGATAAATAGAAACATTAAAAGAACAGAAGTGATTAATTGACAGAATCAATTTAATGCATCCTTGAATAAAAGTATGAATTTCATAAATCTATATACACCTTACTAACCCTAAACGTTTTAACAGTTGTTTATATATTATCACGTTATATATCATTTTAAACACACATACTGTACATATTTAAAATAAAATATATTCCCAAATAGCTTAATGCTCCTTTTTTGAATTTACTGCAGTTTAACTACTTCGAAATATTAGTAACTTGCAGTAAAACAACTTCAAAATCGCTTCCTCAGCCCTGATAACACAGCTTCATAATGTTTTCTCCAACGAAAGAAGTGGCCTTCAGCTAAATTACATTCTGAAGGTGAAAACCTTTCTTTTGGCTCTCTCAGACAGTGATATAAACCTTGATCGTGGAGAGCCTGGATAAAAAAAAACAAGAGCAGAACTTTTCCACTTGGTCACGGCCTCTGTTTGTCTCTCTCAGAGTGATTTTTTACATCGACCCCAAGAAAAATAAAAAGGGCCCACAACCGGCAAATTGAAAATCCATTTGTTGAACAAGTACCTCTCACTTACAAAAAAGAGCAGGGGCTGTGTTTGAGGAATAATATGACATGTGTGCTAATAGCGCTTTCTACAGAGCCATCTGTCTGAGGGAAAGGTCAGGAGAAGATGGCAGGTGATGGAGAGAGCGAGAGAGAGGGGGAGAAAAACAAGTCAAATGTACAGCGACAGGCGAGGGGCGGCGTGACATCACATGAATGTCATAATTGAGCGGCACTAAATCGAGAGGCCCACTTTCGATGTGTCAATAAACAAGTTCAAGGTGGCACGGCGGATCAATACAGCGCGACAAGAACCATCCGACAAATTTACTGCGGTGTAATTGGGTGCAAAATGACTCAACTCAACCTTCACGCCGCAGAAGAAAAAAAGAAAGAACAAATCTCAGAGCTCGCCGTCGCCCTCCGGCAACAGTTTGTACATGTCACATATGCCTTCAGGTGGCATTGGCAGACAATAATGGATTTTGTTTTGGTGTTTGTGTGTGTGTGTGTGTGTGTGTGTGTGTGTGTGTGTGTGTGTGTGTGTGTGTGTGTGTGTGTGTGTGTGTGTGTGTGTGTGTGTGTGTGTAAAAGACAATAGAAAACAGGTAGAAAGGCTGTGTGTGTGAAGCAGGAGCTGAGCATTACAGTTCACCAAAAATTAAATTTATGCCATTATTTACCTACTTGCATGTCAATACTAAACTATAATAAATTAAATATATTATATATGTGTTCTTTTCAGAGTTCAACAGAACTTTTTGATTTTCAACAGACAAAAGAATTATATAGATTGAATGAGCTTTGGAATTGCGTGCTAATTAAATGATAACAAAAAAATGTATATATGGGATGTAATTATATAACATTTGCAAAGAGATAACTCAAAAATCCTGTTCATTATTCAATGATTTCTAATATTGACATTTGAATTTTCCATAAAATGATAAATAAATATATGGAAAAAAAGTTATCTGTTATATGTTTTTGCAAATAAACTCTTCAAATATTCTCATTTTTGTTCCACAAACTAATAAATAAAATGTAAAAATACAGTAAAATTAAATGTAACAATCTAACATTTGATTGATATACATTTATAAAATATGGATCAAAAATGTATACATTCTATTTTGATTCTAAAAATAAAATAAAATAAAAAAAAAAGAGCATATAGAAACGGCATGGTTTGTTAAATGACATTAGAGTGAATAAAATAAATGTTTAGGTGCGCTATGCTTTGTACACACACACACACACATATATGTATGCATATACCTTTTTTTCCTCAAAACTGCATAGACAAGGGTTCTATTAAGGAACAATGAAGATACAGGATTCTCTCACACAAAAAGTAATTGCAAAATGAAAAGGCTGTATCAAAACATATCCATATTGATATTGACAAAAAGCTGCCATCTTGTATGAGGTAATCATAACTTCTCATTCTCAGCGCTGCTATCATCTGGAGCAGGTATATTGTTGGGCCGCTAACGAGATGACTGTAATTGATTTTTGGGGAATAGAGTCATTAACCTCAAATGTCAGCACCTCCTCCTCAAGTGCTGAGATATTGATCCGCTAATGCAGCTTCAATAGAGGCTGATGTTTAAACAGAGATATAAAGACCACTTCGACTCGCCAGTGAATAGATCACCTGCTTGTATCGTCTTCCAGAACTTCAGTGAGAAATACATAAATTACATTGAAATGAGGGATGAAAAACTTCACTCGGTCTAAAACTCTCTCTCTCTCTCTCTCTCTCTCTCTCTCTCTCTTAAACTGAAGTGAATGAAGTTTGAATTGGAATTAATAATTTCTGTTTAATTTTTATTTCAGTTCAAGTTTGAGTAAATTTGTTGTGTTTCTTTTTTTATTTTCTTGGTTTTTATTAAGTTTTATGTATTTTTAATTATTGTAGTATGGCAACTTTAAATTCAATTTGAGAAATCAAGAATTTTAAAAGTTTTTAAATATTTTATTAGAATCAATTTAAGTTAATGAATGTATTTTATTTCAAGCAATGAATATATATTTAATGATTTTAAATTTTAATTAATGATAACAAAAAATGGACATACTGTAACTGTCGATAAGCATACTTCATTCTGCTATTATTCTGTCATTTCAACCCCATATTGCATCATCTTTTCCATAAACCAGAAAATGAGATATTTTGAAGAATGTTCATGCTGCTGTTTTCCATAGACTTTACAACTCACTTATACAACAACAACAACAACAACTGAGATTTGAATTTGAATCTGTTATTGATACAAACCCATCAAATGGCATCAAAATACACGTAATATTGCATGTATATGGACTATTTCTATGCTGCTTCTTTTCAGAGTTCAACAGCCTCAACTGCTTTCTTTCAACAGACAAAAGAACGCCATATAGATCTGGAACGGCATGAGGGTGATTAAATGATGACAGAATTATCATTTTGGGATGAACTATCCCTTTAACCGAGACGTTATATCCTTGTTTGGTTACGGAGCATATTGGCTAATCTGTGACATTTGCAATTTTCCATATCAAATGATCAAAACAAACTATATGGAAGTATAGTTTGTCAGAAGTTGGACTAAAGCCACGGATCTCATCAGCAGCTACGCTAATATTCGCTACATGTAAACATCCTCTGCCAATGTGGGGTGAGGATATGAACTCTCAGCATTTGATGGATTAGTGACATTTCCAAAGTAAAGCACATCTGAGGCTGCCCTCACCATGTGGTCTATGTGGGTTTAAACCCAAGCTGGGAGAAACGTGTAACTGATATCTTTGTGTCATGGAGCATATCCGGCATGCGGCGCGCTGACAGCCAGCGAGTGATGGCTGATGCTTGGATGTCTGTCTGTGAGTGTGTATTCTGCTGTGTGTTTCATTGTCTCAGTGGCATTTGCTCTTGATGATGGCTGGAAGGAGCCCGGGGCGACCCGGAGGTGCAGACTACAATCAAAGGTCCTCTGACACCGCTGAGAATCATCACAGCTTGATGATAACCTGACTACCTTCAGGTAATCCCACACAAGTGATAGCTGCGCAAAACTTTCTCGCCGTAGAGATGGAGTCTGAGCCGTCCGGGTGGGTTAAATACGATAACCTTCTGATTGATGGGCACATTTGAGCATTGGAGGAGGTCTTTATGGCTTCAGCGGCGTCGTGTGGGGGTATTTTAGGAGGGAAGGTGAATGAATTTGTATCTGTGTGTTTGCTATGCTGTTCTCTGGCATGAATAAACGGCATTAAGTCATGTTACAATGAATAAATCTCATCTGTGCCATTAATCCCAGAAGATGATGCCAAAACAGAAAGTTTATATGATGATATAAAATTCAAAAATATATATTTAGATTTATTTTATTTAGAATATTTATTTAATTTAAATATTTCATTTCAGATAACATTTATTTCTGTTTATGTTTCTGTATATTACATCTTTAAAGCACACATTCCCAGCAGGCACCAGACATCTATGTAACACTAGGTCTACGTTGGACTTGACGTCGTACAGACGTTGCATTTTGGTTGAAATTGAAAATTGGGTTGACGTTAATATTTGACGTTGACTTAACATTGGATTTTGGTTACATAACCTAAAAACAACAAAACATCAACATCAGCTGACGTCGGTATTGGACATCGATTTAACATTGACATTAGATGTTGAATTTACATTGAACTTTGGTCACCCGGCGTCGCAACCGAAATTTAACCTAATATCAACGTCTTATGACGTTGTGTGCCTGTTTTGTGCCTGCTGGGTTAATACAACTACTGCTGCCCAAGGTGCTGTGCAAACAAAGTAAAAGCCAAGAACAGACAAAGATAAATTCAAGTGTCAATGGCACCCCTCAATACCCAGTAGAATTAAAAGCCTGAGATAATATGTTAATTTTGAACCGAGTTTTAAATGTAAATATAGTTGGATCTGCTCTAAAATACAGGGGTAAAGAATTCCACAGTCTAGGTGCAACTACTGAAAAGACCCGATCACCCCTAAGATTTGATCTAGACCTAGGGACAGTTAGAAGCAGCTGATCAGAGGACTTAAGGGATCTAGTAGGCGTGTGTCATTTAAGAAGCTCTGCAAGGAAGTGCCAAACCATTTAATGATTTAAAAACATACAATAAAGCTTGAATTCTATTTGGAAACGTACTGGCAGTCAATGAAGGGCAAATAGAGCTGGAGTGATGTGCTCTCGTTTCCGAGTGCCTGTCAGCGTCCTCGCTGCTGCATTTGGACTGCCTGCAAACACGACAGCGCTTTCTGAATATCTCCTATATAAAGGGAATTACAATATCAAGCCTTGAAAAAATAAAGACATGACTTTCTCAAGGTGTTTAAAAGAGAGAAATATCTCAACTTTAGCCAAAAGTCTCAAATGGAAAAAGCTGGATTTAACGACAGCTTTATTTCAAGTAGCCTATTTTTTCCCCTAACTGTAGTTAACTACAATAACCCTGATTTATTGACTAAAGAGGTGTGACCATCAGGTAAAAATGTATATTTCCTTACATCTTTAATGCATGCAAACACACCTATCTTAATAACTATTTTCAAAATTGTTTTCAATTAATTGTTCAAAATAAATTGTATTATTTATTTGTATTATATGACACATTTATTAATTAAATAAATATACATTAATTATTTATATTATTATAATATTTAATTATTAAATTAATTAAATAAATGTATAGATATCATTATGTTTTTTCTAGGAGTTGCACCACGAGAAATTTTAAAACATCGTAACCTTGTTTTAGAATTTTCTGATATTTGAACTCTTTTTGATGATGATATCAATTATATAATTTCATGTTTGTTGCATGTTGGTTGGGCCCGAACAAATTAATAAAAGATAAATAAAATAAAATAAAACGTATAAATAATATTTTTTCTTTTAAATTTTATCATTTTAATTAGGTGTTTCCTTAATAATGAAAGCAGTAATCAAAATCAGTGCATCATATAAAAAAAAATCCAGATTTTGTCTGGGCCTAGTAAGAAAAAGCTAGTTAAAGGTTTCTTCATTTTTTGGCAATCTGGACCCAGCAAAAGGCCCAATGTCAATCGGGAAATAGAAGAGGAGATAGAAAACTATTGACAAGTTTCCTACAGCTGCGTAAACACTTGGGAACTGTATGCAATATTTATGGTGGTTTGTTTTGGGGCCTCCAATGGTGGCTTTGGTTAAGATGGCAGGTATTGTTTGGGGGTTGGATGGACCCTGCTGAGGGCAAGCATTGTAAATGTATAACATCTTGGAATGCACAGACCATATATCCCCCCTGAGCAACTCCCCCATACACCCTCCCTTCTGCCCCCAACCCCCCTCTCCTCCAAAACTACTGGTGTGTGAAATATGAAAGAGACATGTTGTCTTTCAATTTGTCCAATATACCTCACAGGTGGGCTCCAGGTACACGGCCCCTCAGTGGCTGAAAAATGACTGCTGAAGTGCGAGGTGACTTTGATGAACCTCGCTACTCCCGGCCCTATCATTCTTTTCCATCTGGCTTCCTCGGCAGCCACGCGGACAACGCTCTGGAAATTTGTCTTATTGAAGTGAAGCTGCGCTCCGATTCCTGCCGACTCCGAGCCAACTAATGAACAGGCGCTTAGAGTTCACTTACCCGCCCCTCATGCTGCCAAAGCTGGGCATGACGGCACGTCGTTCGTCCTCCTGGCTGCTGGTGCGTGGTGTGTACCACAGGGCTACGTTATAGGGCCGGCATGTTTCCCAAAGTATCAGATTTATCTTAATAATTTCCTATTTGAACCAATTAATTTGAAGCAGTTGTCTTAACTAAACATCAATAAGGTCTGTTTGAAGACACTTTTGGATGTGTATTTTTAAGGGGTTTTAAGTCTTAATTAAAGGGGCTTAAACCTTTCATAATTGACAGCCCCATTCATATATTAAAGGAAAAGTCTGCATTATTAACTTGATTTTCTTTATACAGAAGCATTTAATGCAGCAAAATTACTCCTTTTAAATAGTTTCAGTACAAACAGCTCTTCCCTTAGCCATTGACACGGTTAGCGTATCTGACACTGAAAGACCATTAGCATCTTGCCCGGGTTAGACTTTATCCCGCTGGTCTGTTTAATCCTCTCCTTGTAAACCCCCGTGAGCAGACGGTGGGACACAGAGGATGTGATTAAGTTGGAGTGATCTCCAGCAGGGACTGGATTAAACTCAATAAGAGTCTCTTAATCCAGCTAAGCAGCGGTTGACCCGACTAAGCTCTCTGCTCTTTTACCAGCTCAGCCAGTGAAAGTCTTCACCTCAAGAAATCATTACAGTTCACACCTAGTAGACACATTGTCTGCAAAAAGCTAAAATAAGAAGATTGTATTGATATACCAAAGGGCAGGGAGTAAAGTCCGTGTCAAAACACTAACACTGTCCAAAATGACTTACTTTACTTAGGTGTTAACACACTTGGCAACCCAGGCTTATTGAAAAAGAATTAATGTGATTTAATTATATTACGTTACACTGCAAGGTTGTGTCCAGTGAAAGAGTATTCAGTTTTATCAGATTAATGTGAATCTTGACGCATTTTAGGACTGTTGTTGGTTGTTGTGCATATAGCAGCAGTTCTAAAATAAAATGTCCGGTAAGTCTAAAACTAAACCCAAACTTACATATATTTGATAGTGTTAAGAAAAGCAACCGTGAGATAAAACCACTTTTTCTGAAGCAACCATTTTAGTTCGCTTCTTTTTGAGAAGGTGCAACGGTGAGCAAGTTTACGGGCCATGTATATGGAGCTAGTTTTGTGATGCAATCATCAAAATGTATTACTCTATAAATCATTTATAAATCATGGTTTTTGGGGTCATAAAGTATTGTACAAGGAACTCTTTACTAATTGATCATTGTCATAATTTGTGTGAAAAGGAACACAAGTTAGTGTTCATTTAATCTGGAAACCACAGTGAATAGTATGTATAAGTACGTTTTTGGAGTTAATAAAAAATGAAGACAGCAGCACATTTTTCTAAGGAGTCTGTGTTTGCACTGTATCTCTATTGAATGAATTTTCTGATAGACGCTCCATTTCCATTACGTAAGGAAAGATGAGACATCCGGGTATTTAAAGTGCACTTCGTCTTAATGGACGCTCACTCAGTGACTTGTTTAGTAAGATTTTTTGATCATATGTTAATTTAAAGAATATTATTTTAAATAATTTACTGTATTTCTGTGTTTGTTTGGATTCATTTTGTGTTTGTAATTATTGGCCTTGGATGCTGACATGGCAATAAAAATAAATACCTACTACTCTTCTTAACTGAATTTTCAGTATGAACACACTATTTAAGCTATTTACACTCATTTACTATTTTTGCCAACATAAAATATATATATATATATATATAGCATAGATTAGTGCATAATGCAAATGCTTGTGACAATGGCAGTAAAGATTTTACTTAATTTGGAAAAAGTAATTAGTTAGCTACAAGCTACACAATTAGCTTACTACACTGAAGCTAAGGGGGCAAATATTTTCAATTTAAAATGATGTAGTTATTATATTAAATAATTCCCATAAAATGGTATTAAAGGAAATTTCACTCTATTTATTGAATCTATATTGAATCTATTTTCTAAATGCATGATTCATCCACACATATTTTGACCTCATGATGTCTTCTAGTGATAAAGACAGTCGTCTATCTGGTGACGTATGCAGGACTTTCTCAATCATTTAATCAACTTAAACTTCACCTCTTCAAGCTCATGTTAATCTGTCTCTACTTTGAGTGTCACGCCCACATCCAATCAACATCCAATCAAACAACTGATGTCAACTGAACTCAAGTCCCAGTCTAACATTTGTTTTCTGTTTGATAATCCATTTGATGCATGACACAATACAGAAGAACAGATCTGTCGCAGCTTCCATTTCATCGTGACTTTTAAACAAACCTTTTTTTTTAAGAATGACAATTCAGGTGACAGCATTAAACTCATATATATAAATGTATACTACCATCAAAGTAATAAAAGTAAACAACATCCATATACAGGTAAATGAGTGTTTCCCTTTCATCTTTTTTATTGTTAGTCATGTGGGATCAGGCGGAGCTGAGAGCATCCTTTACGGTCGTATTGCTCTCTGTACGACTAAACTAAAGGAGTTTCTCCATTAATACCCGAGACCATCTCGAAAACAAGCCAGTGCATTACACAAATGAAAAAAAGAGACAGTAACCAAGGGGAGAGGTAGGGAGGGGGTGTGTACTGGACATTATTTAAGTGTTCTTGTAAGCCATCTAAGATATTAATGTTGCAAAGCTACTTATGAATATTTAAGAACATAAAAGCGAGACTTGTGCAACCCAGATGACCACAACTCTACGGGGAGAACATCTCCTGAACATTTATGATGGATTTTAAACACTATTAAAACAATCTGGGTGTTTATGACATTAAAGAAGAGGCTGGAAAAAGGAGGGATGGCTTATTGTTGTCTTAAAAGCTTGCTGCTCTAAGTAATGCTGTTCTGTGTAAATAAATATGAATATGATCACTGACCACCGAACACTAAGCAGATGTATTGAACATTTTAATAATTCAATGCCATAAAACAAAATGAAAGTTGAGGAAAAAAATGACCAGGTGAGTACTCTGATAAATATAAAACTGAAAAAGTAAGTAAATAAATAAATAACTTTTTTGATAAATAAAAACTCAATAAATACATAATTTGAATTGATGTGTCATTGTACAGTCTTGTGTATCTTTTGTCTATCATTTTTGTTTGAAAATAAAACTGCTGCATTGACAGACACAGAAAGCTTAAAAATGCAAAGCAATTAAACAATAAAAACAAAATCTAATAATGAGGTGCATGAATACTTTCATGAAATTTGTATTATTTTCTTTACTGTGTTGATTAAGGATAAGATTTTTAAACTCTACAGCCACATACTGTATAATAAACACAAACAAAAATTGCATTATTATTGGTTATACTGTACATATATACTGAACATATTTAACATTATTTTTTACTAAAAATAAAAATGTAACTAGTTTAAGGCGACATTTTCATTTAGTTTAAGTTGAAGTACTAAAATAACAAACCTAACACACATATGATATTATATTATATATTATAAGTATACTATTTACATATATATAATATGCCTATTTAAGTCGGGATGCATATTTAAAAAATAAATCAAAAAATGACCGAACAAGCAAATTTACTGCAATTTTAACTAAAATGAAAACAGAAAATATAAAATCAAATTAAAAATATTAAAACCATATATCAATGATACTACAATAACACTGATAACAATGATACATTATTTCTTTTTATTTACGTTTCTGTTATTTCTTATCATTTTTGGATAATATTTAATCCATAATAACGTGATTCATGTCTTTTGAATCAGCATTAGCTCATTATCACAGAAGGCCAGTACTCTGAACTACGGGACTAATTCAACCAAACATCTTCAGCAGTACCAGCATGAGTTTTGCTGGAGTTCTAGCTCTCGGCTCCCTCATTCTGTTCAACCCTCCACTAAACAACAGCCCGCACCGCCTTTCCTCAAAATATAAAAAGCAGCATAAAGTCTAAAAGGCTCTTTGTCTGTGACCTCATTGACATCACTGCCAGAACACTTGCCCTCACATAGCCCAAAATTGAACTTCCCGGATTACTCTTAGACCCTGAAATGTAAAGTATTTCTCCTGCATTAAGTTGTATTAGCGATAAAGAGCTGCACTTTTAATCTGTCCTTGATGAAGAAGCCATAATACAGCACATGTACAGGAAGAGACCGCATTACTGATGATCATACATCCATATACTTTCAGAGATGTAACATGACAGAGAATCAGATTACTGTTTTCATTTAAGAAAATTGATTTGTGTGTGTGTGTGTGTGTGATATAGGTCAACCTATACTTTTATTTTAATTTAATCATTTACATGAATAAGACAGCATCTAATCAGGCCAACATAGCATTCATGAAATGAAACATCAGCTAAAATCGTGTAGCTTAAATTAATAATATCGTCACAATGCAATATCCTGAACTGTAAAATAACACATTACTCGTTAATATGAGTATGTCACTCTTTAAAACTCCAAATCTAAGAGATTTGGCTCCCACTATGGATAATTAACCCTTTGGACAAGAGCAAACAGCACCAAGAGGCCCTGGCTAATGGCCTGATGAATTTTTAAGCACAGACGAACAGGATAATGCAGCTCTAATCCATTAGGGCCTTTCGGTTTGTGTGTGTTGTGTGTTTAGTGGTTGTTATGTGGAGTGCATAAGGAGTGGTAAGTATCTAAATGGATGGTGAGTTCTTATGTGTGTTTTAGAGTCGCATCCAATGAAGAATAATTGGAGCATATGAAGACTTTTAATGAAAAGACAGTAAAGTTTAAATGACCAGGTCTGTTACACATCCCTAAAAAGTTGGGATGTTTTTCATGTGTAGCATATTCATCACTAAAGGAATATGGTAAGAATTGTACACATGCATTGAAATGCATGATGGTTAACACTAGATGGGCTTTCCGTACAGTCTTTCACGTGTTTTACAGCACACACCATCCGTCTGTCCACAAGTCGCCTCTTTAGCCACTTTAAATACACTTTGCAAATGGAGTAAACCATCACTTTCCTGTAAACATCCATTTACTGCTGTAATTGAACAGACAGAGTTTTTTCTCATTGCAATTACTTGTGAAGCACTGTATTGCACTTTAAGTCCACTTAGAGGGTGTTTAAATAACACCTTTTTCCACTAAAAACGACATTGTTATGAATTCTGGCCATTTATTTATATGACAACTGCTTCATTTGGGGCCTGAAAACACAAACTTTTGAAATCGAGTTTCAAAGTGCAAGTTTTTATAAACAATACCATTATCGTCTCTGTGTAAACTACAAAATGGAGATTTGTGAAAACGTCATGTGTATGTTTTGTGCTCGCTCTATAGGAATGCGCACAGATGCGTAGTGTTTCTTTACAAAGGGACATCGCCAACTACTGGCCTGGCATGAATAATACAGCATTTCCTCCATTCAATAAAAATACAAAAGGTAACTGGACTTTTTATCTCACAATTCTCACCTGATTTTTTTTCTTTAGAATTGAATTTAGAGTAAATTGTGAGAGAATTGTGAAAATTGTCTTTGTATATAACTTGGAATTGTGTGTTATAAAGATATACAATTGCAATTCTGAGAATAAAGTCACAATTTAGAGTTTATATCAAACTATTCTCACTTTATTTTTCAGAATTATGAGTTTAAATCTCAGAAATTCATTTTTTTCTCTCAATTTTAAATTTATATTTCACAATTTTGTTTCGCAATAAAACAGTTAACACTCAATTCTGACATTGTAACTTGCAATTTCAAGAACTTATCATGCAATTCTGAGGGAGAAAGTCACAATTACCTTTTTTTATTGTTTATTCGGTGGCAGAAACGGGCTTCCTTTAAAAACTTCTCAAAAATGCAAAGGACAAAATCTAAACATCTAGTTTTTAGCACGTCATCTTCATATGAACATACCCTTAGTCAAAGTTTCATGCATTAACAACAATCATAATTTGGTTTAACATGAATATTTTACACCATTTGTCTGGTAGGCAATTGTTGGTTCTGTGCCTTTAAGACTTTAATATGTAAAGGACACTTCTTTTGATTGGCTAACATCTGCATCCCAAATGACCTGTTTCTGTATCTATAAATAAAAAAATAAAAAATAAATTGTCACATACACAATTATAAGCAGCAGTGAAATGTGTTCTCTGCAGTTATCCCATCCAAATGAGCAGTTGGGGGTTCGGTGCCTTGCTCAAGGGTCTCACCTCAGTCGCGGACACTTCCTGCCGGAGCTGAGATTCGAACCCACGACCTCGGGTGACAAGTCCAACGCTCTATCCATTAGGCCATGACTTTTGGACAAATTCTAATGCAGCATCATACGTATCAATCACATGACTGAATGCAGAACACAGTTTGTTAACTGAAAGATATTAATAGAAAAAATTGTTCTATTGAATTACAAACTCACTAATTGTTTCCCAATAGTTATGTGTGCTGTGTATTTTTTATGCTAATTAGAGTGCTAGTTTAATGTTTTTTAACAGTATTTATATAAGCTATGCATTTTGTGATATATAAAATTATACTTATTAGAGAGTCATTAGCTTACCATCACACTTCAAGACAATTTACAGAATATTTTGTGTGCCATGTATGATTATTATTGCATCATTACTTTGTTAACATCAGGACAGTACTGTTTTATAAAATATCTAATGCAGCATCATACGTATCAATCACATGACTGAATGCAGAATATTCCATCATTAGCTAAACAAAATGTTTAACAAAAAGTTAAGAAAATGTACCTGATACTTGTGTGCATATTTGCATGCTTCGTATTGCTTCATCAGGTAGTATTTTACCCAATATTTGTGTGCATTATGTATTTTTATGCTTAGCATTGCATCATTGGCTTAGCAACAAGCTAACATCAAGACTATTTACTATTTGTCTTTTTTATGCATGTTAATTGTCTCATTAGCTTATCAACACATCAACATCTTCTGTGGTTGAGGTTCTGCATATATAGTGGCTCAAAATCAAATCAGATTTCAACTTGAACCTGTCACTTCCGGCTAAAACGTGTCCTCTATCCATAAAATTGCTTCTTTCAGTGAAAAGTCATCTGGTCTGAATCAGGAGAGAAATATGTACAGATCAAGCACGGCTTACAAGATGTTAATTGATGAGTGGTGTGGATTATTGTGATGTTTTTATCAGCTTTTTGGACTCTCATTCTGATGGCACCCATTCACTGCAGAGCATCCATTGATGAGCAAGTGATGTAATGCTACATTTCCCCAAATCTGTTCTCATGAAAAAACAAACTCATCTACATCTTGAATGACCTGAGTGTGAGTAAACTATTAATAGACTGTTATTTTCATGTCGTTTGAGCATTTAGGATTTTAGCGATTTAACTGAGATCCAACGCTTAGAAACAGACTAAAGAAAATTATTTCCAGAAGAAAGATGAGCAAAATAAACTTGTAGCAAAGCCAGTCACAGACCCACTGCCATCACACATTCTGCCACCTGAAATGCGTAACAAAAGCGTTCAACACATAAATCTCTCCATAGCTATCTGAACACATCACACTCCGGGCTAGAGGTTTGTCTTTTGTATATGTGTGTGACGGGCCGGCTAGTGTTACACGTCCGAAACACACTCGGAACAGGACTCAGTAAATGATGGCTGTGGGCGAGCAGGGCAACTGTAAACTCGCTCTCTGGAGATGACCTAAAGCAGCGGGTGATATATGTGTGTTTTGGTTTGCCTCTGGGAAAGCGAACACGCTTATTTACACAGAGCACCCCTGGGTGTGGGGCGAAGATACACACAAACACTATCACTCTATCATCACACACTCACACACACACACACACACACACACACACACACACGCACACACACACACACACACACACACACACACACACACACACACACACACACACACACACACACACACACACACACACACACACACACACACACACACACACATACAGTATAAGAGCAAATATGAACAGACAAACTCAAAATCTCCCTCATGACCAAAGTGCAGGAAACAGACACTGGATACATATGAAAGTTGAAACTAAATATGTTTTACTTCAAAATCATATTTAATAAAGATTAATTGTTCAAACCATATATTTAGCATGTATTAAAACATATATTTTGGAAATAAATCAATACTTTTCTACATGCAGTATTTTGTAGTACACTAGTATCCATTCTGCACATACTCAGACATTCAGACCACAACAAAATAATCACTCTCACACTAATGGTCAGTAATAATTGATCTTAAGTAGTCATAATATGTTTGTTGTCAATGATCGGCTTGGCATTGTGATCTGCAGTAATGTAAACCACTCTATGGACATAAACTTTTATTTTTAGACTCTCATTGTTCTGTGTTTATTTAAGAGTGGTTAGGATGGTGTGCAAGGAAAAATTTATTGCTCGACAAACCTCATCTCATTTTTAACAGTATCGATTGTTTCTTTCCATTTGTCGACTGCTTTATTTGCAATTATACTTTATTTGCAGTCTAATTGTCTGCCTTTGAAATTTAATTAAAAAATAATAGATAACAAATCCAAAGCAGATATAACTTCATCTTAACCAAGCTAAAAATGCTCTCAAGCACAAAATAATCATGCTGTTTTAGATTGCAAAGCCATCTCCAGAGAGTAATAGTAATCTTCTTTAGTTAGATATTATATCGTTCACTCAGTTAATAATTGTTAGCAACATATATTGCTGGATGGCCATATTTCAAGTCACTTTGATGGGAGTCATTTTGTTGGGAAAATCTATAATCATATTCATAACCAGCAGCTTTTGCTGTAAAATGGAAGTGATCAATTCGTCTGCATGTAGAATAATCCATATTTCACCTCAGCAGCGCTAACATAGATATCTTTTTCTTGGCATGCTAAGCGTACAGTACTGTTTGAATATGTGGCTACAGTTTTATGTAACTTCAATTTATTTGATATTTTATGAACATAAATTAGAGGCACTACAAACATATCTACATTTTAAGTGTGATAGTAGCTAACCTGTTATCAAAATGAAGCAGTGTTCATATTGTGTGAAAACTTTTCTTTTTAAAATCTCATGTTTTGGTACTTTTTTATTAGCATCTTGAAGTATTAATAGCTTTTTTTCTTTTTTTAAAGCTTAAGTAGTTGTGCATGTCACAAAGGTTTATTGGTTTACCTACTTTGTAAATTCACCCTAATATTGTAACTCAATCTTCCAGTGAAATCTTCTGCCTCCATAAAATCAACAAAACCAACACTTGGAGTCTGTTTCTTTATCAGATTTGAAGAAATGTAGCATTCCATCACTTGCTCACCAATGGTTCCTCTGGAGTGAATGGGTGCCGTCAGAGTCCAAACAGCTGATAAAAAACATCACAATAATCCACGATTAATCCACACCACTCCAGTCCAACTATCAACATCCAGTGAAGCTAAAAGCTGTGTTTATAATGAACAAATCCCATTCACTGCTGAGGATCCATTGGTAAGCAAGTTATGGAATGCTAAATTTTTCCAAATCTGTTGAAGAAACAAACTAATCTATATTTTTGATGGCCTGAGAGTATATTTTAATTTTTGGGTCAACAATTCCTTTAAAACAACTTTCTCAAAAAAATATGATTTTACTAAAAGTATCCTAATTTATTATTTCTATTGAACAGCATGTGTACTGCCACAACTACTGTCACTGAAAGTACAGGACAGAGTTTTTAAAGGACAACAGAGTCCTTTGGGGAACAAAAGGGTCTGTTATTATACACAGAACTCTCTGTTTTGTGTTTGCCAAGCGCTACCTGTGTAACTACCCATTTAACCTTTCAGCCTGTATCTTTCAGACTGTATCTGACACTTCTCACGCTCCCGTATAACAACGTAACAATGTGTGACAGCCACTGAGTCAATTACTGCACTTGGCAGTTCTTCATGGACATGCAGGTCTGTCATTGGTCCTGTCACGCTTATGTGCATTTTACTAGAGTGACCCGACAGCTTGTTCAACTCACTTTACATTTCCCTTTGCCTTTTGTTCTGACATGTTCCCCTCATCAATGAATGTAAAACACGTCTGGGTTTAGTTATTAAAGCAATCAAAGCCTTTTTTCTTTTTAAAGATCCACTTGGTCTCTTCCCAAACCTCTCTGGACATCAAATCCCTCGTGATAGGATAACGGTGTTCCCCAAGTATCTGTCCTGGGACCACTATCGATCGGCTGCAATTACAAACAAATCGAAACATGATTTATTTGGACGGGAATCATTTCAATATCAGGAAAAGCCAGGGCCGATGAAGACCCCATCAATAAACCACCGCCCTCCCCCTTCCGCCACTTTCGTTTCTCTGTGTACGTTCCCCACAGAGGCAATCATTCTGCAAGATGTCAATACAGCCAGTCAAGCTCAAAAAAGACGAGGCGATTGAGATATTTTGATTTTTTTCACCCACCCCTCCCACCTCCACCTTCATTTTTCTTCCTGTGCACTTAATTAAGTCACCAAAAGGCTGTCAGGGATAATTTTCCAAGCACAGAACCTGGTCGCACTTGACATTTGATAATATTACGCTCCATGCTGATTGAAATTGATTTTGGAGGCTCACTATAGCCAGCTCCTTTTGACAACTCCGAGCCCATAAACCCAAGGACAAGGGCCCCCAGTCGCCGTTGCAACTCATATCCCTACGAGTGATGGGCAGCCTGGAGCTTTAGTCAGGGAGGGACAGCCAGGGGCCAGCAGGCGGTATCCCGTCTAGGGGTCATGGATCTGGCAACTCATAGTGTCTAATAAATCAGCACCCCTAACAACAACCTGGCCTTACTTTCTCTCTCTCTCTCTCTCTCTGACCTGATGGAAAGAGCCAAATAATTGATTCATTTCACTAAATGAATCAGTATTCGCAACGCAGTAAGAGGAGAATACAGCACGCGTTTGACAAGCTGCTAGTACATAAAATGTGATGGAAAATACTGGAAAAGTTGCATTAGCTTGTTTTTGAAATTAGCTGAACTTCCGTTCCCGTAAGTTAGCGTTGCAACTTAGTAAACACTTCATTTGAATTGTAAACAATGCTAGATAAACAGTAGCTAGCACAAAAAATACATTCTGATTAATGTGGAGATATGAGGTAGGCCAGCATACAAAGCCTAAGGTTTTAGAAAATGTGTAATTTAGCACACTAGTTATATGGACTATGAGGCTTTGTTTCTTTTTTGTCTTTTTTGGAGATTGAGAGTGACATGATAGCAGCATTCATGCAGTAATAATTGGTCTTAAGTCAGATCTCTAGTCTTGCTGTCAAGGATCAGCTTCACTTTATAGGAGCATAATACACTTCATACGTTTCGTTTAGTTTTCCACAGAAGAAAGAAAGTCATACAAGTAACATGAGGGTGAGTAAATGTGTCCTTTTAACCTTATAAAGCCTACTGTATTATATTTGAAAGGCTATATGTACATTTCTGAGGCCTCTAGATTATCGACATCAAAACTGTACCAAAAAAAAAACATTGATTGATAGTTTATTTAACAACTTTATACATAAACGGCCTGTAGTATAGCTTTGAATGTGTCTGAAAAGCTACACATTTTAGAAAGTAGTCAGCAACACTACAACACAAATAAACATTATACAGTAGGCCTAGCCAAACAGGTTGTGCTGCTACTAATAATCCAAAACTGTCCTGATTTTGAGACCTAACTTTACAACAGTTATTTCTAGACATCTTCACATCAGTTGTTGGATGTTTTGTGGCATATTAACATCTTGTTTCCTTCATTGTGAACTCCCTTATGACAATGCCTGGCACACATTATCTGGGGCATCTATGTTTGTTCAATTATAACGCCAGCGTTTTCTACTCTTTTAGGGTTCTAACCCTCTTTTGCTAATCGCATTTTGTGGCCTCAGGCTATGGAAAAACTGTAACGGTTAGGATCGGGATAAAATTGCTTAATTATTTGTCTTCCTCAGTGGTATTCACAAGTAAAGTCTATCAGCTCTGTCTTGCAGCATGTTAGTATGGCCTACTTAGATCCATATACACTGATCTCATCTTAGATGGCTTTAAATCCAGCAGGCAATGTTGTTTTCAAGAGTTCACTGCATTAGAGCTATGCAGGTTAGTATAGATGCATATTATGGTATCGCAAACACTATTAATGCACATTTTTAATACTTGTGTTTGCTATAATAAAATTTAGTCACAACCCTCAATTTTTGATTGCATTCGTCCTCTGTCCTCTATTTTGTCCTAAGACAACATGTGCACTTCAACAGAGATAACTTCAGAGGGAACGTCCCATTCACGTTGAACCCAGGGCGAGCTGTTTCTATGATTAACTAAACTACAATGAGGTGCAGCACTTTTGTCCTTAACCGCACAACTGACACGTAGATTTATCAATCGGCAGTTAGGCCAACAGCAAACTCATAAAAATGAAGTATGGCTAAGAAAAAGGTAATGAAAGAGTATTGTGTTCCTGCATTTAATAAACCTGAGCAAATTACGACTCAATAGCTTACCATTTTATTTACTTCAGCTCCACATTGACCACTTCTGTTCCAAACAAATAAGCTAAATCATATTAACCACAGGATGCATTTTTATCGTGTCACTTGAGCCGCATGTTGGGGAAACTACTTCAAAAAAACCTTAAGCTTATAATTTAAAATAGTTAAAAAACCGCCAGGATGCTATTTTGAAAAAAATTATATAACATATTTTTTTTACAAGCTAATAAACTACATTAAAGCTTTTAAAGGTGTTAAGTCTGTAAAAAAAGACAATTGTAAAAAGAGAAGATTATTCTGGCTCATAAACAATGAAGATCTTAGTTAGGGTTAGACGCTGAACAGATGCATTTACACTAAATAAAACACTAGTGTGTCTTAACCAGGCACAAGTTGTGATTTTTTAGAACTACTAAACAGAGAACTGGTTCTCACCCTCGGGGCTTTTGGTTTCCCAAAAGCGCAGATAGCTATAGTTAGCAAATGCTGCATTTACTATAATGCTCATACATTTACATTACGCCAAGTATTAAACTAAAACACAAATCATTGCTCTGGTACTTCAGGGCAACCTCAGACTGACATAAGGGAACTCACTAAATACAGCGAAATAAATGGAGAAAGAGCCATGTTTTGTTATTTATACAGCATAATCTGACTTTAAAGGGGTAGGCGATTTGGAGAGGCTATCAATAGCAAGATCCCACCCTGACTGCAAATCCCTCTCCAAAGCCATGCCTCCTCCAAAACACAGGCTGGCCAGAGGCTAACGGCATTGGTGGAGGGTTCAGATAACCTCATGTCTCATTCACCGGTGAGAAAACATGACAGTACTAAGCGCATAATATTACAATAATAATGGCTTCCATTCTTGCTCGCTCTGTAATAGTGTAATGATGACGTATCATGTTTGTATGAGCAGGGTGAATACATACATACATTGACAGGCAGGTAGAACAGAGATATGATTGGACGAAGGTTTTATGGTCCTATACCTTCCACAGATGATATGAATACATATAAATACATTTAGACCACTTAACTTAGTCATTTGCTATCAGGATGTGAAGAGACTTTCAACCAGATTTCAACCAAATCACCTACCCGGCTTTTAATTTGATCTCATTAAAGGATTAGTTATTATACCAGCACCTGCTTGAGTCTGCTTGAGTCTGCAAAAAAGTCTTCAAGAAACAGTCGTGACTATAGCTAGCTAGTTTCTCCAACAATGCATACTGTGGTAGTTAAGCAGAAGTTACATTGTTGTTCAGGAAAAATAAACCTGATTGGCTATAACTATTATTTTTATTTTTATTTTATTTGTATTAATTTTTTTATATGTGGAATATGTGTTGCACCTAGTTTCATCAAAGAGTAATTTAAACAACTCAGTCGTAAAAAACAACAACATTTAATACAATATTTCCAAAGCTGCAAATGAGCATGTGCCATTTATTGAGCCATTTATTTCCTGCTTTATTGTTGAAATAAAAAAAGCTTTTTATCACACTGTACCACTACTCGTAAAATATAGAAAAAAGCATGTTATGAGGAATGTTAATACCTGTTCGCACCAAAAATGATAATTATAATGATAACTAAAAATAATAAATAATTGTTGTAAAATGAAAATAGGGAAGTCTACACCACAACTATAACAATAATGACAGAGAGCAACAATATTGTTGGAAACACTTCCAGAGCGATTTGTCCCAGCTTATAAATGATAAAAACATCGATAGCCAATCAGAATCCATCAGAAATTAAAGAGCTTGAGCATTTAAACCAGCAGGCCACAAACCTGCAGTGAGCGACTGTAATAAACAGCATGTTATTTTGCATTGGTTTTAAACTAAAGTAGTCATCTTCGTAGTTATCGAGCTTGGTGTGAACAGGCCTTTCTTTGTTTAGAAAACAGCTGACCTGAAAAGTAGTTAACCTTTCGTTCATACTGGTGTTGAGGCAAAGCGATTATTCAAAGCTTCAATTACGTGTGAGTAAATGTTTACCAGCAAAACAAAGGGATTTATTGCAGTTAGCTTATTGAATTTGTCCAAGCTAATCAAACTATTTGCAATGTCTAAGTAACGGAAATAAAATGGCAATAGAGCCGGCTGTCAGTCACTGAGAGTCGAACAGGCCAGTTGCGTTCTGATTGATCAGGTCTGAACCGTGGCCTTGACAGGCGCCACGGCTGCTATCGACAGCAATCTGGTGTGCGGAAGAACGAGAGCGAGAGAGAGAGAGAGAGCTGTCCAGCACTATTAACCTCTGGCCCTGGCGTCCTTCTAGACATCACCGCTGCAGTAATTAGGGAGTCAATCGCAATCGCATGTATCACTTAGCCTGTCGTGTCAGTCAGAGCGGCCCGTGACAGATTCATTAAGCTCCTGCCCTCCAGGTCCTCCAGTCAAACGGCCCTATAAACTACTTTTAACAGGACCTTACAAATTGGAGGGCCAAGAGCAAGGGGAGGGTGAGTTAACAGCCCAGAATAAATGCTCAAATGACAATTAGCATTGATCAGTGGGAGGAAAATAGACACTCAATGACAAGAGATCGCAGGTGAGAACGCCTTCTGGGTTATAGCGGTGCACGGGTGAACGCACACATGCTCCAGACTTTGTATTGCTGGGATGCAGTCTTAGGCCAGAAACGTCTACACAAGAGCAAACGCAATTATGTTGAGGGTCCGTCTATCTGGCTAGAAAAAATGCTTCATTTTATTCTTTTCTAATGTCATACATATTTTTCATTGCAAATAGTATAAGCATAAGAATTTGAGGACATCATAATTGAACATTTTGCTTTTAGTTTGTCCCCATTTGCTTTAATGACAGCAGCCCTGAAGTGAACTTGGGTTAAAAAAGCAAATAAATGTGACCTTTTGTACAAAGATGTTTACATGTCACATTTAATTAGTGACCCAGAAATTGTGCAAAATCTTAACCATTTCTTCCTCATTTTAGATAATGCCAATTATTCATTTTAAAATGTTCAAAGTTTTAAATCTTTTTACTTTTTAGTTTTATATAAAAAACGCAGGTATTCAATGTGGTCTCAGTTCCTTTTCTTACAGTGCATTTGTTGTGGTGTTGAGTCTTTTTGTAAAGAAAAAGTAAAAGAAAGTAAAGAAAAAAAGTATTTTTGTGTGTTCATGTTTCTAGCTAGTTTAACTTAACTGACTAGTTTAACCCGAAGTAATTTGCTTACAAAGGATGTTTTCAGACTCTGTTGCTTTACCATGACCGTATACAGCACCCCTTGTGGAAGTGTTGAGAATCTGTCAGACTTCTCAGCTACTTTCACGGGAAAACGTACATTAACGTCATTTTGGCAATTTTAAATGAATTCGTACAATGTGAATTGTCCAAAAACATTAACCATCACTGGGGCATAAGCAGATTGCACGAAAACATATGAATGAAATTGTATGAGTACATACAAATAGAGGTGTGCGATATTGTCCAAAAATTATGTCTCAATATTTGTTACATAATTAAACAATATTTTGCTGTTTTCTGCTGGTACCTTGGCTGGTTTAGGCCTGTCATGGATAAATAAATATTACACTAAAACCACCAGTAGGTGGTGGAAAGTTATTCAAACTCATTCAAAGGATTCGTTCAGAATGTCTGATTCACTTAGAAAGGAAGCAAGTGGCTGTCTTTATGAACTGATCATTGAATAATTGACTTAAATAATTATGACTTAAACACATGTCCTGCTCAAGCTTTGTTTGGAAAAAAATTTGTAGCTTTTTTTGTGTCTAAAACGTAACTCGGACAAAACTAACTCTTGTATAAAATCAGTGAAGCATTGCGATATCGCTCATGCACTAAAATTCAGGAAAACGTCACTCGAGCTTATGTGATATAACTACTAAGAATTGGCTTGTGATTTGTCAAGACCCATAAAATATTAATTGTTATTTGTTAATTTTGCATTTTTTTAACCTTCAAATGTCAGTAGTAAGTATACTACACCACCTGTCAAAATGATTGATTGATGGGCGGGGCTTCCGGTATAGGGGCGGGACTTCCGGTATAAGGCGGGACTTCCGGTACAGGGGCGGGACTTCCGGTGTAGGCGGGACTTCCTGTATAAGGCGGGACTTCCTGTATAGGCGGGACTTCCTGCATAAGGCGGGACTTCCTGTATAGGCGGGACTTCCTGTATAAGGCGGGACTTCCAGTATTATAAATCATGTTATAATGACAGTAGGTTTTGATGATTTTGACAGGTGGTTTTGATGGTTTTGATGTTATTGACAGTAGGTTTTGATGATTTTGACAGGTGGTTTTGATGGTTTTGATGTTTTGACAGCAGGTTTTGATGTTTTTGATGATTTTGACAGTTGGTTTTGATGGTTTTGATGTTTTGACAGCAGGTTTTGATGATTTTGACAGGTGGTTTTGTTTTGAAGGCTGTATAATAAATGACAGAAGGTTTTGTCTTTTGAAGACGCTGTTATCAGGAAATTTCCTCCACCCGCATCCCATACCAGCGTATCTGGGACTGTGCTGTGAAAAACTGTGAAGTGCATCTCCCACAAACACCTGTTCTTTTAAAACAAAGATCAAGCCTACATCTCGCCTCTAACACGGAGGCTAAAGTAAGGAAAACTTCAAAACAATAAAGTCAGAGTATATCATTTATAAAAGAGTGCAAAAATAGGCAGCGTAAACCAAATAAGAGTCAAACAGCGTAATAGAAAACAATAAAGACAAAGAAAACTAGGATTCGAATGTGGATAAGCTAACAAAGGTCCACTTTGTTATATTACAATAAGTTATATAAGTTAAACAAGTTTTAATATAAAGAAAATGCGTATATACACGTAAAAATAAGCAATGTTTTTATTTTCCAGAAAGCGTTGTTTAAAATTAGGTAAAATACGATTGTAAGAAAACAAATAAAAATGAAGACAGGTTATTTAAACAACAAAGACAATATTAACATTAAATAATATAGAGTAACCTTACTTACTGTGGTATAAAATAAAATATCAAGCCGTTAAAAGATCGTTTGTCAGAAGTTTGTAATATTACAATTTAAAACTAGTTAGTTTGACAATGAAAATAAAAAAATCTAACTTTTAAGAAGACAGAAGTTGTCACAAGAAAGGTGGAAAACAAGGAAAAATAACAAACGTTGTCCAAAAGAAGGTAATCTCAGAGACAAAAGATAAGTCTATCATAACTTAGCTGAAGGTAAAAGTTAAACAAAGAAAAAGCCCCGACCGGCGAGAAGTCCGCGTGTCCGTTTCAAACACAGAATGGCGAGACAACGGTTCCAGGCAGACCACGCCTCGCCCCATCCCTAGATCCGGACGAGGAGGGACCAAAACTGAGATTTAAAAGTTTAATCCATGACTGTTTTAAAACATTAAAGTTAATTTTAATAAGTCTTTTACATGTCTTAATTAAACCAGTCAACATCATTCACCTAAATCTTTTCACTTTAAAAATAGTAGACCTATAGTTTTACTTTTAAACAAACAAGTCCTAGCCTCTGGGGAAAGTTTGTTTAACAACACATTCTTTATTTACTCTTTGCTTTTTGTCAATCTTACGATCGTTATAACAGCTAAAAACAGGTATACACATACAAATATTTAACAGGAATGAAACCAAATCAATAACTCTCTGATTTTCTTGCCATAAGACTTGTTATCATTTGAAATCTGCGTGCAGCATGTAAACGTTTTTATTTTATTTTATTTTTACATCACACGAGATGCAGATATTTCATCTCAAGCAGTGCAACGAAGTTTGAAGACGGTCGTGTCAATATCACATTTCACGCAGCCCGAGATGCCGGTGAAGTTTTTTAGTCAGACGATCAAAGCAACACCGTTGGATCAATTTATGACACAGTTTTGGAGGAAGCGCGAGGTGTAAACGCACACACATACGAGCGCTGGAGCGGTTCACCGTCCGGTCATGGGATGCATGCCCTATTGAACATCGTTTATGACAAACATCTGCTGAATTAAAAAATTAGGTTAAGTTTTAGAAAATAAAGTACATTTAATAACAGAGTCATGTTTACAGAAGTGGTGAATGTGACTTCAAGTTGAAATTTAGGATGAAATGAGTCAGATAAATAATGAGATGATACACAAACTTAAATACATAAAGTTGTTTATTTTAATAAAAGCCTCTGATGTAGGAAATTGATGTTAAATTTGACTTGATTTAGTATCTAATTTTGTTATTTATTTTTCACTCATATATATTTTACCCTCACATCTAAATATAAACATAAGCTTGTAAATGTAAATATTTACGCACACACACACACACACACACACACACACACACACAAACATGGACATAAACACCCTCTACACGGTTAAATATTTAGACTTTTATGATGTCTCATACAAAACTTTTACAAATAAATAACTTTCTTAGAATCACGCTGAATATATCTACAAGATGACGAAAAGTATGATTAAACAATGATATAACTATTGTTTAACAAATATCATTCTAACAAAATGTAAAACCTAAAACCATGAATCTCTAACCTAACTAATCTTTACAACAGACTTTCTTTTCGCTTAATAAACTGTGTTATTAACCGTAAGGGAGTTAAATGCAGCATGCTTTATTGCATTCAAATAAAAACAACAACCGCTCTATATAGGTTTATTCGACTGAGCTTTGATAAAATAACTGATGTAAGAAACATGCAAATATTCGACAAGGTTTATCAAACTGGTGTGTCAGGTGATTTGCGTTGTTGTACATATCTACGCCTATACAGTTTTGTTAAGATGTTTAACATCTGTAAAAATAGTCTAAAGTCATCTTTTAGCTTCCACATAGGAATTATGTCCACACTCAACGGTTTTGTGTAACAGCGTCCTGAGACAAATGAAAACAAAATGTGTGAAAGACTGATGACAGGAAGAGCTACAGACTAAAAGCTTCAGATTTATTAAAACAATCGGCGTGTGCATTTTCTCTTGAATAGGTATGTATGCAGTAACCAGTGTGTACACGAATATTTATAATACATAACCGCATAATTCAGCGATTCTATCAAATGAATCATTCATTTTAAAGTCAGATTTGATTTCTCGTCAAAACACAATAAAACTTTTAAAAGCGTTAAAACTTTCTTCGACTTTTAATTATGTCGAACAAAATGAATATAGGGTTATGTTTTAGTTTGAGATGTTTGTAAGTTAATCACACCTTTAACCTAAAACATTTTTCAACCAAACTCTCTCTTGCGAGCACACGGCGCACAACTGCCAACAACATCCATAACTTGGTTTTATCATTCGGCTGTAGCTGAAACTCTATATCGTGTTCAATTTATGCATCAACGGATCTATAGATGCTGGAAGAGCTCATTGAGCTGTTTAACTGTAGAAAATGTATACAATGGCGTGTAAAACTAGATCGACAGACAGAGTGTACGCTCCTAAAACAAGCCTGGAACCATTTGAACCATTCTAACACTAAGTGCGACCACAGAGAAAATGTGTTATAGTACAACAGTAAAACACTGGGCGTGCGAGCGACCAAATAACTACAAGTCCTACTTAAAATCTCGATGAAACTAGAAAATATCGTGTGACCTAACAGTGTTTAAAATACTGGACACGTGCAGTTAGACGAAGACACGCATGAGTTGGTTAACACAACGAAATATGTCGTGAAAACAAGCTGTAACACGACAAGCGTTCTGCAGGACTGAATGACTGACTTTTTCTTAAGATTTGATTTCAAGAACACACACACACACACACACACAAATCGTTCGCTATTTCACGAAATGGCAACAACGGGTGGTCAATTTCAACATAATACCGTAAGTCTGTTTACCATGCATAAGCATGTTCTTCTTATACATTTTAACAATTATTTTAACAAATATTTTCGTTTCCACAAAGATACAAACGTTGTCGTACAAATGTTGCAGGCCTTTCAGGTCAGCGAACTACAATACCAACATATACATCGGACTACAAACATGGATGCCACGGATCACATATACAAAACGGTCTATACGCGACAGATCTCTAAATCGTCAGACTCTTGGTTATACGTGTTCGGATACCCTATATAGAAAGACTCGTATTACCAACGCTTTTTACAAAGTATACGCTTCTTTCGCCTGGCGATGTTACAAACCCCATTTTGCGAGATCTACACGTCTGTGAGAATTAACAGGTCTTATAAATCATTGATTTGACTTAACTTTAAAACACAATCCGCACGAACGATAAATCAGACGCTCTTAAAATCGATAGTACACAAAAACGTGTGCAAAGGACGGATGATCGCAGGAAATCACAGGAAAACAAACTTATTGTGGGATACTGTGTGCACAAAATCCCACAAAAGACTGATTGTAATATACGACTGATATATGTATGTTTACAGGCACAAATCACTACACCGTTTCCCAGCCAGCTGCTTAAATGTCTCTCTTTTTGCACATGTACACTATTTGAGTCATCTACACAGTTGTGGAGTTTGTATTTTTAGTTTATTTATAGGTAACCATTTGTATATATATATATATGCATCTGTATAGTCAAAGCTGACAGTAGGTTATACTGTTTATACTTTTACTTTGTGTTGTATATCTGTATTCATGTAGCACGTGGTCCAGCGTGGCACGACATTTCCGTCCGCTGTATGTCCACAGATGTAGGCGGGATGACAATAAAGATAGGCGTATGTCAGTGTATGTCAAGATAGTGACATACACTTGACTTAGCGACATTAACGTGATATTTCGGGGTGTCTTACACAATTGTGTGTTATAACGTTTTCATATAAAATATAACAGTCTGTTACCAATTTAGATGTGTTTATTATGAAATCACACAAAGAACCACTGAAAAGCGTACTGTTTGCTAACACGGAATTAATTAAAATAATACTCTGTGCTCCGGTATATTTACAGTATGTTGGGCGTAATACAGTTAAACATTGAAACATTAAAAACCTATTAAACAGTTGTTTCAATACAAACATAATTGATCAAATACTATTAAACTATTGAATTTTGGACACCTTAAAACACTTTATTCAATCAAAAACCTGTCCCAAAGACACGGACAAATCTTTGGTTACGGGCCGACGGATGCAAAAGACAAAATAATTATTCTTCGTCACAATAACATAAGCGTTCCAATAATTTGATAACCTTACTGTAGATTTTCTCAATATTCTTTATTCTAGTTATTGTTTTCCTCTATAATAAAACCCAAATAAATCGACAGCTTACAAATTCTCTAAGTGAATACATAAAATCTGATGTTTTATATTCAGACTTGTCTGATAATTTTCTGATATACCTATCGTTATTCTATAATTAGGGCTAACAGGATGGAACTCTCAAAAATACAATACGGCAAAATAACTGTTTTTATCGATCAATTAAATGACGGATCCTCTACATGACACGGTTAAGACTAAACAAATGACTTTTATTTTGGGACGTCTTTCCGGTCTGCCTCGATACATGCGTTCAGAAGACAAACCACAAGCGGGTGTTTGTGTTTTTGATTGCCTTTACAACTAGTAGGCCTACGCTTTCAGACTTTTAAGAGAACCATTTTACAACAATAACAACAACATACATGGACATTTCTTTTGTGCGTATGTCTAAACAAACAGGTAAATGACTTGAGGTTGTTATATTCGGAAAAGGTGGGGACGGATTCATGTATTTTTATTCCGTCCACACAAATGCTCTGGCACGAATGTCTTTTAGGCCTGACCCCAGAAAACAGGCGTCTTAATATTTTGTTCTTCTTATGAAAACAAGCGGCAGGTAGTTTTTGTCCTCAGCAGCGGTATAGCGACACGCGTCATTTCCTAGTTGTTTAGCAAACACAACTGTTTATTACTGAGACGTCACATCAGGCAGCGTTCTAGTTTATATTTTTAAACTACTTACATGTTATATTTTAACTTAGTTGCATCTTTAAGCGCTACCGTTTCGCCTACGTCACACCGTTGTGAGATACTATAAACAATAAAAATTCGTAAACTCACGCTTTGTAAGCAGAACCGTTTTACATGTTTCCGTGACTTTGTTAGCTCTTTCTGTTTGAATTTGTGTACTTTTGCTATCCTTATCTTATTTTCCCCACCTAATTGTAATTTTTATTAGGCCTCGGCGTTATAGGCTTTTAAAAACTAGGTCTCCTAGATTTTGGCGTCTGGTTAACGGGCCTTTTGTGTTCTTAATAAGTTAATAATTATGTCAATTGGTTGATTTAATAAAATATTGCTTTAAATCGTCTTCGAGACATTCGTTACATTATTACATTGTGATATGAGATACAAGATCGTTGAAATTGATAACAAACAAAAAAACTTATCTTAGGCGTGACCATTGTTTATGACTTCCAAGCGTCACACAGGTTGAGGTTACCACTAGGCGACCGGACTGACAAACTCATTTGCTGACATTGCTTTGAAGGTACAGAGGCAGGGATCTGCTGTAAGACCTTGTCAAAACAAAACGCTATCTACATGGATCAACAGAATCAACTTCAAATCCAATTTGTCTGAGCCTATACACAATTGTTCTACTAACGACTTTGGCGGATCTGAACCATAAACTGAAAATTGAAACTGAGAGTGAAATGCCTAAGAACCGTCACGGTTAAAACAGTCAATCAAAATTCAGAAATGGTTCAGATCAGCCAACGTCGTTAGTAGAACAATTGGAGAAGCGTCAGGCTCAGACTAAATTGATTCTTGAAGTTGAGCTGTTGACAGATTTTTTAAAGACATCCGTCTCTTCCAATCATGTCTGAATTAAATAATAGACTCGATTAATGACCACTTTGTTTTTAAAAAACGGAATATTTTAATCTCGTAAGCAGATTTTATTGTTGAGAGATCTGTAAAGAGATGTCTGTCTCGAATGAATTCGTTAAACTGCAATATATTCATTCCAAGTTATTAAAGTTGAACAAGGGTTGACGCCAAATCTGAGCATGTGACAGATGTTTTTAATATATGAAATAAGTTATTGAAAAAGACAAGGCGTTAAAATAATTCACAAGAGCAATAAGCGCTGTCATTCAGGCTGTTCACAAAGAGGTCTGCTTTTTTTTGTTAATATTCACAATGTGATAGGCCGATCGGTTTGCAACTAAGTTAAAATATAAACTTGTAGTTTAAAATATAGAGAACGGCTCTGATGTGACAGTAATAAATGCTGGCTAACAAACTGCGGAATTCGGCGTTAAAATAGCGTATACTACTGACTGAACATTATAGCCGCTTGTTTTCAGAAAGAAGAACAAAATCGTCTGGCCTGGGTCGACTAAGCGGTGTTGTCAGTGGACGGAATGGCGCAGATGCAGTGACATCCGTGAAATGGCGTCATACTCTAACCGTTGTTTAGAGACATCGCTAACAGATGCTGATCCTGTTGTTGTTGTCATCAATATACCCTATGAAGCGGCTCAGGCGGTTAGTTGTATGACAAACGATAAACGCCAGCAATGTTTGTCTGAATAACGCATGCGTGCAAGGGCGTCCCAAAATAAAGTTTTAGTCGTAATGTTTTAAAATCGATCATTCTGTAGCGATATGAACATTCATTAATTAATTAATCAAGCAGTATTTTTTAGAATATTCATGCTATTTTAAAATCGAAAATGTCTGAAATGACAGTTGATACATCAGATGTTCTGTTAATAAATGTAAGCTGTCGGTTATGTTATATTAATATGTTTAAGCAATCAACTAGAAGTTATGAATTGAATTACAGTAAGGTTAAATATTGGAAGCTTATGTTGACGAAGAATAAAATTTTGTCTTTACAGATTAGCCTGAATAGTTTTCTCCTTCTCTCGTTGTGTATGTACAGGTCTTTTTGATGTTGAATAAGTGTTTTAATAGTAATCGAATAATGTTTGATCAGTGTTATGTGTAATTTGCTTAAAATGTTCAATGCTCCTACTATTTAACTTACGTTACATACTGTAAATGTATAGTTAAATCTTGAGTTCATAATAATTGTTCGTATAACAGATGCGTTCTTCAGTGTTCTTTGTTAAAAAATATTGATATTTATGAAAACGTTTCTTTTTTGTGAAGACCAATATCACGAAGTCGCCAGAGTCTGAAGTCGTGGACAGTCAAAATCTATCGTTGAACCGTCGTGACGTTTGGTGTGTCGTTACAGCGCCTAAATATATAGCTGATACATATATGGTTACCTATAAATAAACTAAAAATCAAACTCACAACTGTGTAGATGACTCAAATAGTGCATGTGCAAAAAGAGACATTAAGCAGCTGGCTGGGAAACGGTGTAGGGTGATTTGCGTGCGGGCCTGTAAACATACATATATCAGTATATTACAATCAGTCTTTGTGGGATTTGTGCACACAGTATCCCACAATAAGTTTGTTTTCCTGTGATTTCCTCGATCATCCGTTTTGTACTATCACGTCTGTTTGTCGTGTACGGTGTTTTAAAGTTAAGTCAAATCAATGATTTATAAGACCTGTTAATTCTTTCTACGACGTGTAGATCTCGCAAAAATGGGGTTTGTAACATCGCCAGGCGAAAGAAGCGTATACTTTGTAAAAAGCGTGGTAATACGAGTCTTTCTATATAGGGTATCCGAACGTGCGTATAACCAAAAGTCTGACGATTTAGAGATCTGTCGCGTAGACCGTTTTGTATATGTGGATCCGTGGCATCCATGTTTGTAGTCCGATGTATATGCTGGGTATTGTAGTTCGCTGACCTGAAAGGCCTGCAACATTTACGACAACGTTTGTATCTTGTGGAAACGAAAATATTTGTTAAAATAATTGTTAAAAATGTATAAGAAGAACATGCTTATGCATGGTAAACAGACTTGACGTGTATTATGAAATTGACCACCCGCGTCATTTTCGTGAAATAACATGGGGTGCGTGTTGTGTGTGTGTGTGTTCTTGAAATCAAATCTTAAGAAAAAGTCAGTCAGTCAGTCCTGCACGCTGTCGTGTTATACGTTTGTTTCGACATATTTCGTTGTGTTAACCAACTCTCATGTCTTCGTCTAACTGCACGTGTCCAGTATTTTAAACACTGTTAGGTCACCGTATTTTCTAGTTTCATCGTAGATTTTAAGTAGGACTTGTAGTTATTTGGTCGTTCGTGCGTCCAGTGTTTTACTGCTGTACTATAACACATTTTCTCCCGTGGTCGCACTTAGTGTTAGAATGGTTGAAATGGTTCCAGGCTTGTTTTAGGAGCTTACACTCGGTCTGTCGCTCTAGTTTTTGCGTCATTGTTTACATTTTCTACAGTTAAACAGCTCAATGAGCTCGTTCTGCTATAGCATCCGTTGATGCACCATAGAGTTTCAGCTACAGAATGATAAAACCAAGTTATGGATGTTAACGTTGTGCTACCGTGTGCAGAAAGTTTGGTTGAAAAATGTTTTAGGTTAAAGGTGTTAACTTACAAACATCTCAAACTAAAACATAACCCTATATTCATTTTGTTCGACATAAGTTAAAAGTTTAAGTTTTAACGTTTTAAAAGTGTTTTGACGAGAAATCAAATCTGACTTTAAAATGAATGATTCATTTGATAGAATCGCTGAATTATTGTTATGTATTATAAATTATTGTATACACTGGTTACACTGCATACTATTCAGAAGAAAATGCGATTGTTTAATAAATCTGAAGCTCGTAGCTGTCATCATGTCCATTTTGTTTTCATTTGTCTCGGCTGTTACACAAAAACCGTTGAGTGTGGACATAATTCTATGTGGAAGCTAAAGATGACTTTTATTTTTACAGATGTTAAACATCTTAACAAAACTGTATAGGCGAGATATGTACAACAACGCAAATCACCTGACACACCAGTTTGATAAACCTTATCGAATATTTGCATGTTTCTTACATCAGTTATTTTATCAAAGCTCAGTCGAATAAACCTATATAGATCGGTTGTTGTTTTTATTTGAATGCAATAAAGCATGCTGCATTTAACCTTACGGTTAATAACACAGTTTATTAAGTGAGAAAGAAAGTCTGTTGTAAAGATTAGTTAGGTTAGAGATTCATGGTTTTAGGTTTTACATTTTGTTAGATATTTGTTAAACAATAGTTATATCATTGTTTAATCATACTTTTCGTCATCTTGTAGATATATTCAGCGTGATTCTAAGAAAGTTATTTATTTGTAAAAGTTTTGTATGAGGACAGTCTAAATATTTAACCTTTTATGTCCATGTTTGTGTTTATTTGTGTGTGTGTGTGTGTGTGTGTGTGTGTGTGTGTGTGTGTGTTGTTTACATTTACAAGCTTATGTTTTGCGAGAGGGTAAAATATATATGAGTGAAAAAATAAATAACAAATTAGATACTAAATCAAGTCAACATCAATTCTACATCAGAATTTTATTAAAATAAACATTTTTTTATTTATTTATTTAAGTTTGTGTATCGTCTCATTATTTATCTGACTCATTCATCCTAAATTTCAAGTAGTCACATTCACCACTTCTGTAAACATGACTCTGTTATTAAATGTATTTTATTTTCTAAACTTAACCTAATTTTTAATTCAGCAGATGTTTGTCATAAAACGATGTTCAATGGGCATGCATTGACCGGACTGAACCGAGCTCGTGTGCGTGTGTGCGTCCTCCAAAATTGTCATAAATTGATCCGGTGTTGCGATCTGACTAAAAACGCACTGCTTGAGATGAAATATCTGCATCTCGTGTGATGTATGCTGCACAAATGCTAACAAGTCTTATGGCAAGAAAATCAGAGAGTTATTGATTTGGTTTCATTCCTGTTAAATATTTGTATGTGTATACCTGTGTTTTAGCTGTTATAACGTGGACAAAAAGCAAAGAGTAAATAAAGTAATGTGTTGCTTTCCCCAGAGGCTAGGACTTGTTTGTTTAAAAGTAAAACTATAGGTCTACTATTTTTAAAGTGAAAAGATTTAGGTGAATGATGTTTGAATTAAGACATGCTTATTAAAATTAACTGTTTTAAAAACAGTCATGGATTAAATCCTTTAAATCTCTCAGTTTTGGTCCCTCCTCGTCCGGATCTAGGGATGTGTTTAACTTATGATAGACTTATCTTTTGTCTCTGAGATTACCTTCTTCCTTGTTTGTTGATTTTTATTATTATTGTCAAACTAACTAGTTTTAAATTCAATAAAGAGGACAGTTTATGTTAATGTTTGCTATAACACCTGCAAGTGCAATCTTAACATTTACAACACAGTGCATGGAATTGTGTAGCTGTATGTTTGCGTTTATGTATATGCACTGCCTAATTGTGCAGTTGTGGGCCTTATTAGCTCTTCGCGTTTGTTTACACACTCTCTCTTGCTTAATTTCTCTCAACACTGAGGCATTCCTGCTTTAATTATTGATGGGCTTTTTCTAGTGCCGCTGCACTGATTACTTCTTCTTAATTAGTCAATTCTTTACCTCATACACAAAGTGCAATTAAACACAACAAGTTATTACCGCTGTCAGACAGACCATTAGTAGTGTGTACGCGGATGTACACGCGTGTGTGAGTTTCAGCAGCCTATGGTTCAGTCTCATTGGAGATATATGACACAAACAAACACATTTTGCTATACAAACACACGCACATAGAGCCACTTCCAAACAAACAACCCGTATCATCTCAAATGCATGGCAATTACTGTACGGCCATCCTCTGCAGGGCTGGGAACACACACAAAGACAAGTAGACATAGCTTGCGGTTCAGTTGTAAATATCCCCTGCAATTCATTTGAGAGCGAATCAGAGACATTAAGCTCAGCTGCGAGCGGAAAAGCACATAAACGGCTTTAAAATTAAAATTGAGCTTGGAATCAGCTGTCGTGATGCGTTCTTGGCAAACGTTGCTGCAGCGTTTTAGAAACAGAGCGGGGCATATCGTCCGCGAGGAACCTCTCGATTGCTATTATAATTATTCACCACCTTTTAGTTGATTAACTTCTAATTGCTCCTCTGCATTCTAACGGTCCCACTCTGATCATTACAGTTATTGCCTGCCATAATTACCGGTAATGTTCTTTTCGACACTCTTGTGATAATTGCCTGTAGAGAAAAGTTGTTGTTTTTTTGGAGGCTGTCGTTGTGCATGATTTCAGACATGAAATCTGATGGAAAACAACATTAGAGGATGATAGGTAATAACTAATCATTGACATACCGTAACATACAGTAGCTATCATTTTTTGATACCAGATCAAAAACATACCAGATTAAACGTCTTTGTCTTTTTATGGAATTTAGGGCAAATATACAAAAAATGTGTAATACAAAAAAGGTCTGATTTTCTGTAAGTTTAATCTTTCATATAATACTGCATATGCACTTTAATACTAATAAACTAAGTGTGATTAATGTATAATGATTTTGTGGAGGTGTTTGTAGTTAAACATTGTTATTACAATGTTATTAAGTATAATAACTATGTAATAACCATTTTGCTGTTGTTTTTAACACCACAAATAATAAAACTGATCACTTCAATTTTTTCCTCAATTTGTATTTATTTTGTTATTTATTAGAATTAGTTATAGGAGTTGTATATTGTTGGGTATTTTCTTATGTTCGAACTGTTTAATTAAATAATGTAACTAAAAATGTGTAATGATAATGGTGTATGCTGCAGTATTTCTATATAATTTTCTGTATTACAGAACAAAGCATTTCAGTCTTTCTTGTTTAATTCAATGTGTTACTTGCAGTTTATTTTTATTTGTGACATTTGCATGCTTTTTTTGGGTAAAAATTGTTTCAAAGACAATTTTGTTCAGTCTACCTTTGTAATGTAAAATGGGTGACACTTGATTTTAAGGTGTCCTTGTTACATGTTACATGTACTTTTATAAACAAATGATGCATAATCACATGCAAGTAGCCCTAAACCAATCCCTAATCGTAACTGTAACCATATAGTAGTACATTAATATTACTTACTTAAACGTATAATTACACTGTAACAACGACCAAAATAAAGTGTAACCGTAAAATGTTATTCATGGTTAGCCTGCATAATCAATTGTACATTTTATACAGACAAACTAACAAATACATACATACATATTACAATGTTTTACTTTTTTAAGACTTTATTTGTTGCAGCACAAATAAATCATACATAAAACGTTCATAGTACATTGGATGGAGTCACAATTTAATTATATTGGACTTGATTATAATCAACTATCATAGCAATCAGTTTTCTAATATTTGCTGCATTTGTGTTGTTTGTAATGTTTTTGGGGTGTGTTAGAAGCCTTTCACAAACCCAAATCCGACTTAACCATAATACTCAACTGTATCCTTTGAGAAATCAAAAAGGGCACATTTTCAAGTTCTTAACAACTACCCCCCCGCCCTCCCTCATCCACCGCCACAAACACACACACAAATAACCCTGGATAATGTTCCTTGCGCAAGGCTGACCAAAGCTGTCCTATTGCCTCCCTCTCTCTCCTGTTTTTCCAGCCCATTAGAGATATTGCCGAGCCTGGGAACTGCATGTTAAATCACTTAATCAAAAGCAATGGGTCGAAAATCTTGTTTCTCTTCTTTTATTTGATTCATTCCTCCAGATAAAGGGAGAGTAGGGAAAGCAGAAAGCACATTATCACTTTGGCCCAATAGCACATGCATTATGTTCTAAGCAGCCGCAGAAAGACTATCTTTGGGTCTGATCCCTCTGGGTATGGGGCGACTGTTTTCACCGATCATCCATTCAAACACCCTACGAGCGCTCTGCTGTCTGCCGTATGGCGTCTATCCTCCGTGGCCCCTGTGGTCCTCCTTGTCACTCGGCTTGGCGTGAATGAATAGACCCTTTTAAGTTGAAGCACCTGTGCTGTAATTCTAAAGTGTCAAACAGAGATGCATAACGCCGCTCGCTTGCCTTAATAAAGTTCTTGCAGAGGCAGCATTCAAGAGGGAAGTCATGCTTGCTGGGATGCCCAGGAGCGGGACATTCACTTTGACTCTTCACCTGAACGCTTCTTCCATATTAACAGGGCCAGATCTGCTAACTTCTAGGCTTGTCTGTGATGTCCACCTTTATGAGCCAAACCATGGTTCAACCGTGGCTCTTTTTCCAAGAACAAACACAGTTTTCACTACACAAGTATAAAACACTCACAATGAAATGGCAAGTAATTTTGAAGTAGAATCACTGAAATATAGGGCTCTCAAAATCACGGAATCCAGTCAAAAAACTGAATTTAGTGTGTAAGATTAAATGTCACGTAATTTGCCAAATTTTGGACGGATAAATCAAAAGTAGGTGAGTTTACAGTTAAATTAAAATGTGAAATGGACTAGTGTCTATTAATATTAAGCTACTAGCATACTATTTAAACAGGTATGTGCTGCGTGTGTCTGTGAATGAATGACGCAGACGTTTCGTTTATTAGCTCATTTAGTGAGCTACAGCAGCACAACTGCTCATTTTATCACTTCATTTCATTGTCTTCAGTCCATTTTAATGTGTCAAATTAAAGGTAACATAATTCATGTATTGAGACTATACATGAATCATTTGTGATGCATTGACTGAAAATGCATGGGTGTAAGTTTTAGTTTCTTCCTTGCTTTGCGTGGGACTGAATTAGATGAGTAAATGTTGAAATTAAATGTTAACGAGTAAAGACAAAGACCAGCGTTTAATATTCAGTTATGTCGGACACTTAAAAGAGCTTGTCCTGTTCAAATGTTCATGGCAGTGTGGTGCTAAAAAGTAGAGCTTGGTTAGATGGTTATTATGACCATGCACCAAAAAAGAAACAATTTCACTCAGAAATAGATAGTAAACTTCACTAATATTTACAAAAACAATGGCAAGTAACACACTGAAGTAATCATGAGGTTTTTACAAAGACTGAAATAGTATTTTCTTGTAAAACCTAAACCAATAATTTGATTTACAGTATCCCATGATAGTTTTCAAGGTAATAAAACACTACAATTTAATTCAATAAACAGTTGTGGTAATATCGGTGCAAAAACAAATATGTAATGTATATAACTCAAATAATAAAAGTTTATATGTCAAATTGCCTTTTTCAAAAAAAGAATAAATCCTACATCCGCACTTGCAAATGTAACAAAATATTTATTAAATTATTAATACAATTTCGGTCCATGACCTTCATCAGGCATGGCTTATAGGTGTACCGATAAAAAATTGTCCTTTACCCAATATTTGTGTGATTTTATGCTTATCAGAGTATCATGCCATTAGCTAAGCAGTGGTCTCAAGAAGTATTTGGGCACTGAAGTCACATTTTAGAATATTAATGTCATTGCGAGTGTAATCTTGGACAATGATAGGCTCTGGTTGGTTCATTTTTTGAATGCACTGAAAGTGTGGCAGCTGTAGTGGATTACAATGCTCAAATAATCAGAATCAAAACATGTGAACAACCATTTGTTAAGAGAGTACAAAATTCATAACAACTTCATTTTTGAGTATTCTCTGTATACTGACAATCCACCTGATAACCTCTAAAAGGCAAGAGGAGGAGATACGACTTTGCTTACAGGCATATGTTTGGGCAGCATAACGTATGCTTCTTAACAGCTCAGAAGAAATAGACAAATTACCGAACTTAGAGAGGAAGACAAATCCATACCCAGCATCCTGTGCAGCTGCCGCCATCTGCATTCTAATACACACTGTATGTCTTCCTCATAACCTCACACAGATGTGGGGAAACGTCTGAATTAAGGTACACGTCTTTTAATTACAATAGCTCAAACCCTTAAACTATAAAACTATTTATATAAAAACGTCATCTTGTATTCCTAAGAAAAGTGTGGCTCTAGCTCACATATGCTTTAGTATGTATGGACAGCTTTTTTTAAATTAATATGTACTTAATGTGCACTACTGGTCAACATTTTGAAATAAATGTTTTTTTTTAAATAAGTAAATGTGACCAAAAAAATCAATCAAGTAAAACAATAAAAAAACAGTAAGAGTAAAAACTGAATATTGTGAAATATTATTGAAATTTATAATAACTGTTTTCTATAGGAATAAATTGTAAAATCGTATTAATTCCAGTGGTCAGTCATTACTCCAGTCTTCAGTGTCACATGATCCTTCAGAAATCATTCTAATATGCTGCTCAGAAAATATTTATTATTATCAATGTTGAAAACAGTTGCTGCTTAATATTTTTGTGGAAACCATTTCATGCAATCATTCAAAGATTTGGGGCAAGTAAGGGTAATTTGATTAGTAAATATTTAAATAAAAAATAAAAAAACTTAAAAAATGTACATTTATAAAATATAATTTTTAATGTTACAAAATAATTTCTGTATTTTAATTTTCATTAAAGTGAACACTGCATAATGTGGTTAAATGCAGTTGTCAGTTCACCTTTAAACACTTAATCCTGATCTGTTCACACACAGAGTGACAACTGCATTTCACAACCAAATTAACTCCTGAAAAATGAATGAATGAATGAATGAATGAATGAACGAATGAATGAATGAATGAATGAATGAATGAATGTGAACGCTAGAAATTGTGGGGCTAGAAATCACAGGGAAGAATGTCCATCTTGACTTAGTGTTGCCATATCTTGCTATTTAATACAAAATGGTAAATAAGAACAAGCCTATAAACTTAAATCCAAACCATTATCTTGGAAATATGCCACATACCAGCAAGCCGTAACCTGCACCTGTCCAAACAACAAGTATCGCTGCTTATATTAAGTGGACATGGCAACCCTTAAAGAGCACTCTGCAAAGCAATCTTTCAAGAAAAAAAACTCTGTTGATGGTGGTTAAGTTAAAACCGCCAAACATAACAAATTTTAGGTTGCGGTAATATTACATTCGTCGAATACCAAATGTGCAAGACAGCAAATTGTTTCTGTGGTTGTGCTGGTGTCAATCACAGATTTGAGAGTGAGTTCTGTTCAGTACACACACAATCATCATTTAAGGGATTCACTCCCAGATTGAAATGCAGTTGTCTCTCCAGAAACTTTTTACAGTGTGCATGTGGCCAAATAATCCATTAAAGGTAAGCACAATGTATGCTTCATGAACATATATGACACTTATTTAAAAAAACATTTTAAAATCTTCATTATTCCAAATATTTGACCAGCAGTGACCATATAATTATTTGCAAATATGATTAATCTGTAAATAGACAAAATAATTCTAAATCAGCATTGTAATAATACACGACGGAAATATGAAAACAACGGCGAGTGTTGCTGCGGAATAAGTTAAAGGCAGTGGATTACTTTTCAAAGATCTGTTCTCGCATGGCCTTTTCATCCCATTGCATGAACAATATATTCATAAGGCTCTTAGGCCTGGACAAGCAAAGCTTCTCAAAGTACTCATCAACCAAAGAATAAAAGACTCTTTTAATTATGAAAAGTGAAAAGCGTAGCGTCTTTGTGGAGTTTAGAGTGGCTAATGCATTGCACGATCGTCAGATAATCTTTAACCTCTTTAAGACGCTCTGTGTCAGGACTCATTTCATGATTGAGGGGTCGCTTTTCAAGAGCCCACGGTGCCATAAAATACCATCCGGACAAACCACTTTCTTTATGAGCGGACCGAAGCACAACAAGGCCTAATATCGCTTCATCTTCTTAAACTTTTTGGCTTTTGCTCTGTATTGTGTTCAATCCCTTAACACACAAACATCATTTATCTGAAACTTCAAATCCAGCATGAGAAGTGCTCAAGGTCGGATCTGAGGGAATGCAGAGCTGTGGAAAGGAAAATCTAAGTATTAAAGCTGTCCATTTATAATAAATGGATGAAAATGTTATGAGAAGTGGAATTAAAAAAAAAACAGGACAAAAGTAAAACAAAAAAATCAGCTGAAAGTCTTTTCTTCCCCAAAACAGCATGCATGTTTAAGAGGAAAGTGAATCATATCAAACTGTAATCTTCTTACGCCAGTGCTTGAAACAGAGCTGCATGGGAAGGGAAGATTGTGTTATTATATCAAATTCACTAATGATAGTTATAATGCGGTGATATTTCTCATGCAAATAACTTGTTTATTTGTTTTTGCTCAAGTGAAATTCTGGTAAAGTAATGAGAAGTGAGCGGGGGGGTGTTTGATATGTGTGCTTGCTTTGGTTTCAAAGTTTAAGAGGGGATGTTCTGTCATGATGCCGACACAGATCAAAAAATTAATTTGATATATATTTCGGTAAGACGATTACCCACTGGGAATAAAGTCGCAGGCATCTGCCGAGCTGCGTGGCTCATTAGGTAAGTTGGTGCACTTCTCTAATTGAGGGTTAAGTTCCTTTGTGAATGTAACTCTCGTTTTCAAGTTATAATGACCGGAGTGAAACACTACTACATAAGCTACATTATGAAAAAATGTGAAATATAAACCTGAGAGTAAAGCTTACAATATGTTTATTTGTCAGGGCATAAATATTTGCTCTGAAAACAGTTCGATTCATTTACGATTCCTTATGAATCTTAAGTTTGATCATGATTCGGTTTTATTTAGTGATACTATTTTGCTATAATTCATTATTATTTCAAATTCAATTTTACACCATAGTGGAATAGTGATCAATACACTAAGTTTTATAGTCACACATTAAAAACTGCCTTTTGAATTATAGTCAATACAGTCAGCTATTCAATTCTGTACTTAAATATTATAAGTTACAATTTTCCTAGTCAACACTGGCATAAATCCTTTTGTACTTTTAACTTTTTTTTAGTAAATCCTTTTTTTCACCCAGAAACAATTTTCTAAAAAAACTAATCACTGATAAATTGCTAGTAAATTTCACAATCACAAAGAAATGAGCAAGTAGACATGCTACACAAATCATCTTACAGTGCATTGAAAAAAGTACACAATATAACAATACTTTAATAAAAACTAAATTTTGAATAGTATTATGTCAATGCCAAATTCATATTTGTAAATATTTTCAGTGATGTGAATGCATAAGTGTGAATAAAGTGCATTATCAACATATAAACAGCATCTGAAACATAAAGCACTTTTTAATGTACATTTATTTATTTATTTGTACAAATCCTGATTGCAGAACTGGAATATAAACTTTACATTTGATCAACTTTATCAGAGACATTTTCAATGACAAACTTAACAGAAAAGAGTGTGTATTGTAAGATCAAAGTATGTACATTATGAGGTAAAGTACTTACTGTTAAATATGAATAATGACGTTAAATATTGTATATTTAATTAATCTTGTTTATTATAAAAAAATGAAAAATTCTGTGAAGTTATAGTGATTTTACATTTTAAGTACTTGAGTAAAGGTGAAGCTTCATTCAAATTGATGTATGGGTGTATAGGTGTAAATATAACTTTTTTGACCAAATCTCATGAATGTGAATAATTAAATGAAAACAGATAATTAGATTTAAAGCTTATTTGGTAAGCTTTTAGTCTTAACAAGGAATATAGGTAATAAATAATGAATCCAATTCCAAAGAATCCTACTAGGTTATAAGAAAGACTAGTTCCCAAAACCATGATTTGATTATGAATATTGAAAGCCATGCATGCATTGAGAGTGCTGGAGCCTCCTTCACTGCTGTGTGTGATGCAGGAAACCAGCGGCTCTGTCAATAGACCACCGTACAATTAATACCAGGGTCCCATCTGTCCCGACCTGCGCCTCAATTTGATTGTAGCCCGCTCTCCATTGTGCCTTTTTATCTCTAAGTGTTTCTGCTCCTCTGTGCCGCTGTATCAGGCCGTTCTTTGAATATAGTGGAGAGGTGGTGTGTGTGCCGTCGGCCTGGACTCTTAGAGCTGGAGCACTACTATAGCTCTTTGATTTCAGAGGGAGTGTTTGAGAGACTCCGGGATAAATCTAGGGGGTGGAGAGCACAGGGCAGCGTGGCGATGGACGGCGAGTGAAATAGGAGAACACACTCGGCTCTGCTATGAAGTGCATTAACATGACAATGGCTTTCATCTCAAAGGAGACTTTTGGATGTACGCATGCACACACACACACACACACACACACACACACACACACACACACACAGAGTAACCCCGCTGTAGGGTGTTTACCTCTGACCACATATGCATTAAAGTGCCCTCTGCCTCTATCTGCATATGAAGATCAAATAAAAATGCATCCGCATCAAGATTGTATGATGATATCTAACAAAGAAAACACTCTGGTCAGCATTCATAATCAAGATTATTAATGCTCATTCGAGTGTATCATTCAACAGATTTTTTTTTTTCATAGAGTATTTTTATTTGCTTGCACTCAGAAAATGTGTTTTCTGATTATTGAGTTTAGTTAATAAAGAGCTAGTGCAGCAATTCTTGAACATTTTATGATCATTAGATTTTATTACATGCAATCAATTAAAATGTAGTTCCCTGTTACTTGGACTGGAAAATATATATGTGGAATATGCATCTGTGCAACTTTAGTGGTGATATAAAATTAAGCACACTTATTATTAATTTTAATGTGTTTTTTTGGGCTAAAGAATTTCACATTAGAATACATTTTAATTAATTTCCAAGCATCAGTTCAAAATATTTATATCAATTAATTGATTCAAAACTCAAATTCAACAATTTGTTTGGGTATCATTACTCTAACATGTTCAATGAAGCCTTTCCATATAGAACAATACATTCAAATGTTGTACATTTTTTCTGTTTATTAGTATATATTGTTATAGTAGCACATATACAGTACAGTGTCAATTCTAAAATGTAAATCAAATTTTTGTTAAATTTAAGTTCTTTACAAATCACACACTTTCAAGCCATTTCAGAGCAAAGCAATAAATGTTCAATATTGTCAAAAACTAAACTATAATTGGAAATAAAAAAATTAGGATATTAATAATAATGATGATATTTTTTATTAGATTCCGTATTAATATTAAATGTTACATATTTTAATTTACCAGGAAAATTATTAATAGGTAATGTTTGAAAAAGGAAAACAAAACATATTAAGTGTGTATTTGTAAAAATTTAATATTAATACTATATTAATACATTATTACAATGTTATTAATATGTTATTACAATCATTTATTAAATAAATAAATGATTTAATCAATGAAACTGATTCAATCTGTCATGATTTGTTTCATGGTGGTGCAGATTTGTTTGAATCCACTGAATATTTATATTGCACCTGCTAGGCCTGGGGGAGGAATTCAAAGAGGGCTTTTTAATTTTAGCAATTTTATATATATATATATATTAAGCTTACCTTACTAGCACAAAAAAGGTTTTTCTCAATGTAATTACATTTATTTTAAATGTATTTTATTTTAAAACGGCACTACAATAAGGCTGTTGAAATTTGTAAAATATATTCAAATGGAACGCATTGAGTAAATGGTCATGAGCGCATCTGTTTTGGATGGTTTCATATTCAAGTTGCGCTGACGTGAAAATGAAAGTTGCCTGTGAAAGGTGCACGGCTTACAAGGCAAATGGCATTTTTGATTGTGCCATCTGCTTTGTGTCAGGCTACATCAATGAATATACGCTTACTGTTTTTGCATATGTAAAGTTGGGCTGCTCATACCCATGTATTCAATCCCCTAAAAAGGGGGGATCTTTTTTCCCCTGACAAGCCAGAGACGTTGTACAATGAGGCACGTGAAAACATGTCCCCCGTATTTGAATGTGATTCATTGGACAGCTTCTTCAAATTAATTCCCAGAGTCGGGCCAGATTGCTTTACAGCTATGTCATATTCCTTTGAATGGCAAAGCCTATTGACGGAAATGGAGGGTGACAGCCACCCAGAAAGCCCATTGCGTGATGTGGCGCAACAAAATGATAGGGGTCATAGCAAGTGTTATTACAACGGGCCCACACAATATCTCCCAAA
>CM050435.1:3051329-3338829 GCA_027564155.1 Gymnocypris eckloni scoliostomus | reverse complement strand
CAAGAGTCACTTCTGAGGCTGTACAATTGACTAAACCACAGACCCAACAAATATAAAGCGCTTCCCATGGTGGACCTTTCCTTTCGGAGCAAATCCCAGCGTCTCTCTGGAATACGCTTGATTATTTTAGCTGGCGAAAAAAAAGCAATACGGAGAGAGAGAAAAACAACTAGCACAGGTAAAGTAAGAGCAAACTGGTTACAGCTGAATTCATGCATCGTTGACCAGGAACAATGAAGAACTTCTGCCTTGTGTGAAAAAAAATTGTGGATATTAGACAAAACGGGAAAAAATGCTGCTGTTTAAGTTAAATTATGTTAAATTCTTGAACATTTTGCCATAACTCAATTGCACTGCATTTATTACAACTTACATTTGTAAAATGAAAGTTTAACACAATGAATTTGTGTTGCATTAACTGAAACTGGCCAGTGGATTTGGAAATTAAGTGGAAATTAATTGTATTTTTCATTTGTTTTTGAGAAAGTGTTTAGTCGTTGTTTGTGTTTAATGTTCTATTTATATTCATTTATTTTTTTTACATTTTTTTGTTGTTTGGTTTTGTTACAACTATGCAAAAGGGCTTTGCTGGCATGCTGTTTTAATGAGCAATTACTGTGCAAAAGCTGCTTCATTGACTGATCTTGAACTCTTATCTGGGATATTATCGTTCACTAAAAGTATAAATTAAACCATAAAAACTAAAAACATAAACACAATAATGATAAACATAAAATAAAACAAAATAACATAAATATTAACTAAATTAAAAAAAAAAATTACATTTATGTTTATGTACTAAAATAATCTAAAACTAAAACTTAAAAAACACTATTTATATATATATATATATATATATATATATGAAGGACAAAAACAAAAGCACACAACAAAAATACAGAAATCAAAAAATATATATTTTTTAATCTAATTCAAAATATTAACAAAACCTATAGTATATCAATAATACTAAAATAACACTCTTGCTTATCGCATAAATTATATACAGGTGCATCTCAATAAATTAGAATGTCGTGGAAAAGTTCATTTATTTCAGTAATTCAACTCAAATTGTGAAACTCGTGTATTAAATAAATTCAATGCACACAGACTGAAGTAGTTTAAGTCTTTGGTTATTTTAATTGTGATGATTTTGGCTCAAATTTAACAAAAACCCACCAATTCACTCTCAACAAATTAGAATACTTCATAAGACCAATAAAAACATTTTAGTGAATTGTTGGCCTTCTGGAAAGTATGTTAATTTACTGTATATGTACTCAATACTTGGTAGGGACTCCTTTTGCTTTAATTACTGCCTCAATTCGGCGTGGCATGGAGGTGATCAGTTTGTGGCACTGCTGAGGTGGTATGGAAGCCCAGGTTTCTTCGACAGTGGCAGATTCTCTATGGGGTTCAGGTCTGGTGAGTTTGCTGGCCAGTCAAGCACATCAACACCATGGTCATTTAACCAACTTTTGGTGCTTTTGGCAGTGTGGGCAGGTGTCAAATCCTGCCGGAAAATTAAATCAGCATCTTTAAAAAGCTAGTCAGCAGAAGGAAGCATGAAGTGCTCCAAAATTTCTTGGTAAACGGATGCAGTGACATTGGTTTTCAAAAAACACAATGGACCAACACCAGCAGATGATATTGCACCCAAATCATCACAGACTGTGGAAACTTCACACTGGACTTCAAGCAACTTGGGCTATGAGCTTCTCCACCCTTCCTCCAGACTCTAGGACCTTGGTTTCCAAATGAAATACAAAACTTGCTCTCATCTGAAAAGAGGACTTTGGACCACTGGGCAACAGTCCAGTTCTTCTTCTCCTTAGCCCCAGGTAAGATGCCTCTGATGACAACTGTAGACAAATTCCTTGACACGTCTGTGTGTGATGGCTCTTGATGCCTTGACCCCAGCCTCAGTCCATTCCTTGTGAAGTTCACCCAAATTCTTGAATTTATTTTGCTTGACAATCCTCATAAGGCTGCAGTTCTCTCGGTTGGTTGTGCATCTTTTTCTTCCACACTTTTTCTTTCCACTCAACTTTCTGTTAACATGCTTGGATACAGCACTCTGTGAACAGCCAGCTTCTTTGGCAATGAATGTTTGTGGCTTACCCTCCTTGTGAAGGGTGTCAATGATTGTCTTCTGGACAACTGTCAGATCAGCAGTCTTCCCATGATTGTGTAGCCTAGTGAACCAAACTGAGAGACCATTTTGAAGGCTCAGGAAACCTTTGCAGGTGTTTTGAGTTGATTAGCTGATTGGCATGTCACTGCAGTGACGCGCTGACTTTACCCATTAGCGATTGGCTCTTTCATTCAGAAGGCGGTGCTTCCTGCGATTGAGCGGCCATATTAAGCGTAGCATTTTTCCCCATTTAAAACTATACGAGTGACATGTCTTAGGTCTTCTATAGTCTTTGATTTCACAGCCTTATTCGATTTAGTTACTGTAGGATGCCACTACAAAATATATTTAAGTCAAGTCTACATGCAAATTTTATATTAAGAAAATACATTTTCCAATATGTGTCAACAAACAAGTAACACCCATTTTAAAAAGTGTATTTTTAATTCTCAAAACTATATATGCAGAACTGTTGGTATCCAAATGAAACTGTATTCAAACAAAGCTGAGGCCAGCCGTGCACAGAACATCACAATATATACCATATGTTATGATGCTATCATTGTGTGTCGCATTAAGAGTGACGCAAAAGACCCATCTTTAAAAACCTAACCACGTCCATATGTGGTTTGAATCTGATTGTAATGTATTTTTTGCTGTCTGGACTTTCAAAAACCCATCTAAATAATATATGAAAAAGATCAGATTTTTGCTGGCAGTCTGAATAGGTGGTCTAGGTTGTTGTTTAATGGCCCAAGTCAAAAGAGTCGTCTTTTGGGTCCTATTTCAATGTAAGTCAGTTAGTTTCGGTCTGGAAGTTCTTTTATTGTTCACCAGATTCTGATGACTTGGAAAAGTTTGTTTCCTAACCTAAATCACTGACTATGAGCAACAGTAATAGTGATGCTTGCCTTAACAGAGATATTTATATTTGATTTAATGTTTAATTACACAATAAACCTATGAATGTATACACCGCTGTAGATCTGTGAAACATAAGACCTGTTAATACACTTGCAATAGTTATTCCAAGCATGAAGCGTCTGTGTCAATACCGTCTGGATCATATCTTTATCATAAAAATGCTGCAAACAACAGGGTCGATGGGGTGCGTTTCTATCTCCCATAGCCTTGCAACATAAAACTTCCCAGCCACTAGAAAATAGCTTCTCATCCAGAAAGACTGCTCCACTCAATAAAAACATAATACCCACAATGCTTCACTCTCAGTCTCACTTACACCCAATGCCCACACGCATTAGCTCGTAAAAGTTACTTATAGCCGCTTTTAATTCGGCCCAGAAAAGACGCCCCTGGCAATTCAGTTAACTAACAAAATAAAGCAACAGTTCAGAGATTACACGGACAGAGCAGCCACAATAAAACACAAAGAGTTTACAATATATGATATTAAAACAAATGCATCATGTATTTAATAAAACAAAACAAAATGTCATTCTTCAATGTTTTTTAAGTTGACTTGTATGAAGTGAACTTTGTGAAAGCAAACACAGAAAGAAAAAAAAGATGTTCTTGCTTTGTATTTTTTGCCTTGTTTTCCATCTCTAACATTACATACATCTCTAAACATTATTACATCAAAATGCATTTACTTGAAAACAAATTTGCTTACAAAGTCTTGTTTTCTGAGAAATTTGTAAAAATTCTGTCAGTTTTTGCTTAAAAAAATAAATAAATCTGCCATTGGGGCAAGAAAATTATATTGTTTTGCCTTTGTTTTAAGCAAAAACTAACAACATTTGAATACATTTTTCAGAAAACAAGACTTAACATCTTACAGTTTTTTACAATAATTTTTGCACTAATAACAGATCATTCATGTCAATTTTCAAAACTCTAGACACAAAACTCAAAACAGGCTGTCCAATGTTCAAAACTTTGCACATTGCGTTCATATCTTTAAAGAAGCCTTGCGTTTGCAGGAGCATTGGTTCAAAATACTCATTTATTATGAAATATCATAGGAACATTATAGATCACCCACACACAATGTGTTTCAATGTGTAGTTAGTACAATCATTAGATATAGTTGTTCAAAACATATGATGCAGCTTTCATTATGGTTCTCCACATTCATACAGTAATGTAATAGACTAGAGAGAAAAAGAACAGACACTGGAATCATTCATCATAATTTGAACATGATTAAATAATCAACTCGAACAGGTTAAAAAAAAAACACCTTTAGATAATAAAAAAAGAAAAGGCTAAGATTACAGTAGGCCTACATTAAAATGTCAACTGGAGAGTCCCTCACTGCACTTCTATGTTTTATCAACCCTGTCCTGTGGATTTGGCCATAAGTTCTCATCATAATGGATGACGGATTTCATTAGATAAAGATCTTCGAAACATTCTTCTGGTATGACAAATCCAGGCCTGACATTGGACATTTCAGGCATCATCTATGGCCTGGAGAAGAGTGATTGTTTGTGAGGAGACTTTTGAAAACCTTCCACTTCCAACTCTTTCAGTCGGGTTACAGTAAGGAAAGAGGAGTCTGGGGGTAAATACAAGGTGATAAACTGTGGATGGGCCTGAAACCGTTATCGCTCTCAGTGCTGTCGCTAGGAATTCTGGGCCCATTGCACTGATTTTTCTATGGGCCCCCTCAAAATCACATTCAGTGGGGGGTGGTCTCAAAATCACATTCAGTGGGGGGTGGTCAGGCCCCCAGAGGATATCGTTCTGGGTCCTCTCAACCGCTGGGCTCTCAAACTCTCCTCCATCTCTTGGCCTGCCTCATCTAAAATATGAATGGTTTTCATCAGCTTCCAGCTCTATCACCCTCTAAACACACATTTACAGTAGGCAAAACAAATACTGATAACAATGATTTAGAATTTTATTTTTTTTTCTCCCAACAACAGGCATCTTGAAACTGATCATACCTGAACATACTCAGTCCTCAGGTGCTTCACTTTCGTAATGTTATTCAAAATGTTCCATAAACTATGCTTCGAGAGTATTGCAACCGGTACATGGCATTTTGAGCAGTTGTATCAATTAGTTCGATCATTATAATGAAATGAATAGACACTCAATTCAGATGTAATGTGTGAGCTGCATTATTGAATAGTAATACTTTGATGTTAATTTGTGTTGTTTTGAACCAGTGATTTTAGTTCAATGAACAAAAGATCTTTGGCTCGTGTGTATTGTATCCAAGCATTTGGAAAAGTGTTAAAGTGTTTTGAAAAATGTGCATTTTAATCTTCAGTTGTGAATTATGTGACTAGAGTTTTGAAAAATTATATGGAGGTTCTGTTATTAGTGCAAAAATGTCATTTTGCAAGTAAATGCATTGTGATTTAATATTGTTTAGATATTTATACTAGAAAACAAGACAAAAATACTAAGTAAGAAAATCCTTTTTTTGAAGTGAAGACATTATGTGCACTTTATAGGACCTCAACAATCCCTTTTATGAAGTATTTATTTTGACTAAGTGTTTGTTTTCTTGTAAATCTATTGTGCATTTGAAGGTTAAGTGTGTGCGCAGTGTGTGTGTGTGTGTGTGTGTGTGTGTGTGTGTGTGTGTGTGTGTGTGTGTGTGTGTGTGTGTGTGTGTTAATGCTCCATTATGTTTGTGTTGTGGGTGAACAGAGCTCGCTGCCTGTGTACAGAACTTTGTTTCTCAGCACATTGAATCTGTCTGCGACTCCACAGGGGGCTCATCGCCTTCAGTGTGTGTGTGTGTGTGCGTGTGCATGCGTGTGTGTGTGTGTGTGATTTTTGTGAGATGATATTGGAAATGCTTCAGGGTTTTAATATACATGCCTGCTAGTCTTACTGACATATGGAACACATGTTCTGACATTTTTCAAGGTTTTAAATTATTTTCTTTGCATTTCCGCAACACAAATTATGATTTCATAATTAATGGTGTGTATATTGAAAATGAATTGTTAATGATATCCGTTCAAATGTTGAAGTTAATGCCACAGGTGAATACAGCTCATTCCGCTGCTGTTTTTGATTGACAGCCCTGCTGATTGACATTCCACAAATGTTCATTTAAGTTACTGTTATTGTTTTTGTAATTATTGTTACTTAATTGTTGTGCGGTGATGTTAGATCTTTAGGTTACACTTTATTTTAAGGTGTCCTTGTTATGGAGTAATTATACATTTAATTACTGAGTAATATTAATTAGTTACATGTACTTCCTATATGGTTAGGATTAGGGTTTGTCTTAGGGTTACTTGCATATAATTATGCATAATAATTTTTTTATTATAAAAGTACATGTAACGTATAACAAGGACGCCTTAAAATAGTGTTACCTATCTTTTCTATTTTTGTAAAGGACCAATGAAATTTCAGATCCATTTATTTATAACTGTCTGACTATTTTTAATTGATCCTAAAATGCATAAAGATGCAGTTTAATATAACGATGACAGTGTCTAAGTCAGTATGTTTGTTATCATAAAGTAAACTTTTTGTTTTAGGTTAATTCGGGATTTAAAATGTTATGCCCTTAAAAAAACAACTGTTGCAATATCTCCAAAACTCTTTAAGAAATATACTTGCAATGCTGCAGTGCTATGAAACGTTTCTAATCCTTTAAAGTGGGGTTATTTAAAAAAAAGTCATAAACATTTGATTATCAGTTAAATTCTATAAATCACAAATCACTGGTATGACCACTCTTTGCCTGCCTTTTTGACCCGGCAGCTGCACGTAAACAGTTTTTAGGTAGCTCGGCAGGTATTTCTTCAATCGTCTTTAATACGTTGCCAAATTTCATTTTTTTGCCACTTCATGTAATCCCAGACAGACTCGATAGTGAGATCTGATCTCTTTGAAGATCATACTGTGTTGTCAGACTCCTGCATATCAAAATCTCACTGGGTTCACAAACTCTTCATTGACAGAGTGCATTTCTAAGCTAAGAGGGAATGTGTTTGTCACATCATGCCAACATAAGTATGTTTTAATGTTTTTCCCATTTACCATTCTTTGTCAAATTGTCATGGGTGAAATCCTATCATTTTAATAAGAATAACATTTTGAGAACAAAAATTTTGTGTGAATTACGCAAATTTTGCAGTTGGTTCAAATTCGTCATGTGGATTTGCCACAGTGACCACCAGAAAACTTCATTTAAAAGTGACTTCTGTGAGAAAGCCCCAATGTACTTCAAGCACAATTGAAGAATGAACTGGTGAGATGTACTTTAGAACAGAATCAGGCCAAACCGAAGTTGATTTGGAATTCATTTGGCAGTCTGACAAGTTACGCTCCAGCTGGTAAACAACTTTGAACTGCCATTGGTCCATGGTGATTATGTATTAAATAAATTGATAAGTGTAAATAGTAGTTTGATGCTACTTAATGCAAAAAAGGCAGATATTTGCACCTCAGTGTTGTAGTACATTATAAAACAGTATGTAATAATAACATTGGGTATCATGCATGAAACATTTGTAACTATAGGAGTACATTCTGAATAATTTGCATGTAAAACTGACCTTCCTCACAAACTTTCATAAGCTTCCGATTTGATAGTTAAACATGCGTATGTTAATGGATTGTAATCATTCATGAATAGAGCGCATGTGCACTCATTCACAATTAGCATAATCCCCGCCTATGATTTACAGCTGCGCAAATTGCGTGTCCAGGAACGTAGTGGAATATTCTGGTCTACTTTCTCAAGTTTGGCTCCAATATATTGCATAAATGCAAAAAAGACTAATAGGCCATATGCCTAACAATAAATATTGAAATAACGTATAACAATTTTACCCAGCTGAAAAATGTCCGCTCTTCTGAAAACGGCCAGCTGCAGCGCTTGAGAACTGCTTTTTTCTCACAAGTGTATTCATTTTGTTTGAGAAATTTTGAGAGGAAATCACATACAACATTTACATTCATATTTATAAATGCCGCTCTCAGCACGTGGACGGCATGTTTGTTTTCGCTAGCAGTAAACATTGCAAAAGTATTTCAAACTTACTTTTAACCCTAAGCGAAGAACAAAAAGAACATCGCAGGGCCTAAAGCTGTGCTTTATACATCACGACATTAAAGGACATTTAATTTGCCCCAATCCTGACTACAATAAAACCACAAATAGCTGTACATGTAGGTCTAATTTGGGGTAATAAAAGCAGTAATTGTTCAATGTACATCTACTTTTTTTTTGTCAAAGCTCTATCATGTGTGTCGGGCCCTTTCTGTCAGGCCAGTCTTTGAAACCGCTATTGATTTATGTTGATGTGACACCACTGTGACCCAACAAAAAGTTTCACACCTTTGAGGGATAGCTTACCGCCAAGCCGCTGCAGTCCCTTCCTGACGTAGGTCTTTCCTGTCTCCACCGCCTGTTAAGATGCATGGAGAGAGATGTCCTGTCAAAACGCTGCCATAGTATTTCTTTTCCAGGAAGGAGAGCGAATTCATTTTTTTCCCCTTTCGCCTCCTGCTCTTGTACACAGGCCAAGTAATGCTGGTCACTCCATCAAACATTTAGTGCAGGTAGGTTGATTGTTCCCTGGTAGATACAGTGGGTGTATAACTTGCAGCTCTTTTTGTCATGTTAACTGCAGTCGATCAATGACTGGAGGTCAGGGGCTCCTGATGTAGGTGCGAGCTTAAGAGTGAGAGGCAGAGAGAGAAAAAATTGTCCGAGATCCATTTTTTTTCATCTCATAACACACACGGGTCAGTTATTTTTCTCCGTTTAGCACTCACCGCTCTAAGTGGATATTGATCAGGTACCTTAATGCAAACCTGTCAAATTAATTTTGTTGGTAGCAAGCTATGACTGCTCTAAAATTGCCTCAGCAATCGCTGTTAGCCGCTAGCCTATGAATTTTAATCATTATCTGAATGGGAAGCTGGCATTGAAATCTCTCTCTCTCTCTCTCTCTCTCTGTCCCATTCTACAAAAGCAATCTAGTCAGAAAGTGAAAAGAAAGAATGCTTAAAGCTGCATTTACATAGTCTGAGCGCAGACTATCTGATCCATAGCCATGCCGGTCATTTGTTCTGTAAAAGTAGTAATTATGAACTTTATGGATTTGGTTTTATTTATTGTAGTTTTATTTTGCAACAAGATTTTCAGTTGATTGAGGCATGATTTCACTTGTAAAAGGCATTTTCTTTCAGTTTGCAGTTCCGTAAGCAATGTAGCGAAAAGGACTTGACCCCATCACAACTTCAAGGGCATAGAAACCCATGAAAACCATGAAAAATTAAAGACATACAACAAATGTTTTGAACTAATATGGATGGACATGAAAAGGTAATTAGTATTGTTTGTGCTTGTTTCTTGGCATTTATTTCACCTGACAGATAAAAAACGGGACTGAAAACAAATTTACATTGAAAGTGGGGCCTAAGCCATGTTTAGTGACCAGGGTAGGGTTGCATCAGCTTTTCGTCAGTTTTTACTTAAATTGAATATAAGATCCACACTAGAGACTTAGTAACTAGTACCACTTATTCGGTTTCACCATATGTTCTTATGGAGGAATTGTAGCTAATAGGTTGCTCACAAGATGTTCTCTCTTTTTTAAATGCCAATTTTATCATAGGCCTATACATTTAAAGGATTGAAGCCTAAAACAATAACTTAATCATGCAAATCAATCTGGTGTTTAATTTAACTATTAAGACCTAGTTGGAGGCTCCCATGAAAGTTTAGTTTATACAGTATGTGGTTACATTTCAACTAAGTTTAATGGTGCAATGCAAAAATGTTAGTAGTGCATACGTTTTAACAACTCAAGGCCCTAAAAGCTGATTTTAGGCTGTCATTTAGCATCTATCGGCCTTGTGTTTGCTTGCGTTCTGTACCGTTGGCGCTAGTCAGATCCAGTCGGCGCTTTCCTCCATTTGAACATGTTCAACCGGAGCCCATCAGTAAAAGAAATGACTGACGTGATGAAAGTAATCAAAGAAGTTGAGTGAGATTGGTGTTCATTTTTAATGGTTTGTATATCTACAGTCCTAGCAATTCCTTTTTTGCCCTTTTGAATATATACTACTGACACCTGCTGGTGTGGAGAGTTATTTCCTCTCACGTAGATGCAGAATGTGTGTGCTATAATTAGTCGTGACGTGACAACACAGTCCACTTTCTTTGCCGCTAAATCTTTGATGGCGATTTGGCGTATATGAACAAGCATATAGCAACAACTTGGCAAATACCTAGCAATGTACTAGCAACAACTCAGAATACCCTAACAACATTTTGCGTAAATTCCCTGGCAACCATACATTACACCCTAGCAACCACATAGCGACCACTCAGTACACCGTAGCAACACAATTCTTGGTTGTTGCTGTTGGTTAAGTCTATCCATTGCGTTACCTATGCATGCATCTTGCTGTTACACCCAAAGATCTTTCTCACTCAAGACACATTACTTATTCATCCTCCATTCAGTTCCTTTTCCCTCTCATTCCAAACACATTTTATATTTATTCAAAAGCCATTTTCTCCTCGATTCGGGATCTGAAGGATTGGATTGGGTTAATGTGAGCCGGTCTGGTCCATTCATCTCTGCCTCACCTGAGGGCCTGTTGTATCTGTGTTAATGCACTGAGCGCTATCTGACTCCAACCTTGACTCCCATCCAAGAACAGAGAGCCAGAATGAACTTCAGAAAACAGGAGAGAAAATTGACAGAGCTACTATCACTTTTGATAAAAGTTTAGGATTCAGAACTACAGAATCAAAGTTTCTTTGGATGCTATGTGTTCGTTTGTCAAGAAATATATGAGGTAGTTACACACAGACTGCCGCAAAATCACATCCTTTTTCAATAGGAGTCAAATCTGAACAGGGAATATTCATGAAAATAAAGGCTAATGGCCTGTTAATATAATAATAAGAATAAACTTTTCATAACAGTATAATATTTACGTTAACACTTTTAGAACAGGGACACTTATTCACTATTAACTACGAATTTTCCCTCATTAAATTCCTAATTTGCTGCTTATTAATTATTTGTAAGGTAGTTATTAAGTTTAGGTATTGGGTAGGATTATGGATGTAGAATAAGGTCTCATAGAATAAGGCATTAATATGTGCTTAATTAGTACTAATAAATGGCTAATATTCTATTAATATGCATGCTAATAAGCTACTAGTTAAGAGACCCTAAAATAAAGTGTTACCGTATTTACTCATATTTTCACTCAGCTTTCAGTTTTATATTTTCAATATTAATTTTCATTTTAATGTAAGTAATTTGATGTGCTTTTATTTTATATTGTCATATTTCTGTTTGGCTTTAATTTTTTCAGATTCAGTTTAGTTTCAGAATTTCAACTAAAACGTTCAGTTGGAGGTATTAACACGACACTCTTTGAACTAAAATTGGAAAGAGTTTTATGTTTTGTTTGTTAATTTGAATGACAACAGCGTTTCGAGGGCCTGAAAACCTTTGCAAATGGGTTTCAAAGTGCACGTTTTTGAAAAGCATACCATATCATCTCTGTAATCAACAAAAACATGAATTTGAGAAAACGGTGATGCACATGCTTATTACGTGTTCAGTTTATGGGCATTAGCGTGTAGTATTTATTTACATGTGACATTGACAAATACTGGCCTGACATGAATAATACAGCATGTAGCGTTGTTTTTCTGGATCCGTGTGAACGAGGATCGTTTTGACAACATTGCCACCAGTACATGAAACTTTTCACAAATGGGAAAGGAAAGGAATTTGTTACTGTCGAGTAAACGCACCCTTGGTTTCCAAGTTTTGAGATGTAGTTTTTTCATCTAAAGCTTGTATTGAATTTTATTTCACTTACCAAAAATTCTTAATCAATTATAACAATAACAACAGGATAAATTATGCTAAATTCAGGCAGAATTTTAGATAAGCAAGCTAATCAGTTACAAATACTTTTTGTCTTTCCAAAACTGTCAATCTGGTATGATCTGGTTGTAGCTGTTTTTGTCAGACCAGCTTAAAGCTGCTAGAAACATACAAATGACCATGTTTGGAAACACAGCTCCCATCATTCTGCACTGTAATATTTGTAAATAATAACCACTAAACTATAACTGACTGTTGTCCTTGGCATCCAAAGGCATACACTGTGCTGATTTATTCTGCAGTTACACACTGTTTCTACTTACACAATCCAGTCAATTCTACTCAAATCAATATTTCATGTCCATTTATTTGTTTAGTAAGTTGCTATATAATCAGAGGGATATTGTGCCCTTACTTAATTGACATAATTGACATATTTCAAGCTCTTTCAACCAATCCAACGGGGCTGTCAGCTGATTCCCAGCAGATGATTTTGGTGGTGGATTGTGGATAGGCCTACATATAAAGCATGAAAATCCATTGCTTGTGTGAACAACAATTGATGTAAAACGACTGTTATACCATGCTTAACTTTTTCACCTTCTAACAGAGTTTTATACATATTTCTCATTTCTTTGGGGACTAAACAAACCAGCAAGTAACATTTGCGCCTCAATGCAATTTCCCTGGGGCTGGCCTATCACCCATCTACATCCCGTCCCACAGAGTCCATTACAGCAGCGGCTGAACGGATGCTCACGGCAAACAGGTTCCTCTAGGAGCCGCGGCCGCGTGCTCGAGCTAGAATGTAGATTGAAGCAGACATCAATAAATAATTACGAGTCTTGAGACTTTTAAATAGGAATCTATGCAGTGTGAAGCGGCGTTTAATCGAGTAACTTCTGACACTGTATCCATCATTGGAAAACAGCAGACATCAGCAGAAAACGAACAAGCCTGCTTCTGAGATTTGCCTTCATTTGCTTTGTCTCTGGAAAGGGGGCACTTGGTGATATTTAAATTCATCAATTGACTCGAATTTGCACTGGTCTCTGGGTGCATTGCAGAGCTAAGAGTGAAAATCAAACCGAGACTATAATCATAGCAAAGTAATAAAGAGAAGATGTGAAAAAACAGCATTAAATTGGTACCTTCTACTCTAATTTAATGAGTCTAGCTATGCTGAGAAGTGTGGCCGCCCCATTTGCATTTAGCTGTAATCATATCAGCGCTGATATGTATTATTTGTAGAAGTGTACCCAAAATGCAAATTCATGGATTTGATTTTCTTCTCTCCGTGTTATGAGTGCATATCAATGAAATGAAAAGGATTTCATATTCTGTTGTATCATCAAGAGTCAACAACCACAGCTCACACTCCCTATTATCAGAACAGATATGATTATGTTGTACAATAAAATGTTTCTCCATTAGAAAATAAGCAATAATTTACATTTTAAAAGGCCTGCTGAAAGAGTGCAAATTACACTGGTGTAGTTAGATCCGGCTGTCACTCGCAGGCCAAATTTGCGAACTTACTACCTTTGATTACTCATTTTGCATCGCCGAGGAACCAAACTCGAGAGACTTGCTACCTGTTCCGTCATTTAACAAAATATACAACAATTCTTATGCTGCAGCCGGGTTTAAATGGAATTTTTTGATGTGCTTGTGGCTGGCTTTATTGATTTTTACATTTCTCTAGTTGGCGACTAGGTTTATGGAGACAGTGTAAAAATGTCCCCTGAATAGAGAAGCTCAGCTCCTGCTGGCTATGAATAAACTATCTTTATAAGATGTCATTTGGCTGGCAATAGACAGTAAATAAAAGCCAATGGCTAGTTGCAGTTAAATCAAACTTGGTGGGGATTTTCCAGAGATTTACAAATGACCTCAGGGATTTGACTGCAACAAATGCGGCTACACGTTGAGGTGCATGCGGACATATAGATGAAGCACTACAATTCACTTTCATTCATTATAAATAATGTCTTCTGCATTTCTGCAGTTCTGCAGTTTCATTGTGGGGTTTTCAGCATGGTGAGGGTATAATAGAGTCATTAGATGACAAACCACCGGACGTTTGGTGTTATATTTGTGGGATGTTGTATATTAACAACCAGATGCTCATTGTCAAGTGATTAAGTAGATGGCTGTTAAAATGAAATAAAGTAAAGAAAAAATCAAGTATATTTAAAATGGATCAGGACATTTCATCACAAGGCATTGAAATATCTTTAAAAAATTCAATCATAAAAGTTGTTTGACCAAAGCATAAAAAAAGAAAAAGAAAATGATGAGGAAAATCTTTAAAAAGAAATGATAAACTAATACAAATATTGTATTTATTTGTTTTTAACTAAAAATTATTTAAAACAATGAAATGCATCTGTAAAGTTAGCAATACAAATTATAGCTTAAATATTTATATAAAAAATACAACAGTAAAACAGTAATGTTGTGAAATATTATTACAATTTAAAATAATGATTTTATATTTTAATATACTTTAAAATGCAATTTATTGCTGTGATCAAAGCTGAATTTTCATCATCATTTCTCCAGTTTTCAGTGTCACATGATCCTTCAGAACCCATTTCAATATGCTGATTAATTATCAATGTTGGAAACAATTCTGCCTCATATATTTTGGAACATATAGATAAATAAAATTACAAACCTAGATAGATAAAATAAAGAATTATAAAAAAAACATTAATATTTTGAATCCTGCAGGGTTTGCCAAAATTTCCCATCCACCAATCACAAGTTCAGAGTATCCTCAATTATAATATATATATATATTGAAATGTAACAAAGATATTCTTGTCTGAATGTTTAAAATATTTCCCAAAATATTTGGAAAAAGCACCCGGGCTCATAGACTGACGTGCATATTGAAAGTCCTGTCAATGTAGAAGCTCATTTCCATATGCTGTGCTTTTGCTTAAGACTCACCTTAAACCGAGATCATGCATCAACGGCAATTAGATTAGTATGCTGTATTTGACTGATATAATAAGTCTAAAATAATCATAACTCACTGAGATTGCTTATAGATCGGCCCAGTTTGCACCTCCCTGGCTTCAGCTGCCCAAAAGCGAGGTGCTCTAGAAATCATTTCAGACTGAATCAAAAGTATTGGCAGCTTTCACATTACAGCTCTTCAAATGCATTGTTGTTGGAGCGGGTGGGGGTTTGCTTTGCGTCTGCAAACCAATCAATCTAGGTGAGAATCACACTGGCCTTCTAAGCAAAAGCGCTTGGAGAGATTTCTAGGCCATGGTGTCACCAATCCGATTTCCACCAGTGACCTCTGATCTGCGGTGTCATGGGCCCAGCTGACACACCGGAGTCAACAGGAATCAATAGCCCCTGCTGGGGTCGCTTCACCTTGTATAAAAAAGACATTATATATTTATTTGTATTAAAGCTTGACATGTTCAACTTACACTCGGAATGCACTCCCGCGCTAATGAAATGTCAATCTAAAGGAAAATATGAAGAGGGGGTGAAATAAGGTGTTTTGGGGTGAAAGAAGGGAAGAGGAGGGGGTTAAATGTAAAAGTTTGAATTCAGGAATGAACGCATAATCAATGTGAGTATAGAGCAATATTTATAAATGATAGAATTGTCATACAAAGGGAAATATAAACAAAATAAACTGATAGCACATTAAGTTGCAATGCAGAATATAAATACAACAATCTTTTAATTTAAAGATTTTTAAATAAACCAAGCATGAATTTACAAAATCATGAACTAGATCACATTTTTATGTGACTTTTGCAACACTTTCAGCCAGTGATGCTTCTGGGTGGTTGCCGGGGTGTTGCTATGCAGTTAGTAAGGTATTCTGAGTGTTTGTTAGCTCCTTGCTATGTTTTGAGTAGTTTCTAGGGTGTTGTTATGTGGTTGCCAGGTGTTCAGAGTTGTTGAAGGTGTTCTGGGTGGTTGCTAAAGTCTTTGGTATTGTTGCTTGGTGTCTGGGTGGTTGCCAGGTTGTTGCTATGGCAGAGCATTTAGCACATTTCTATGTATCATTAAGGTGTTCTGGGAGGTTTCTCGGGGTTCAAGATTGTTTCCAGGGCGTTGATATGTAGTTGCTGTGCATTTGTTTTTGTTGCTTGTGCATTGTGGTTGAAGCTGTTGAGTGGTTGCTAAAGGTTTTGGTATTGTTGCTTGGTTTTTTAAAAGGTGTTTTGGGTGGTTGCCAGGGTGTTGCTATGCAGTTTCTAAGGTGTTCTGAGTGTTTGTTAGGGCATTACCACTTTTCTATGTTGCTTATGCCAATTTTCATCATACATTTCACACAATACACCACATTCCTTGTTTCAGTTTGACCTAATTCCCTCATTTCCTCCGTCGAGTTTAATATCTTTATTTTAGATCGTTTGTTCATTCATTCATACAGTAGGCTAGAGCATTTTCTTGAAAAGGAACATAGGGCAGAGTTTACGTATAAATAAATGGACAATTTTATGATGTTGGCCGAAAATGAGCTTCCCCTCTTTGAAAGACCAGCAGCTGCCACTGCACAGCACATGTGCCTTGGAGAGGGAAATTCTTGAGAGCGTATTTTACTGGTTGCTAAGGTGGATGTAGTTGTAGCTTGGGTGTTGCCGAGTTGTTCTGTGTGGTTGCCAGGGTACTGCTCTGCAGTTGCTAAGGAATTTTGTGTGTGTCTGTTAGCACATTGCTTGCATGTGTTGCTAGCATGTTCTGAGAGGTTTCTAATATGTTGCTATGTGGTCGCTATTGTGTTGCTATGTGCTTTCCGTGCGTTCAGAGTTGTTGCTTGTTCATGGTAGTTATAGGGGTTCTTGGTGGGTGCTAAAGTTTTATGGGATTGTTGCTTGGCATTTGCAAATGTGTATTTTATTTGTTTTTTGTTGGAAAAAATCATATACTATGTGCAAGTAATACATACATTTGCTTTATAAACCAGCACTAAAACATTGATTCTGCCTACAGCATATGGCGCTCTTATGTAAAGCCAGTCGGTTGTTGACAGTGGATGTGTACAGCTCATATATACATGATGGCTGACTGATAAATCCGCTGCACTCATTAAAGTGGAACATATTTGTCTCATAATTTCTGTTATTACACACATTTGCATCCACCTTAATTAAATCCACACTAATGTATACGCACTCGCTTCACAGGGCCATAAACGAGTTTGTCCGAAAGCATATTTCTGGCGTTCTGTGGCTGCTTTATGGTATCTCAGTGGACTCAAGGGAGCTCGGACCCCGCAGTGTGTTGGTTGTGCTGTCAGGGGCCGTTGTTTTGGTAAATGGGGAGTTAAACAGATATATCCAAGCGTAAAATCTGAAAGTGTCCCCGGTGGGAGCCCGAGGGCTGTTGTTTGAAATCAACTACATATCAATTGAGCAGCGTAGAGCAGATCGTATGATAAATTCTATTCCTTAGACGCCTATAAATTACTTTTTCTCTCACTACATCTCCTTCCTTTTCCCGCACCGGCTCAAATCCCTCTTTTTCCTCGTATCCCTCTGCAAACTACGCCTTTAATAGCGTCCCCTGGGGCTACAAGTACAATTGTGTGAGATGTTCAGAGGGATATTTTCATAGCGTGAGTGACAATATTAACAGAACGTGTGTGTGTGTGTGTGTGTGTGTGTGTGTGTGTGTGTGTGTGTGTGTGTGCCTGCATGCGTGCGTGCTGTCTATTCTCCAATGGAAATTTCCCCTGAATTCTTGGCCTCTCATCCCAGTTCAATCGTGGTGTGTTATGTGGCAGTTCATTATCTCAGTGTTTTCTGTAAGTAAGTAAGCTTGGATTGAATTACTAGGGGCTCTATTGTCTATTTGGAATTCTCCTTCCATGTCGCCCTTCTAATGAATGGGCAATTTGCTGCGTCTTTGTGAAGGCTGCTTGTGTATATCAGTCACTTAATTACTCTCAGACTGTTGGCGGAGCTTTTATTGACGATACAGGGCAGTAAAGGCTCAGAGATGAGCAAACAGGGGTCGGAGAACACAAGGGCTAATTCTCAACAGACAGCGAGGCTAGTGGAGCGCACAGAGATGCTGAAGACAGCTAGTCTTCATACAAAGCTTTAGTTTGGGAGTGTGAACTAAGACCTGAATTCAAGAAACCTCAATGAGAATCCCTTCTATGTGACGTTAAAGCAGATCAATGTCAGTTTTTAAACAATGGATTAATCAGATTAATCTGGAGGCGTTTGAAGTCTGAGCGTTTCAATTGAATTGAGTGTGTGCATTAGCATGGATATGCAAGAATTTGAGTATAAGTTTCATGTTTTGTTGGATATAAAGTTCAAGCTTCGTGATTGGACTCATGGCTATAAATCAGATTTGGACATTTATTTTGGCTGTTTCAAATTAATATGTTTGTGTTAAAACTTGTGCTAAAGTTTTATGGGATTGTTGCTTGGCATTTGCAAATGTGTATTAACTTAGAAATAAAATAAATGTAATTATTATAAATGAAACATTTTAAGTATTTAATAAATATTATAATAAAGGACCTAATTTAAATAAACCTAATTTATTGTGTTGTCAGAATTTGGATGTAACAGTATATTTTAAAATGTAAAATATATTTTAGTTAATCAATTAAAATTATGAATGTATATGGATTGTTTATTCAAACAGAAGCCATGAAACCGGTTCATTCAGAAAATAATTTTGCATGGTTAAAATTTTGATCTTTAAAAATATAAATATGGATGGTTATAAAATGGATCACATTATATAATTATTCTATGCATAAGCAAATTATACAAAACCATTGTAGCATGTCCCATTTAGTTATAATAGTTCTTAGTAACCAGAGTTTAACAGGGTTTTCTATTACATTTTTTAATTATTATTTTAATTTTGAATGTATTTATATATTTTGCAGATATATTGTAGTAACCTCAGGTAAAAAAAAAAATCTAAATATGTTATATTTATTGTCATTACCAGTATATATATAGTGCTCAGCGTAAATGAGTACACCCCTTTGAAAAGTAAAGTTTTAAACAATATCTCAATGAACAAAAACATTTTCCAAAATGTTGACAAGACTAAGTTTAATATAACATCTGTTTAACTTATAACATGAAAGTAAGGTTAATAATATAACTTAGATTACACATTTTTCAGTTTTAATCAAATTAGGGTGATGCAAAAATGAGTACACCCCACAACAAAAAACTACTAAATCTAGTACTTTGTATGGCCTCCATGATTTTTAATGACAGCACCAAGTCTTCTAGGCATGGAATGAACAAGTTGGCGACATTTTGCCAGATCTATCTTTTTCCATTCTTCAAGAATGACCTCTTTTAGAGATTGGATGCTGGATGGAGAGTGATGCTCAACTTGTCTCTTCAGAATTCCCCATAGGTGTTCGATTGGGTTCAGATCAGGAGACATACTTGGCCACTGAATCACTTTCACCCTGTTCTTCTTCAGAAATCCAACAGTGGCCTTAGATGTGTGTTTAGGATCATTGTCATGTTGGAAAAGTGCACGACGACCAAGGGCACGGAGTGATGGTAGCATCTTCTCTTTCAGTATAGAGCAGTACATTTGTGAATTCATGATGCCATCAATGAAATGCAGCTCCCCGACACCAGCAGCACTCATGCAGCCCCACATAAGGACACTGCCACCGCCATGTTTCACTGTAGGCACCATGCATTTTTCTTTGTATTCTTTGTATCTTTGCGACGCCATACAGTTTTGAAGCCATCAGTTCCAAAAACATTTATCTTGGTCTCATCACTCCAGAGTATAGAGTCCCAGTAGTCTTCATCTTTGTCAGCATGGGCCCTGGCAGACTCTAGGTGGGCTTTTTTGTGCCTGGGCTTTAGGAGAGGCTTCTTTCGTGGACGGCACCCATGCATGCCATTCCTCTGCAGTGTACGCAGTATTGTATCACGGGAAATAGTCACCCCAGTTTGGCTTTCTACTTCTTTAGATAACTGCAGTGAACTTGCATGTCGATTTTCTTCAACCCTTCTCATCAGAAGACGCTCCTGTCGAGGTGTTAACTTCTGTGGACGACCTGGACGTCTCTGTGAGATGGTTGCAGTTCCATCTTTTTTAAATGTTTGTACCACTTTTGCTACAGTATTCTGACTGATAAGTAAAGCTTTGCTAATCTTCTTGTAGCCTTCACCTTTCTTGTGTAAAGATATTATTTTCTTTCTCAGGTCTTGTGACATTTCTCTTCCATGTGGTGCCATTGCTGACAGCATGAAATGGGAAGGGGTTTTCTTTAAGTAACACCCTTTTATAGTCAACTGTCACCTGTGTAATGAATAATTAGACTCACCTGTAGTTGAATTCTTGTTAAATTAGACATTTGTATTCTAAAATTTAGCTTTGCTCCAGAGACTTTCAGTGGGGTGTACTCATTTTTGCTAATTTGAGTAAAACTGAAAATGTTGTTCTCTAAGTTATATTTTATATTGTAAAACAATCTTATCATATTGTTTCCTTTAAAACAAACAAAAAGTTGAAATCTTTTTTTATACAGTGTACTTAAGTATAACTAAATACCACAGATGTAATTAAAAATTATCTAATTCCTAAATTTACCTAAAAGATTTCTTTGATTTCTTTAAAATATTTTATTAAAAGTTAGATTTTTCTGAGGCCTAACCAAGTATTGTGATGATCAGATTAGCTGAGAACAGTGACTAGTTGTTCAACCCATTAAGTCATAATTTCTATAAATTCTACCTAACATGCTTTAATTACTGTTTGACTCATTTTCAGTGATTGTTTTGTTTTTACACCATCTGAAAGCATGCTGCTTTCAGCGAGACTGAAAGTGCGGCAAAGCAAAGACACCAATGAGACAAATGCTAATTCAAGCAAGCCATGGTTCACAAGCCTGTCCTCCTCCCCAGAGCAGAGACAATGCCACTCCACAGTCTCCCCTACTCAGAGTACATCCTGATGGGGCTCAGCGGGACGGCCTGCAGACGGGGGGTGGAGAGACAGAGAGAGCGAGCCGCGGGCCACACGCTGCTCAACCCCCTCAGAGCTGCCCTGTGCTTCCAGCGGCTGAACCTGAATGAGGAGCGGGACACAGGCCTGCTTCCTCCTCTGTGCTCCCACAGCCAGGGGATTTGGAAATCTGGCAGGTTAACTGGAAAATCTCCATATGATCCAAATGTGATTCAAGACCCCCATCCAGAGAGTCCTGAACAGCCCCCCAAACATTTCCACAGGGGTTTCAGTGGACACTAAATGAGTGAGATTCTTATTAAATTGTTGATTTTTACAGGTAAAAAAAATCTTTAAGAACGAATCTCACAAAATCATGTCTGGATTGCTAAGAAAAAATGATTGTAACATTACTTTCCTGGCAATCAAGCAAATTAGACTGATGCAGTTTGGTGTTTTCAGTATGAGTTTTCAGGCCTTGTAAAGTTTTTAAAGAAATTGTTGGTCATTTTAGCTAGATTTATTTTAAATTTTTTGTTAAAACAAGTCGAAACCAGTAAGCTGCTACATAGCTTTGTTTATGACAGTATATTCGAGCTACACTATTTCTGACATCTTCAAGCAAATATAACATTAAGTTGGTGTTTCACAGCTGAGCCGTGGTAAGTCAGCTAAACCTGCTTAGTAGCAATTAGTGAGTGTTAAACACCGGTTTAGCGATCATCGGTTTCCACTGCGTGGAGATTAGCGCTGACAGCTAGCAGTACAGATGACTGATGACACTGCGTCAAGACAAAGAGCAGCGTAATGACATCAGCTACAGAGAAACATTGTCTTTATAAGCTTAAAATGTACTTTTCTTATCTGAATATATAACGCTGTGTGAGAGTCAGGGTGACTGAAAGTTGCATATAAGAAAAGTTATAGGTCCAAGTATAGAGCCTTGCATTTGATATAAGAATAAAATTTGATTTTATGGCCACAAGTTAAAAATATGTTCCCAGGACTTATTAGTGCAACATGGCTATGACTGAACTAAAACAAGGTCCAGCCATTTGCCGCTAAATAGCTGAACAGTATGATGATAAATAAACAGCAACGAATGAAGGAAGATACAATACAAAATGAAATAAAACGGTCAACAGGAAGTTAGTCTCAGCTCAACCCCTTTACCTCCATAACGCTCAGGTATCTAGGCTACTCAACCCATGTGACAAGCTGGAAATGACAAAATATCAAAATAAAAGACATTAGATGTTTCCTAAATCTACATGAAGCCGTAAAAAAAATACATGAACAATATACAAACCATAAAACATTTTTCTCACAATGATGGGAAGAAGTGTGAGGTGAAATGCACAAGATGCTTATTTTTGCCAGTGGCTGAATATTGACACTAAATAATAATATCCAACAATATCATAACATATAGTTTTTATGAGCCAATCAAATTCAACTGAGAAGCTCAAGTGCCAACCTACATTACTTACATATAGATACTTATGATTAAAATACAATTAAAAAGAGCTTAAACCTATTTTATATTGTTGTTAGAACTGGGAGTTAATAGTATACTTTAATATTTTGAATTTTGTATTCATTATTATGTATTATTTATTCAAAACAGAAACTATGAAACATGGTATTATATTTGCATAGGGTCAAAGTTAATTTTGCATGCTTAAAATTGTAATATGTGCTAGTGGCTAAGCGTTGTGAGAATTTTTAATATTTAATATTCAAAACAGAAGCCATGGAGCATGGGATCATATTTGTGTTAGTTGCATGTTTATAATTTTGTGTGACCTTTGTGTGACCAACGTTTTTGGTCATAAAAATATGGTTGATATAAGAAGGAAAAATAAAATAATGCCACCATATTATAATTTAATAATGAAAATAATATAAGTTGTGCCAGTGACTAAATACAACGTATTTCAAAGGAATAATATTAACCAACAATATCATAGCATATAGTTTTTATGATTGAGAGACTCAAGTCTCAGCCTACATAGCTTTCAAACTGATTATTATATTTTAATCAGAAAATCGCAATGATGCAAGTGAAATGCCATGTCATGATGACTATTAGTCCACATACAGTAGGGAGTACACTAACATCCTTTTATTAAAAACCATGAGCATCTTTGTTATAATTGCTAGACTCTCCTGATTGAAACTGAAGTCTACAAATGAATCCTATATTTTCACCTGCCCTAAAAAAAAACATTTTCGGCTCATAATAAATGTCCCCGATTGAACGTCTCTGGTAATTTCTGTCCAGGTTGTCATAGGTTGTCCTTGTGCCAAATGTTTAAAATGGAGTAATTTGGGGGTAAATTGTAAGTTGGCAGGACTCATCATCTGTAAAAGCATGGCTCCTCTGGGATGTGTGTGATGTTCGTGTGTCTCCTGGATTCCTACAAAGCAGAGCGTGGCCCCTTAAACCCAGCCTGAGACTCCAGCAAATTGTCTAAGCCAAGCTGCCAATTAACCCGCTGTCCCTCACCGCTGGAGAGCCGCTGCTGGGTTAATTGCTTCATGCTGAAACATCGGGACGTGAGCGCAGCACCCGAGTCAGGGGAGTCCAGCTAGACCAACCACAGATACAGGACTCGTGTTTGGGTGTCTTAATTGTAACAAAACATGCTTGCATAAATGTAATGAATGACAAACTTGGACATGAGACTGATAGTGAATGTACTACATCATTTATTTGTTGAATTTGCTCTTTTGACTATATAAATATTTAAAAATAAATAATTAAATTAAAATATAATGAAAAATGATAAAAAGAGTTTAAATTTGTATAATACAAAAAAAGTGTGAAATGTGTGTGTTATGAGAAATGACAGTTAATCGTATAATTGAACATTTATAATTGAAAATGAATTATTATATATTACTTTTTCAAAACAGAAACCATAGAGCATGATATTAATTTCATTATAGGCTGAAAAATTATAATAATAATTCTGAATTCTTAAAATTAACTATATAGAGTTTTGGTCATTATTATAGAGGGGGGTAAATGTAATAATGCCAATATAGTATAATTAAAATATAAGAAAAATGGTTTAAACTTAATGTATAGTGTAGTGAAAATTTTGAGTGAATAGTATATTTTACTATTTAACATTTTAAAATAATTATTATTTATACATTTTTCAAAACAGAAACCACAAAGCATGTATTATATTCATTGTAAGGTCAAAAATTTAAATTTATTAAAAATTAAATGGTACAATATATATATTATAATATATTTAAAGTATATATTAAAATATTAAAGTGTCAACAATCTATGCTGTGAGAAACTGAAGTCAATATATATTTTAACATTTTAAATGTATTATTTATTTAACATAACATAATATAACATAACATAACGTAATATAATATAATGTAATGTAATGTAATGTAATGTAATATAATATAATATAATTGTACCGTATAGTCAGACTCAAAACACAGACAGGTTAGAATCAAACAGACGGGTTTATTGTATATATAAGTAATATGTACGTGAACAGCGGAAGCAGGTGAGTAATGGCAGATATGGAATCTTTAATAATATAATTATATAACATAACATAACATAATATAATTGTGACAGTGGCTGAACCAACAATATCAAAGTCTACATTAATTCACAGTGCAAATTCATGTTTTAATAATTGTATTTTTACAAAATACAAAAATGTGTGCAATCCCAGATTTGTTGACCAGATCGTGGCATGTTACGTTAAGTGTTTCAAAGCTGTGTGTCTTTATCTTTAAGCTCTTTATCTTGAGACGTGCTTACTCTGATCAGACACGGTCTTCTCACTGACTCCTTCCATGTGTTTTTTGAGACTGGTCTTAGCTAATTCATGATGCGAGAAAGTGATATTTAGGGAAAGGAGGTGTTGTAATTACACTCCAGCCACATTAGCTGAACTCCTTCTCCCTCTCGTATTATTACACTTTGACGCGACGACTAGAAAGAAGATCTGCCTTTACAGATGCACTCTGACTGCGCTTGCAATTACAGAGACTTCATACAGTTTTAAAGCTTTATAAAGACTGCTGGTAATAATAATAATACATTTTATTTAAGAAAAAGTCATACATACATACATACATACATATATATATATATATATATATATATAAGTAGACAGAATAATGAGAGATTAACTTTTCAATGTAGTCATAACAGCTTGCATTTTCATTCTAAAAATGTTTATGAACGTTTTAGTCGAGTATAGCGGATCTTGTTGCAAATGTAACTTTATATAAATATCACGGTCACAATTGCAATCTTTTTTCTTGTAATTGCGAGAGATTGCGAAAGATTTTTAACTCCATCCGTTGCAGTCTGTCAGTCATATAATGGCAGTCAATGGGACTCACGGCTTTGAGAATAAAAAAAACACACACAGACAAAACCAAAACAAACCCTGCGGTTCGTGAAGATACATCGAGGTCTAAAGACACGAAACGATCGGTCTGTGTAAGAAACTGAACATTATTTATATTGTTTTTACCTCTGATCCGCCGCACGGTCCAACTCTCCTGAGCGCGTTCACAACATCCGGCGCGTGACGCGTCTTGTTTTTCTTCTTGCTTTAAGAGCGGTTCGGATCAGATAAACATCACATTTTCATTTTTGGTGAACTATCCCTTTAACAATGCGGCTATATCTTAACAATGTTATACAATTATAATGACTTAATATCTCACAATGCACATGTATAATGAGCAATGTGACTATTTTTCATAAATGTAATCTTGTTTCTCATAAACGTGACGATATCTCATTGTAACGACTTCTAGCAGTTGCGGCATTGTCGTACTTAATTATGACTCTATTATCTCACAATGTAACTAAAACAAATAAAGCTATCATTGCTATGATTATTAAGTACTGCGCTGTTATTTCTTACGTTAAACTTTACTCTCACAATAACCTTCAACAATGTAATTAAATAAACATTTGGTTAAGTTTACGAAGGACGTCGGCGCCGATGGCCTCGTGGTTAGTGCGCTGACATATAGCGCAGTTGTGCTCACAGCGACCCGAGTTCGATTCCCGTCCCGAGGTCCTTCACTGATCCCATTCCCCTCTCGCTTCCCAATGTGTTCCCTGTCATCTCTCTACTATTATGTCATAAAAGCATGAAAATATAACTTTAAAAAAAGTTAGTGAAGGGCAGAAATTTGAATCAGGTGACCAAAATACAACCACCCATAATAATAGTTTTCTGAGTGTATTCAGGAGACTCGTCTGGACAAATCTAGGGGATCTGGGATTGCTGTAGTTCTCTGTAGTGAAGCACAGACTAATGCAGGCCTTGTCTGTAACATGAACACCAAACTGACCTGATGTCTAGCCGATAAATAAGTAAAGATGGGATCTCTCAGGTTGCCTGTCAGACTGTTTGAGGAGAGGCTCTTCTGCATGTGCCAATCTAACCAGACTATTGCTAAATAGTGCTATTGCTAAACTCACTACATGTAAGTAACACAACAACAAACAGAGTTGAGTTTCATTTCAATTATGTATTTGTAATATAAATATATATTCAGCCCAGCATTTAAATTCAGTGCGAATAATAGTTAAATTATGTCAAAACGGTGTGTGACTGGAAGAGTGAGGTGTGAAACTGTCAGTAACTTGACTTAACGTCTACAACAAGTCTAACCCAAGGTCACGGTATGGAGATACAATTTCCATTCCAACACAGAGAGCCGGACAGGGTGCATTGCAGCACTCCATCTGTTTTAATAACGGTTTCATCCAATACATATCCATTATGTTCAAAAAGTTAATCCACAACCCATATGCTACAAACTAAAATCACTGATTAAGTACATGTGAAAATATGACAAAAATATCTAGGCAGAAGAATTAAAAGTACAAAGCAATTTGGAAATGCAAGTTTACATTTTAAGATGCATTAATACACTTCAATCAATTGACTGTTATAATGCATGTTCCTGGTCTTATTGTGCACTGATGGATATTGTTTGTCTGGGTTATGTTTCATCATAATACAATAACTTCCTTTTCAAACTGTCCCATTCATCTAGTTACAGCCATTTTTACAATCCATCCTGATAGGTCAAACTAAACCTATCCTACATTTTATTTTTATTATATCATGTTGCATTTAGAAAAGCATTATGTTGTGGAAGCAAAAATGTTGTGCTTTTATTTGCTATCTGACTGGTTTTGATTGAAATAGCATTACATTTACATGTGTTCATTTAGCAGACACTTTTATCCAAAGAGGTATACAGTACATTAATGTTATACTGTAAAGCCTAAAAGGGTCATTAATAATGATATTCTAATAGTTGTAATTAAACAGTACTTGAAATGCCACAGGATGGAATCCTGACCTACATATCTACAATCTTTCAATGTATTTGGCTTTTTGATTTAAAATCTATCAAATTAGAAAAACAACTTATTAATAACTCAAACTCAGTGTATAAATACCTGGAATTATAAACTGCTCTTTATACACATATAACTACACTACAGATGACAATAAAGTGTTTAATGACTGGCCCCGAGTCTAGTATTATACCCCACACAACATAATATGAATATTTTTAATAAATAAATCATTTTAAGCCAATAGAATAAGCAAAAGCAGCATTTAACCACATATCCAGGTTAAATGCCACAGAGTGGAAAATTGCAACATATCTACAATTTAAATGTATTTGGCTTTTTGGATTTAAAATCTATCAAATTAGAAAATAGATATGAATAAAACCGCAAACTCAGTGTATAAATACCTGAAGAAGAGATTATAATCACTCAATTAATTAATTACATATAACTAATCAGATGACAAGAAATACATTAATGACGGACTAGTCATGATACATGTTATAGAGGCAAAATAGACTCAAATATAAAAAAGGACTACTGCCTGAAAAAACTCTACAAAGTCTGGTTTTTACTTGCAATTAGTTTATACTTCATTACTTAAATGATTTAGTTGCAAAGCTAAAATATAAAGTGATAGTTCACCCAAAAATGAAAGTTCATAATTTGAGAATTGTCATTTTTAGGTGAACTATCCCATTCTGGGTTGGCGATTGCCTTGCATTGGTTTTAACACTATTGGCCTCTTTGGTCAGTTTTGATATAAATTTTTTACATTTTAAATGTTGAAATAGTTTTCTTCAGCACAATGAGATGACACTTGGTGACTTTGTTGCATTAGCTATGTGAACAATAGTCTCAGCCCCAGACGTCACACCCACTGACCATTGGCTGAATGTCTGATGCATATGACACACAAAAGTGAAATCACTTCAGGAGAGTCGAAGTCGTCGTTGGATTGGTTGAATTATACAGGATTTCCAGGAGACGTGTGTTCTTTAATGTTCCACCTGGAAACAAAGACGAAAGAAGAAAGCCGTCGTGTTTACATCTGTGACGACAAACACTTAACAGGATCAACTAAACGCTGGATTTTCAAAAGTATCTGAAATATTTAAAGTTCGCAGTATAGAATCTTTCAAATACCTCCGAGAGTCTGTTATTGTTGCGACATTTCCACGCCCCGAAACAACGCTGAACAAAATGAACTGTGATTGGTTGTTTGACATGTCGGTCAAACGGCCTCATGGGCGGGCCTTGACCAATGCAGGCTATCATCTATTCCATTCCTTCAGCCGTCAGTCTAAAGGTCCGGCTAAGCGAGACTATGTGAACAACACAAATCCCCTCAAAAATCTAATTAATAATCAAAATTATAATTGAACAAAAATTGATTAGATTAATACAAAAAAGACTTTGGTCACTTTTGACCACGAAAGTACCAAAAGTGAAGAGGCCAAGAGGGTTAAGTAAAGTCAAACAATTAGAAAGGCAGTGCAGATCCATAATGTTCCATAGAACAGGAGAAACTCCTCAAACACAGATGTGTTCATGTCACTTCCATTCAGACTGAGCATGTAATCGTGAGTACACAAGCGTATGTAAAGCACTCCTCCACCCCGCTCAGCAGAACGGGTGACCGCGAACATGGACCGTGCGTCTGCGTGTGTGTCGGGGTCACAAATAGAGTAATTAATTTCCATGCATCTCATTGCCAGAATTGCTTACTGATCCAGGGAGCAAGATCAGAGATGTCAGTGGGTAAATTGAGTCAGAGGCCCTGGCCTTACATCAGACACTCGCCCAATTTCCAGCACACTCTCCCTGACAATGTGAGGGGACGGGGTCCCGCGCCGTGATGGACAGGGGGAATTGGCCCAATAAATTGCACCCTGTAAAAGCCGTGTCTTCTTCATTAAAACACAGTGAATCTCCATTGCTATTCATTAACATGCTGCCGGACTAGACAAGATGTTTAATCTAGCGCCACGAGCGCCCTCTGAAAAAGAGATTCTTATTTATTAACGGGAGGTGACAGGTACTGAATAAGTTGTTGTTGTTCCCATTTCGGCCCACGCTGCTCTTCTCCGGCACAAAATTGCAGGGTTTGCTTATGAAGGCCTGTAATTTGGGAGAAGGTGTCGGTCTAAAGCAGAGCTGACAGCGCTGTGTTGGGTCAAGCTAGCTGTCCGTAAACATTAGCACTTACACAACTTTAAAAAACAAGCGCTTTTGGCTGAGGATGGACTGGAAATGTACCCGCACTGGAAAACGTGCATATGTGCAGGTGAAGCTATTGATTTAGCCATATGAAAAAAAATAGTGTGTTACAACACGAAACACATTTTTACAGAGAATCCATAGAATGAATATGAAGTTATTTGTAAGACTATTTGTCAACAGAAACAAGTACAGTGCTTTTTATCTATTTAATATTTTAATGGCATTTTTAAAGTTTTCAACATTTTCATAACTGGCAGACACCACACAACCAGATATTTTGCAAAAATAATATTTCTGTTTTAAGGGTTAACACAGGGAAGCACATTTTTGCACTGTTGACATAAATATGAAGTTATTCGCAGAATAACAGAACTAAACTATTGTCCTTTTTTAAATATATATATTTGTAATATTTGAATATGCTTAAATGTGTTCAATATCATACATATATTTAAGCAATTGTTTATTTGTAGTGACTAGCGAGCAACTGTAGTGAATTGTTCCACACAACCAGATATTTGGCTAAATTCTTGTCTTATGCATTACCACATGAAGCTTTTTTTGACAGAAAAACAAACAAACAAACAAACAAACAAACAGTTAAAATGAAAAAAGAAATCAGAAATACAGATTTATTCATTACTTTTAATTAATTTAATTATTTGTTAACTTTAATCATACATTTGTCCACAGAAAGTAAAAAATACAGTTTTAATATATCTAATATTTTAATATACATATTATATTTTAATATACATCATAACATAATATATGTTATGCTTAAACATTATCAGCACACATATTTTTGCAGTTATTTATTTATAATTTGTTTTAAAGTGTTCAAAACTTTCATAACTTACAGGTTCCACACAACCAGATATTTATTAACATTTTTATCATTTCAATAACATTTCTGTATTAAAGAGGAAGCACTTTTTACAGTGTCAGCTAAAGTTTCTGTACAGTCAATATTCAGTTATTTTCAGAGATACATATTTACCTGTTTATAACCATTTGCCAACAGAAATAACCTATTGTACCTATAAAGTATTATTTTTAATATTTTACATATAAAACATATGTCATATTTACATATATCAATCCTAAGCAATAATTTAATTATAATTAATCAAATATATAAAACTAAAAATTTAATTTTGTTATGTTATACATAAGAATGAATTACAAACATCATCATCTTAATGTATTTATTAATACAAGTATGTGACTTCTAATTACATGTGCTTTAATAACTATTATGCATTTAATTTCAATAATACGGGGCAAAATATGTATGGATTGGCCCCGTTTCTCCCAAAAAAGAGTGGGTTATAAATGATAATGTATAGGATAATAGTGATCACAGAATCATTCGTGAAGAGGACAGGAATAATAATGTTCATGAATAATATTTCTCTGACACACGAGGAAGGATTTGTGCTCGCTCTGCATCTTATGACAAATGAACATCCTCAAATCAGATCAGTCATTTATCATATAGTTCACTTAATTATATATTTGTTCTCTATTAAAAGAACAGATAAAACATAGCAAATATTACATGTACATTTAATTAAATACCAGGCGCCTCAATTTATCAGTGATATGAATATACCCAGAGGACATAACGCTTGTAATACAGCATGAAGCGATGAAATCAACACAGCGGCCTCCAAAAACCAGCTGGAAATGTCACAAGTAGAAAAGAGAGACATGATATGAAACGGGGAAAAACACATATCAAGAGCAATTTGTGAAGCGGTGTGTGTGGTCTCGGGCTAGTCAGAGAAATCGACTCGATTCCCTGGGCCTGGACTCCATCCATTTTCTGCCTCCAATCAATATTTATGAATCCCCGAGGATTTAGCCGAATAAAGCACATAAACAATCAGCCCTAACCGCTGCATTCAGAGCGAGAGGCCTGCATTAGGAGCGGCGCAAACACAATGCATTGTGGGAGGAAGAGGTCAGCGGTACGAGATGATGGCGTGGAGTTACTGTGAGGAAACGTGTGCATATATAGATGCAAATTCAGGGTTGTGTAACAGAAGAAGTTAATGACGCAGGGAAAGGACTTGGAAGATCTTTGGGGATTTTGATCGCTCCACGGTGTGTTTGTAATGCTCTTTATAATAATGGAACACTTCGACTATATTGAAAATACTCAGCATTGAAATGAAATGCTGTTTTTATTCCTTTTGGAGCCTCTTGTTGAATTGCTATAATTGAGCACATGCATTATCTGCATGTCTTTTTCTTGTGTTTCACTTCTGACACAAGATTTATTTCATTTGATTATTTGTAAAGTTAGGATATACATTAAATAAAAATGAAATTCTGTTCTGTTAAAATAGAATAATTTATTAACATACAAATACATGATGATAATAATATAAACAATGAGTAACAAGTTTACTGCATTTGATTTACTACATTTAAAATTAGTGTATTCAATTTAAATTCAATTGAAAATGTTTTAATACAATAATTGTATTAATATAAATATATTAAATCATATAAAAGTAAAATAGTTTAGGATCTTTTCTTCGTATTTCACTTGTTTTTTCAAGTATAATTTCTTATTTATTTTTGTTTGATAAACTGGAATATAAACTATATTAAATAAAAATATATATTTTTAACTACAATTAAATATTTGTATTAATATATACAATAATTTAAATGTAAAATATAGGGGAAATAAATAAGTCTAAGTCTCCAGTTCACCACCAGTGAATTAGTTTTTATTAATATTTTGAATTAATTTTCATATTTTTCATTTTCATTTTACTTAGTTTAAACTTAAAACAAATGTTGTTTATTTTAATTGTAGTTATTTCATTAGTTCAAGTTAAACTAAATGAAAAGGAGAAATGATGCCTTGGCATTACAAACAAACAATAAATAAATTATGAGTTGTAAAATGATTGGAGTACATTTGAATGTTTTACTTTAGCGAGTAACTAACTAGTTCCACCGTTAGGCCTTGCTCTCTCCATCAGAGCACCTCCGGTGTGACAGATCCCCCACGATTAATTGATTAATTAACAATTAATTGTGTTTTTATCTCCAAAACGGAGATTTGTCTGGCTGCGGCTCCTTTTTGTTTTAGAGTGCACCTATCAGTTGTGCAGGTGCAAACATGGCATGTAATTAACATGTCATAATCAAAATGACTGAGTTTGACACATTGTAATCACTGCATGGAGATTAGCCTGTAGCCAGAGGCCATCCATGCGGCCTGTTTTAATATCATTTGCATAATGAAAGCCCAGCGCCAGTAATAGCTTTGCTTTCTCTTATTATCATAATTTGACCCTGGGCAGAGAAGACTGCCACCACGTCTCCTCATTACCTCGGACAAACTAAGAGAAAGTCCCGCTCCACTCCTGTCCTGCACCATCACCTTCAGAGCCGGGCCACATTAACACATGACATTACATTTACACACACAACAACATGGACATCTGACAGAAAAAGACCCTTATGAGCAAATAACACACAGTCATATCTGAGTGTAAAAGTTGAAATGAATGCTCAGCAGCTGTCATTAATGCATGCCGTTTATTCCTATTGTTTTGTGAGTGGCCTCATAACGAACAGCTGACATTGAAGCCGCTCTAAAAAAAATGTCTGAATGTTTATTGTATTTATTAAAATATTAAAAAGTTAAATGCACACTAAAGTTCATAGCTCATTACAACAATAATAATACATATTTTAAATAAAGATCTTCATATGTGGGAACATCTTTTTTTATTGTAAATTAAAGAACGTAAAACAAAACCATTTTAATTTAAACCACATCATGTTTTAAGTCAAATGAATACCTTTCGGGGCTATTAAACATTATAATGTATACTTTACAAAGAGTACTATATATATATATATATATATATATATATATTAAAATTATATATATATTTTTAGGTTTAGGTTTCTCCTTTGAATGTCACTGCATTATTACAAAATATCCAACCATTTGTTATTCATTTTGAAGATAGACCTTTGAAAAATATGTTTTTAGGCATTGTGAATGATTTTATTTGAATAAATAATTATACTGCTCAAAAACACTGTCCCGTTGTCAAATGTTAGCGGATCCTGTTTTAAAAATAATGGTGTTGCATTTACTTTGAAAACTTTCACTCGGAAATTGCTAAAAGAATATACTGTTTAAAACAAATATAAAAAGCTTGGGATACTTTCTGGTTGTCAAATATTAGTGGACTGTGTTCATTTTCTTTGCAACAGTTTGGCTGCTAGTAAATTGAACAAATAATTGCAAAGAGATGGTAAGAAACGCATCGAATTAAACATGAACGTTTGAACTGAAATAGTATTTTCTTGTTTTATTTAGAACTCCTTTTTATAGCATAGAAATAGTACAGACTTAATCATTTTCCTTAAAATATTTTATATTGATATTATATTTTAAATTCATATTTTTGCATTTGTGTATATTTTTATTTAATTATTTCAAATATTTGAATTACAAATAACATAGTAATTTCTTGTAAAACTCAAAAATGTACAACTTAAGTCATTTTTACAGTGTAGTAAATGTGAACTACCTGCTGGAACTGGATTCATTCAGCCCCAAACACCTTCAAATCATTTCACAATGAATTTAAAGAGAATGAAGGAATATGCAAGGAATAATGTCCCAGCTCCAGTTTTTCAGTCCACGTGCTTTCAGAAACTCCTCTGATGGAGATCGAAACGAGACGTTTATGTGTTAATGGAAAATCAACAAACAGTGATAATTGCACAGCACACAATCATCAGCTGTATTAAAACACTCAACGCCAGCTGTTATATTACTATATCGCTCTAATCTTTGTTTCATACGCACAGAGCGTCTTATGGGGAATAAGAAATGTTTCTACATCTTTTTTTTTTCAGTGTAGAAAAAATATCAAAACTTTTTAAAGACATCCAAATGTTATTTAGTACAAGCAACCTAGTGTATCTATTAATATAAAGAATTAAAAACAAAGCTCAAAATCTTGTTTAAATAATTGAAAGCAGAGCGAGAGAGACACTTAAAACGAGAGCTGGAGGTGAAATGTGAAGCTGCTTCACTTACTGACTGTCCCTGGTGTCTGAAGCTAAATGCTCAGAAAGCTGCTGGGACGTCCTACACAGCCCTGATCTGACGCTGACGCCCGTCATACTGCAAACTCAGATTTAATGGACAGGAAGACACTGATCTGCAGTCAGTACAAACATTGCACTGATACTAAAAGTCTAGTGCACAAAGAGCAAACACTACAGCTGCAGCGTGAGGTTGCCAGACATTTTTACTGTAAATCAACGGATGATGTTTCTGGCATTCGAGGGTTTTATCATCATCTCATATAAGTGTTAATACACCAACCTAGAACTATAAATATATACTTTACATATAACATTTAACCACCAAGAATGAATATAATGGATTTAAAAAATATATATAAACCTATTTGTAATATGGAATGTTTAATGTTAAATTAGTACTCTGTGCTTCCATTTTATAATTTTGTATTCTTTGTATTTTAAATAGAAGTTAATTGGTATTGACATTTTATTGTAACAGCAAAATAATTATTTCTTAATAAAAAAAAGTTCTTGCAATGATGCTGAAAAAGTCAATAAACTGTAAACAAAAATAATACAGATTGTAAAATAAAAGACTTTCATGATATATAAAAGTTCATCAAAATTGAATAAATAGCTGAATAGACAGAGAACATTTTATTTTACAACACAAAACAATAATACTATAATATTAAAATAGTTATATACACCCTAATGTTTATACAGTAACTGTTCACAAAAAATAAGAACCATTACATATAAGTGTATGTATATATATATATATATATATAAATATACATGTGTGTGTGTGTGTGTGTGTGTGTGTGTGTGTGTGTGTGTGTGTGTGTGTGTGTATGTATGTATGTAATGCATGTGTGTGTATATATATATATATATATATATATACACACACACACACATGTGTTTTTAATGTGTACCATTTTTTTAAACAAAACCATTACCCTTAAAAATAAAATGTATAATTAATATATATATATATATATAAATATATATTATATATATTATTTGGTTATATATTTAATAGTTTCACAATATTTGATATACCATTTAGAGTTTCTTTTCCACACTTTTTTACATGTCTTTCCACCTAAATCACTTAATTTTTTTCAGAAAAACTCTGTTTGACTTGAGCTTCTTTGACACATTTGCCACTTGAAAATGGACCCTGCTAAATAGGCTAATATGTTATCTTTTTTTATATCAGTCCCCCTTAAAAGGGCGACCCAAAGAACAAAAATCCTACAGCGTTTTGAAGTTCCAATTTAAAATCAAAGACAGAGGCCGAGTGTGTTAAGGAAGCGTGCAAAGACAGACTGAGCGAACATAAAAGCCCGAAGATGAAAAAGAAGAGACAGGTGATTGTTAAAACTATTCCAGTGTTAAATAGACTGTATTCATGAAGACTAATCTAACACCTGAGGCTGCTGGGAGTGTAGTGGGCCATATCTGATGTAACAACAGAAGAAAGACGTCTGCTCGTTAAAATCAACTCTTAAAGACCATGCTAATCATTGCACCAAACCCCCAGATATTGTTTCAGAAAAAAACATTATTAAGGTCTAAAGATCTCTTTACCATCTCATATATTAATATCTCCATTGTAGACGGATCACCAGAAATCAAATTAATGTGGCATTTCGTGTCTGGATCACATTGATTCCCAACTAAACTATCCGCAAACATGGACCTATAAAAGCAGGATCGTGTTTTGCGCCGACAGGACGCCGAGGATACCTCGCTCTGATGTAATTCATCGTAACCGGACTGGTCCCACATCTATGAAGTCATAAAGCCCTGATCCAGGCAATAGAGTGGAGGGCCGGGCAGAGTGGGATATGGGCACCCAAAGCCAGCGGTATTGACAAAGGCATGCATTTGCTAAAATGATGATGAATATTTCATGTGGACAAGGGTTTCAGAGCTCCTCGAGCGGATGTAAATAAGTCAAGAGCATATGATATTTACCCCAGGATGAAACATTGATGAGAGCTCTGGCTATTTAAGAGGGCTAAACATGACATGGTGTTTACACTAGGGTCAGACAGTAGGGTCAGCCAAAGGCGTATGCTTCCAGCTTTAAAGAGACGGATAACGTTACAGGGCAAAAAGGCACACATTGCCCCAGAAGTATAGTGACAGACGTCAGGCTAATATACCTCTTTAGAGGCTTGTAAGGCTTCATGTGTCACACAGTCACAGTGTGTTATAGTGTTATGTGCAATTGTTTCTTGTTCTTTCTTTATTTAAAGAGATGGTTCACACAAACATGAGATTGATGTGATCGTTTACTCAGCCTCATGTCACTCCAAACTTGTTTGACTTTTGCTTTCTTCTTTGGAACACTAAAGAAAATATTTTAAAGAACAGTTCTTCTTTGGACTGTTTTTGTCCAATGTTCTGTTGGGCTTGTTGACTTTCATTATAAGGATCAAAATATTTTGTTTTCCACAGAAGAAAGACTGTCAGGTTTGTCAACAACATGAGGGTGAATACATTATAACAGAATATTCATTTTTGAATGAACTATCAATTGAAAGGGATAGTTCACCCTAAAAGAAGATATTTTGAAGAATGTCCCGGTATCCATTAACATCTATTGAATAAAAAATACAGTGGAATTCAATGGCTACCGGCAATTGTTTGGTTACCCACATTCTTCAGAATATCTTTGTTTGTGTTCAACAGAAAGAAACTCTTACAGATTTAGAACAACTTGAGTAAATATTAATTTTTTTATGAACTATCCCTAAGGCAAGCAGAGGAATGCACACGCACGCATTGTGGTGCTGTCGTGAATGCGTGTGTAAGTCTGACACGAAAGAAAAGAACACGTTGAATAAAGTCATTATTTTTGTTTTCTTTGCGCATAAAAAGTATTCTCGTAGCTTCATTAAATTAGGGTTGAACCACTGATGTCACATGGAATATTTTAACGATGTCCTTACTACCTTTCTGGGCCTTGAACGTGTCAGTTGTGTTGCTGTCTATGCAGGGCCTTTACATTAAGGGTGAGTAATTGATTTTCATTTTGGGGTGAACTATCCCTTTGAGTGAAAAGGGCATTCCTTACCAAGTAGAATTGAGATAAGAAACATAAGCACAACTATATTTCTACATTTCCATAATACAAGTCACCTCCACAATGTTGCCAGTGATTGTAAGGTTTCTGAGTGGTTGTTTGTTGTGTTGCTACTGTAAGATGTTCTTGGTGATTCCTTACTGGCCCGAGTCAAAAGAGCATCTGGTCCCTAGATATGACTCATAATTAAGCTTATGCACTCATAATTAGAGCTTTATGTTTTTGTTTTTCATAATATTCACAAAGCTCATTCATTAATGGCAGTTTAATCACTGCCCGTTCCCTCTTAGACACTAATGCATTGCTATCAGTAGATTTAATGATGTTATATGAGAAGTTCAGTTCATTCTGTTCTCAGTCAATAGACTGAAACTCTGGTTCTCAACCATATTTCTGGAGCCCTGCACATTTTGAAGGTTTTCTTTGTCTGACACACCCATTTCAGGTCTTTGCGTCTCTACTAATGAGCTGATAACCTGAAGAAGGAGTGCTTAGTTAAACCACAATGTTAGAGAAGGACAACTGATATTTTTCGTCAACTGGTCCTTACACTAAAATAATGCTTTTGTTGTGGAAAAAGAATCATACTACAAGAATCATACTACAACCATGGTATGATTCTCTTCTGATGATTTAACATTCTTCATTCTTACGCTTTTAACGTGGCAAGGTACTTGACGATGTATGACATCCTTGTAGTTGCTTGCTTGTAGCTAAAAACTTTTCTTGTGGCATGTTCCTTATTCTGTGGCCAAGTACACAGAAGTAGTGTTCCTGTGGCTCAGTGGTAGAGCATTGTGTTAGCAGCGCAAAAGGTTGTGGGTTCAATTCCCAGGGAACACACATACTGACAAAACATGTATAGCCTGAATGTACTGTAAGTCACTTTGGACAAATGGCCTTGCCATGTCATGACACTCTCACCATGCATGCCTTAACTTTCGTGCCATGGCATGCCGCTGATTGTGTGACATTTTTGGCATAGCGTTTTTTTTTTCCATAGTGAAAGCTCTTGCTGTGGCCATCGATGGATGATGTATTTGTAGTTGCATGACATTCTTGTCTTAGAAAAAGCTCTTATAGTGGCATGATGTTCCTGCCATGGCATAACGTTCTTGCCATGTTGTGATGCTTGCATCATGGTGTGATGTTCATGTTTTCACATTTTTAAAAATCTCTACTCGTGGCCATTTTTTTTCAGTGGCAAGACTCTCATATTGATGGATGACGTACTTGTAGTTGCATAACATTATTATTACAGGGAAACACTTACTGTTGCATGATGTTCTGTGCCATGACAAAATACCATAGTACTCTTGCCACTCATGTCATGGTGTGAAATTCTTGTTGTGGCATAGTGTTTTTGCCCTTGCTCTTGCGGTGGCCATGCACTCTTTCTATGGTATGGACTCTCTTGTCAAATGATGACTTACTTATACTTGCATGAAATTGTTGTCCCAGGGAAACGCTCTTGCTGTGACATGATATGAAACGCTTGTACCATGCAATGATGGCTTGACCTTCATTTTATGACATGATGCTCCTCCCGTAGTTTAATATTCCTGCTGTGGTGTAGTGCAAGGGTAGCTCCAACCTTAATCAAATACACCTGAACTAGCTAATCAAGGTGATCAGAAATAATTGAAAATAACAAGCAGGTGTGTTGGAGTAGGGTTGGGCCTAATGTCTTCAGGCAGTTAGCTATCCAGTAGCAAAGTTGACTACCACTTTTTGCCCATGCAATAAGCTCCTTCCATGGCCACGTGATCTCTTCATGGCAAGACACTGGCATTTACTCTGGCCATACCAAAACTCCTTCTGTGGCAAAATGCACTTCCAAATTTACAGAATGACACAGTACACAATGCTAGTGGGAGGGCATGTCTGACAGATAATGGTATTGTAAGAGCAATCAACTGTTTCCTCAAATAGTGACGATAATGTTCTTGCAAGTTGCATTTAGCTGTTAGACTACATCTGTCCTGTTGTTTAACTGCAATCCCTCAGCCCATGTTTATTCAGGATACTTAAGTCAGAGAGAGTATCTTAATGTAATATGAATGGAGAAGCGTAAATACTTTGGCAGTGGTCAGAACTGCTGCATTATGTATTTTGCGGGAACTAAACAGAGGCGCTGCGGTCAGGCCACAGAATAGCCCGAGCACTTCACTCTGATCTGACGCATTATCTATTCACCACAGTGAGACTCTCTGTTTGTGTGCATTAGGTCTTCAGTAGCCACAGTTATATGATATTAGATGAAGTGGGTGCCGTATAGTGTGTTGCGTGTGTGTGTGTGTGTGTGTGTGTATCTCTCGCGCACACACAGAATTCTGTCTTGACTTACCTCACTACCGCCCCACTCCAACAACAAGAGGTCAAACTAAAGACAAACAAAAGAAAAAGAAAGGACTCATGCGTAAAAACGATAGAGTGGCGACGTCAGACTTGATCAACAGATGACTGATCATATTGAGTGCCGCCCATCCTTCACAAGCCCATTGTTTGATGACAGAACGGTGAGCTGCCCCTGTGCATCCATTTCCCACAAGCCCCTTTCAATCCCCCTTCCCACCTTCCTCCTCTCCTCCCCCGGGGCAGGAGCATCAATAACACACACGCCCGGCCGGTCGAGGGTAGAGAACAGGGCCGCCGTGAAGCCCCGAGGCCTTTACCACGCGCCCCCAACATTACAGCCCGGCCATCCGTCATCACCCCGACCCTGCCTGGGGTCAACGCCACCCTCTGACCAGCAAGAGGATGGGACCGTCCAGGGGTCTAGCTACTGCTTCATATCACTCATATATCATGAGATGTGTTAGATTTGTTGTACTCAGTATGTCCATATGATGCATGTCAGATATGGTCCAAATGACATGTTGGTGGAACAGCTGAGCTATGAATAGCAAAATCAAATGTTCGAAAATTTGTCAGGATGACAGAGCCAGGGAGGACGATTCGCTTGCAAACACCGCCAATAACGCCATATAAATGGAATCTAAATGCAAAGGAATGTTAATGTGCCCCTCATGCCATAGTTCTTCATTACGATCTGGGTGTCAATGTCAGGCTTGACGAGCTCGCTGAGTGCTGCTCTGCTAATTGAACGTAATGACCTTTGGTTGCTTGCCAAAGGCAGCCAACTCCTGCTGGAAAAAACAGGTCCTTACTTTAGTTCAAAGGACAGATTTTAGAAGATGCACAGTCTGGGATTGAGCCACATCATCAGAGCCGATCCTCCCTATGCGCAGAATACGCAAGCAGCGTAGGGCCCCCGAAACACCAGGGGCCCCCCTTGCTCTCAAATATGTTTTAATTTTAGTTTTTTATTTGACCAGTGGTTATGAAAACATGTATGGTAATTCATTTTAATATGTTGCGCTGTCACCTTCTCTACGTAAAAATTAGTCAAATCATGTAATGTGATTGCCGTACAGTTTCTTGCTCTTACTAAAAAACAACCGAGCCGCGGAAGAGATACCGTTTCTAGAGCACTTTCCGTGAACGCGATTCGAGACGGCATGAAACACGGACAAATGCATTTCATTCTTTCACCCCTCCCCCAGTTTTGCGTAGGGCCCCCAGAGCTCTAGGATCGACACTGCACATCATAAGCTAGTTTAGACTTGATAAAGAAAGGTATTTGCATGTAAGGCTGCAGAATCCCCTGCAGTTTCAGTAACATGGTGATATGTAGACATTGAAATCTTCCTCTACAAGAGAGTCCAGGGTAATCAATATGTTTCTAGTTTGTTTTTTTACGGTGTCCCAAAATTACCCAACGAGTCCTCTGCCAGTTTTAATCAAGATCACTATCACTAATGTTCAGCCTAACAAAATGAGACTACTCACTTATTTTACACATGCAATTGTTTATTTGTGCACTAAAGAATGCCATTTTATCCAAGGCTTATCACATGCAAACATTACGCCTATATAGTGCACGGTCAAGAATGTTTGCAATTAACAAGAACATGTCTTAAATGAAAGTGTTTTAGGCTTTAATGAACTTGAACAAAAGCCCTTGATAGTGATTCTATTAGCATGCATTACAGCCGTCTTCTCTAAGAAAATGAACTTAGCCACAGTCGGTATGTATATTGTCAAGTGTATCTTCTTTATTATGAATAAAAGACAGAGAATGAAATTGATTAATAGAACACAGAAGAGTATACTCAAGACAAAAGTGCAAGGGCCAGTGCTATGTCGCCTAGCATGCGGCTGTTGTTCAAAATGGATAATAAGCTATCCGTACAAAAGGGCCATTTCCAAAGACGGGGTAGAGCGGGCGTCCGGCTGACAGTAGCCCCTGCCTCTAACTGCTCCGAGTGTAATGGAAAGCTCCTTCAACACCTGAGACCATCGCACATTTTCAAGGCCTCCATTCCTGACACCAAACCTCTCGCCACACTCGCTTTTCTTTCATCTTTGACAAAGCCCTCCCTTTGCCTCCTTTTCGCTATTTGGTGAGGAGCCATCTCCTCCGCAAAGCCGATAGAGAGGGGAGCACACAGAATTAAACAAACAAACACAAAGCTCCATGAAGCAATGCTTAATAGAGTCACACATGGCTTCCTTTTCATCTTCTCAATAGTTGTTCAGGAAGGATCAACACTTGAGAGCAAGTCCTCTCCCGCTTCCTCTCTCAGGGGCCTTGTATCAGTCGCCACTTCACAAGGGAACTTTCTTTCTTGTTCTGACACACTTTTTAATTAGATTGTCCACTGCACGATCATTTCCACCAGCCCTAGTGAGGTTAGGAGCCTGAGCTGCGCTATACGTGAAGGTTCTACATAAAATTGCATGCTATAAATAACACTATTAAACAACTGGCAATTCAAAGGAGCAGCCAGTAATGAAAAGTATATTGTCATTTACTCTCCCTTGTGTTGATCCAAACCTTAGACTTACTTTCCACATTGTGTCAAGAACACTTAGAAATGTTCTTAGAAATGTTGGGGTTTTGTAGGATATATTTATATATTTACTGAACTATGCTTGTCATAAAAGGTTCAAATTATTTTATAAATTAAATGATTTCCAGACCTTGTTGACACTTTAATGAGGGTCTGCAGGAGTTCACTCCATGCTGATACTGTATATCCATGCTCCATTAGGATTTTTTCACAGAAGTGGGCATTAAAGTCATATTAATAGCATATTTGATGCAACTGATGGTTTTTATAAATAAAAAGGACAAAAAATGAGACATCATTGTCCCTAAAATTTCACTGTTCTTCATGAATGTACATTTTCAGAAGATTGTGATTAATGCAGAAAACTTCTCAACGTCCATGTTGCTCATTGACTAAACAGCGCTTTGACAAAACTGATCTTGAAATGTTCAAAGAAAATCAATTTTAAGTCAATGCCGGAGCAAAAACAGGCCTAAATATTCAGCCAAGCTGACTTTTTGCCTGAGTCATGTATGGATTTTGGAGGGAGGAGGTGCCTCTGTATATTTAAGGATTAGCAACTCCCCCTTCCCTTAACTGAGCTCCTTAGTTATTAATTTTACTGTTAAATACCCAAAGAAAAGCACTTTTAAGCAGCTCTCATTAATACGCCTCTCCTCCATGTAGCCCAGCTAGGTGAGAACGCTGTGGCTAATTATTACCTTCATATGCAAATGCTGTTAGTCATGCTTAAAGTGTACTTTTTCTTATTTAATTAATTAAAACAATCATCTATGAACTTTAAATTAGTCTGGTGTAAAATAATCTCTTTTTATCGTTTAATAATTAGCAGGCAGTAAAGCGGCTGTATTAATTGCATTTAGGCTTGCGCCCCAGGAGACGCACGGAGAGGAACGGATCTCTGCTTCCTGAAATAGCGAATTCCCATGAACTGAGCTGCTAGGAAGGAAAAGAGAGCGAGAAAGAGGATGAGAGAGAAGAAAGAATGAGAATAAAGTCTTTTCTGCGTTCTTTCTTTAAATTACCCCTGGGAATCAGAGACAACCCTTAATTAGCCTAGCGCCGTGGTAAAATTGATTGAAATGCAGCACATCAATTATTAAGCGAAACAGTTTTTTATAACTCTCCTCTGCTTCTCTTCGGGTGGGAGTGGGGTACGGTAAATTGCTTGGGTGTTACCTCTGAAAACAGACTGCAAATGAGAGGACGTTTGTTCAGATCTTCACGACCTCTCAGTATCTCTTACATGCAGCGACATGCATCGAAGCGAAGTATCACTGATACTCCTCATGGCTCTTGTCTCCTTTGTTCTGCTGCGATGTTTACATAGTAGGTTAGGAAACTATGACGCATACTTTTTAACACAGCCATTCATGCTCAGAAATAACTGAGGGGTTCAGCAAGGCTATGTATTAGGCCCTTTTCAAAACTACTCGATCTTCTTATTAGTACTTGCAAAGTGAAGAGTGTGTAATTGCAATCATCTATATCACCTTTGAAAAAGATTTTCATGGCAAAATCATCCTTGTCCTAGACTCCAGTTGCTCATATGCAGCTTGACCCCTAAGGTCAAACCGTCATTGTCAGTTAAACAACCTCCCTTGCTATCTGGAGTGTCACCTCACTCAGGTCAAAACAAGGTCATGCAATTTGCAGTCTCTTTGTAACATTAACATGGGTTTATTTGTATCCACTCAAAGCAACCCAAACAGCAAGTACTTGGGTAATAAGCAGCTGGTACTTAAAATGACTTCTGTGATTACCAAAACAGAGCTGTTAGTTAAAGCCATCTCACTGGCAAATAAAAGTGTTCATTACTGAAACAGTATTAATCGGTTAAAACAGCAATAATCTGTATAATTGCTTTAATTACCCAGCCAATAAAGAGCAACACAAATTCACAGCTCATTTTTTGGCTGTTGGCCCACCAAGTGATTTTCTTTAAAACTGCTGCCAGCTGCTGGTAACAACGTGCATAACAGTGTTCAGTGCACAAGAGGTACAGGGTAGGTGATTTCCAGCAAGTTAAAATGATGCTTATTTCCATGTTCCAACAACTATTCGAAACTAAATATGAAATCTCTCACTATATATGAGGTCTCTTGGGGGTCATGGGCTGGGAGACTACATGACCCCTCCGATGTCCTGTATATCCTGGTTATTGTCAGTGCTTACCATGGTTGGAAAAACTCATTTGAGCCTAATTAATTCTTTGCAGGGCCCTTGTTCTCCAGTTACCGCTGCAGACCTTTGCCAAAGTACCAGGAAAAGACTTCAGAAGACATCCAACACTTCACACTGGACAAGTCAGAGGGCAGTGCACAAAAGAATCTGTAGAGCCCATTGTATAGGAGTCAGGGTCAAGTATAGGTGAGGATGATGTTTAATTAGTTAGCCATAACTTATACATGATTGCTCTTTCCCTATGGCCAAAATTCAACAATGTAGCTACTCTTGAATGATCCAAGAAGAATAACACAGGATGATGGAGGCATTATGAAGGTCAGTAAGGTATTATATGTAAAGAAATCTCACAGTCAACCAATCATGTGAATGAAGAGACCCAAGACGTCAAGCTCAGAATGGAAAACAGTATCATACTTACATTGTGGATAGTCGGACATAACAGTTTGACCCTGAATACTTACCAGGACCGCCGGACCACAGTAGTAACGAGAAGAGCATCCTCTGATTGTACGCCCATTCAAGTTGCAAACCCAATAGGCCTATTTAGAATACATTTCCAGTAAGTCAGTTTGTAAGTAAATATACATTTTTGGGAAATGTTTTCTGGAGCACATTAACGAGCCACTGGGGTTTACACTGTGAAATGCTGCCAAACCAGATGTAACTGAGACTAAATGCTACATAAATTATAAACTATTACAGTGTAACTTGGAGAAACCACTTAGTGCCTATCCCGACCACAGAGAGGGGTTTTAATGAGAGAGGAATGATTAACGAATGCTGCAATACACCTCCAAGCTTTTAGCAACCGATCTGTGTGGTCTTGCCTAACATCAAGGCCCCTACGGACCGAACCAACAGTGAGTCCATTATTCAGAGTGATGTGGCCTAAACACTTCTTCTGATAACGGTGACATCTACTAATAAACAATGAGTGACTGGCACATACATTAGTTTTTAGAAGACATCTCTGGTGCAGTCACCAAATTTTAAAAGACTCAAGGGCTTTGTTTTAATGAAAATTAACCGGGCAAGATTTTAGCTTGATGATTATAACAATATTTACATTAATTGAGCCTCATAAAGTGACACAATTAAATCTTAAACTTAACTTCAGACTTAAATTAATGATGGTATCAGACAGGCATTAGATGGGTATCTGAACTGATCTCAGAAATGATCGTATGTTACTGAAGCTCTTGCTCCCCCTGGTGGTCAAAGAAAGGACGCACAGCAGAACAGTTATTTATTTTAATAAAACTGCTGCACTTGAGGTTTATTCACCTAGTTCTGTCTAAGCCAGTTACAGAAGATTAGACCTTGGGCCATTGAGGTGTGTATCATCCAGGAAATGACACATAGTATTAAGATTCAGGTCATTTTTATAAATTCAGTTATGATTTAGTCTTGTGGAGTACATGTAAACATCTGTTATGTGAACTAGCTTATTCAGGACAGCAGTAAATATAAAAAGCATGCAATTTTCATGATGCCTCTTATTTTATTTCAATTATTAACATTTTGCACATTCTGCAGGGGTATGTAAACTTATGAGTACAACAGTGTGTGTGATATATATATATATATATATATATATATATATATATATATATATATATATACACACAGGTGCTGGTCATATAATTAGAATATCATCAAAAAGTTGATTTATTTCACTAATTCCATTCAAAAAGTGAAACTTGTATAATGTATACATGCATTCCACACAGACTGATATATTTCAAGTGTTTATTTCTTTTAATTTTGATGATTATAAGTGACAACTAACGAAAACCCCAAATTCAGTATCTCAGAAAATTAGAATATTGTGAAAAGGTTCAATATTGAAGACACCTGGTGCCACACTCTAATCAGCTAATTAACTCAAAACACCTGCAAAGGCCTTTAAATGGTCTCTCAGTCTAGTTCTGTAGGCTACACAATCATGGGGAAGACTGCTGACTTGACAGTTGTCCAAAAGACGACCATTGACACCTTGCACAAGGAGGGCAAGACACAAAAGGTCATTGCAAAGAGGCTGGCTGTTCACAGAGCTCTGTGTCCAAGCACATTAATAGAGGCGAAGGAAGGAAAAGATGTGGTAGAAATAAATGTACAAGCAATGGGGATAACCACACCCTGGAGAGGATTGTGAAACAAAACCCATTCAAAATGTGGGGAGATTCACAAAGAGTGGACTGCAGCTGGAGTCAGTGCTTCAAGAACCACTACGCACAGGCGTATGCAAGACATGGGTTTCAGCTGTCGCATTCCTTGTGTCAAGCCACTCTTGAACAACAGACAGCGTCAAGCGTCTACGCCTGGGCTAACGACAAAAGGACTGGACTGCTGCTGAGTGGTCCAAAGTTATGTTCTCTGATGAAAGTAAATTTTGCATTTCCTTTGGAAATCAGGGTCCCAGAGTCTGGAGGAAGAGAGGAGAGGCACAGAATCCACGTTGCTTGAGGTCCAGTGTAAAGTTTCCACAGTCAGTGATGGTTTGGGGTGCCATGTCATCCGCTGGTGTTGGTCCACTGTGTTTTCTGAGGTCCAAGGTCAACACAGCCGTATACCAGGAAGTTTTAGAGCACATCATGCTTCCTGCTGCTGACCAAATTTATGGAGATGCAGATTTCATTTTCCAACAGGACTTGGCACATGCACACAGTGCCAAAGCTACCAGTACCTGGTTTAAGGACCATGGTATTCCTGTTCTTAATTGGCCAGCAAACTCGCCTGACCTTAACCCCATAGAAAATCTATGGGGTATTGTGAAGAGGAAGATGCGATATGCCAGACCCAACAATGCAGAAGAGCTCCAGGCCACTATCAGAGCAACCTGGGCTCTCATAACACCTGGGGCCCGTTTCAGAAAGGATGTTAAGTGAAAACTCTGAGTATGTTAACCCTGAAATGAGGGAAACTCTGGGTTTTCCGTTTCAAAAAGGGAGGTTTGCCAAACCCGAGAAAGCAGGGTAAGTCAAGCCCGTTTCTGAAAGAGAGGTAACTTATACTCAGAGTCAATTACCGTGGTAACTTACTCCGTGAACCTAACCTGGTCGGGAGCAGGTTTTCTTGATAAACCCAGAGTTTCTTTCGGTCTCCTCTCCTTTTATAGTTTTAGCGAGGTTTAAATGCCCAATTCAAACTGCAAAATTGATTTTCTTACTGAGTATTTTTTGTCTTATTTCAAGTACAAATATCTAAAAATGTAAAATTATATATGATTTTTTTTTCAATATTTAGTCTTGTTTCCTGGGGGATTTTCCTTTTTAAGTGCATTTTACATAAAACAAGTAAAATTGTCCGCCATTGGGTAAGAAAAATAATCTTAATGCAAACGGAAACAAGAATATGTTTAATGTCTTACCCCATTGGAAGATAATTAGCAAAATAGGAAAAATGCACTTTAAAACATCGGAGATGCAGAGCACATTATAAGTCCTGTATGCAGATTTTAAGGAAAGTGTGCATCGCTCTCATACTCATTCTGATCATTTGTCCTGGGCACAAATCCGTCAAAGAGGAGTTTCACAGGACTGTAGGTCAGTGGTGAAAAAATCTGTTTAAATGAGGCTAATCTGATAAATGATGTTCACTTGATAACATCTTTCTGTGACATCTGGAAGTAACGCTGAATTAGCCACCTCGTAAAATATGTCCGGATTGCCGTGAGATCGGGCTGGAAGTAATGGTTGGATGCATTGATGACAAGCATATCTCCACCATCATCGCACCTTCTGAAAATGAAACTAATTACTGTATGGAATGGAAGGATGCCAGATGGAGGGTAGTACCGTAACCACCTCCACTGCTGTTAAATAAACAAATTATTCACTTTTTATCATCTTTATTTCCTAATACAAAAGCAAAAGTTATTCTTTTTACTTTTGGATTTGAGAATTCTTCAATACTTGACCACTTCCTCTTCATCTGTCAGTGGTGCTGGTTCTCCCTCTGCCTTCTTGCTGTCGTCAAGTCAGTAGTTCATTGTATTACTCTAATTAAGAAATGTAACAGGTTGGATTAGAGAATATTTAACTATGTGAAAGAGTGTTTGACTATATGTGGAAAAAGCTGCAGCGCATTGAAATAGACATTGAATGATATTTAATGTCAAATGTTTGTAAAGTCATTAAGCCCACACATATGAACCTTTCATGCTTAAAGCTTTACCTTGATTTAATTGTGTTTTTATACTTCATTTTAGCTGCTGCGTTCTTGTTTCATTTTTCCGTATTTTTTTTTTTGTGGCGTGGGATACCATTAAAATGAATATGTTCAATAATTTAAAGTTTTCACCTCTGATATTATAACAGTTATTAAGTTATTGACAGTTATTAAGAGTTAAAAGTTACGCATTGACGGAAGTACGTGCACTGACGTCTTTTTGGGGGGAGCTGTTGCCATGGTGAATCGTAATTTCGGAGCTCTGCTGATCATGACTTTTCATAGTCATGGTGCACGCGCTTAACTCAGAGTCAACCTACTTAGAGTTGAGTAAACTAACACAATTCAGCCGTTCTGTAACTGAAAACTCAGAGTTTCCCATCTCAGAGTAACTCAACTCTGAGTTCAAGTTTAAACTCAGAGTTGGTTGAACCTCCTTATTGAAACGGGCCCCTGATCAGTGCCACAGACTGATCGACTCCATGCCACGCTGCATTGCTGCAGTAATTCAGGCAAAAGGAGCCCCAACTAAGTATTGAGTGCTGTACATGCTCATACTTTTCATTTTCATACTTTTCAGTTGACCAAGATTTCTAAAAATCCTTTCTTTGTATTGGTCTTAAATAATATTCTAATTTTCTGAGATACTGAATTTGGAGTTTCAAATCAAATCAAATCAAATCAAATCACTTTTATTGTCACATCACCACAGCACAAGTGCCTTGGTGAGTGAAATTCTTATGAGCGTGCTCCAGACAGTGCAAAAAAACAACAGACAATTTACATATGGACAGACAGTGCAAAAAACTGCACTGGAGCATTTACAGTGCTCCAGACAGTGCAAAAAAAACAACAACAGCAATTTACATATGGACAGTACATATTTACAGACTGTACAGAAGACAATGTGCAAAATACACATACATATACTCAGTACACAGTGTACTATAAAGACATACTTAATTATCAACGACACATACACCGTATGGGCACATCTGCATTATGTACAGTATCTATACATAATGTAGTCTATGCATAGTAATAATGTGAGGTGCAACAGATTATAAATTAACAGCAGATTGGTTGGTTGAGCAGCAGATAGATGTGCAAAGGTGCAACAGATTATGCATATGCAGTGTCGTGGATGTGCATTGTATGGTGTCCAGTGATAGCAGATAGGTTGTGATTAGTGCAGTGTGTGCGTGTAGTCCAGTTGAACGGTGTTAAAGTGCAGTGCATGGCATGTTGTGTGAGTGGGAGTGTGATGTAGGTGAGTTATTTGTGACTGTTCATTAGCCTGATAGCCTGAGGGAAAAAGCTGTCCCTCAGTCGGCTAGTGCGGGATCGGATGCTGCGGAAACGTCGCCCTGAGGGCAGCAGAGAGAGCAGTCTGTGGGACGGGTGGCTGGAGTCTTTGATAATCCTCCGGGCTTTCCTTGTACACCGCCTGGTGTAGATGTCCTGGAGGAGGGAAGCTCCAACAATGTGGCGGGCAGTTCGCACGACCCTTTGCAGAGCCCTGCGGTTGCCAGCGGTGCTGTTTCCAAACCAGGCGGTGATACAGCCGGTCAGGATGCTCTCCACAGTGCAGGTGTAGAAGGACCTGAGGATTCTGGGGCTCGTTCCAAACTTCCTCAGCCGTCTCAGGAAGAAGAGACGCTGATGTGCCTTCTTCAGCACTGCATCTGTGTGAGCAGACCATGTGAGATCCTCAGTGATGTGAATGCCGAGGAACTTAAAGCTGCTCACCCGCTCCACAGGTGTCTTGTCGATGGTGATGGGTGTGTGTTCTCTGCTCTGTCTCCTGTAATCCACCACCAGCTCCTTGGTATTGTCGATGTTGAGTGAGAGGTGGTTCTCCTGACACCATTTAGTCAGGGTACTCACCTCCTCTCTGTAGGCCGTCTCATCGTTGTCGGTGATCAGGCCTATCACCGTTGTGTCATCAGCAAATTTGACGATGACATTGGAGCTGTGTGTAGCTGTACAGTCGTGTGTGTACAGGGAGTACAGGAGTGGGCTGAGGGCGCAGCCCTGCGGTGCACCAGTGTTGAGGATCAGGGAGATGATTTGTTGTTGCCCATTCTGACCACCTGACTTCTGCCTGTCAGGAAGTCCAGGATCCAGCTGCACAGAGATCTGTTCAGTCCTAGAGTCTGGAGCTTCGCAACCAGTGTGGCAGGCACTATAGTGTTAAATGCTGAACTATAATCCACGAACAGCATCCTCACATAGGTGTTTTATTTTCCAGGTGGGAGAGAGCAGTGTGCAGGGTGAAGGCAATAGCATCGTCTGTGGAACGGTTACTGCGGTATGCAAATTGTAGTGGGTCCAGTGAAGCAGGCAGCACAGAGCAGATGTAGTCTCTGACCAGCTTCTCAAAACACTTGCTGAAGATGGGGGTCAGAGCAACGGGCCTCCAGTCATTCAAGCATGTGATTTTGTTTTTCTTTGGTATGGGCACAATGATGGATTTTTTGAAGCATGAGGGAACCACAGACAGAGAGAGGGACAGATTGAAAATATCTGTAAAAACCCCGGCTAGCTGGAAAGCGCATGCTTTATGAGCACACGGCCTGGTATACCATCTGGGCCTACGGCTTTACGGATGTTCACCCGTTTGAAGGATCGGGTTACATCCGCGACAGAAAGGGTGAGTGGACTGACCTCTTCTGCGGCAGCCGCGGCAGCGCTCTCTGTGTGTGCGGTGTTATCAGCCTCGAACCGAGCATAAAAGGTGTTGAGCTCGTCCGGTAGAGAGGCCGCAATGTTCACAGTAGCGGTTTATTCCCTTTAAAGCCTGTGATGTTGTTGATGCCACATGCTTCTTGGGTTATTGTTGTTGAAGTGTTCTTCAACTTTGTTTTATATGTTCGTTTGGCTGCTTTGATGGATCTCCTGAGATCGTAACTGGCTTGTTTCCGATCATCAGTGTTTCGGATTTAAAGGCAGATGTCCGCGCTGACAAGGCTGATCAAACATCGCTGTTAATCCACGGTTTTGGTTGGGGTAGATCCGGATTGTTTTGGTCGGAACTACATCGCCTATACACTTCCTGATGAAACACGTGACCGTATCTGAATACGCCTCTATGTCGCCTTCAGGACGCTGCCCGGAACATGTCCCAGTCCACGTGATCAAAACAGTCCTGTAGTATAGCGTCCGATTGGTCAGACCAGCAATGAACTGTCCTGAGAGCGGGTGCTTCACGTTTCAGTTTCTGCCTATAAGCAGGCAGGAGCAGAACGGAAGAGTGATCCGATTTGCCGAAGGTTGGCGGGAGGGACTTGTATGCGTCCGGAAGGGGAGTAACAGTGGTCAAGTGTGCGATCTCCAAGCGTGTTGATGGTGACGTGTTGAAAGTATTTTGGAGCTATTGTTCTGAAGTTGGCTTTATTAAAGTCCCCTGTGACAACAAAAGCTGCATCTGGGGCGGTTTCCTGCTCACTTATATTCCTGTACAGTTCCTTGAGTACCTGGTCTGTGTTGGCTTGGGGGATATAAACAGCCGTGATTATGATCGCTGTAAATTCCCTCGTAGCCAGAACGGTCGACACAGAAGCGTATGAAATTCCAGATCAGGGGAGCAGAAGGATTTAATAGAGTGTATGTTCCTTTCATCACACCACGAGTTGTTAATATAGAAACACACACCTCCACCTCTGCTTTTCCCTGTGAGCTCTTCCGTTCTGTCCGGCGGTGCACGGAGAAGCCCGTGAGCTCGATGGCTGAGTCTGGAACAATAGCAGACATCCAGGTTTCTGTGAGGCAAATAACACAGCAGTCCCTTGTTTCGTTGGTATGAGATGCGCGCCGCAGTTCACAGAGTTTGTTATCCAGTGACTGAACGCGTTGGCCAGTAAAATGGTTGGAAGAGGAGGTCGGAAAGCACGGCGTCTCAATCTGATAAGAATGCCAGCTCTTTTTCCTCGTTTTCGGCGGCGGCGTTTCCTCGATTTCCCAACCCACACAAAGGGCTCTGATGCGGTGTCTGTGAACAGTCCACCAGCATTCAGAAACTCAAAGTCCGGTTTGCGTTGCGCGACAGAGGAACCAATGTTCAAAAGCGTGTCTCTATCGTAGACAGTTATACTAACAACATCTAACACATAAAACAACAAAAAAACAAATAAAACATACGAAAAACTGCAAAGTTTTCCCGGAGCACGCAACACGGCTGCCATCCTCGGCGCCATCTTGCTGATTGCTGAGTTTTCATTAGTTGTCAGTTATAATCATCAAAATTTAAATAAATAAACACTTGAAATATATCAGTCTGTGTGGAATAAATGTATACATTATACAAGTTTCACTTTTTGAATGGAATTAGTGAAATAAATCAACTTTCTGATGATATTCTAATTATATGACCAGCACCTGTATATATATATATATATATATATATATATATATATATATATATAAAATCACAGCAGTGCTGATACACAGCCATATATCTACGACTGTGATATTGCTCATATGTGTGTATATATATATATATATATATATATATATATATATATATATATATATATATATATATATATTAGTGGTGGGCCGTTATCGGCGTTAACGTGCTGCGTTAACGTGAGACTCTTATCGGCGATAAAAAAAATATCGCCGTTAATCTATTCTCAAAGTTGGGTTGGGAGCTGGGTCTATACTACGCGAGCTATGATGACTTTCACCTGATATTTTAGCGCGGATGTTGTAATGATAACATATAATATATATATTGTTATAAGGGAAACAGGTCAATTTAGCTCAAAGGGAATCATTAATGATTTTATAGGGAATTTGAACAGACTCACTGTTTCACGGCGATTCACCGAACAAGCCGTATAACAAACTCTGCACTGGATATTAAAATCCCAAAATATAGTGTAAACACTATTAAATAGCACAGTAACAAAATCGACAGATTAAGGCATTAACTTATGAGCACAAAACACAAGATATTTCTCTTTTCAATATAAACAAGACTTTATTTATATAATGCTAAGACATGTAAACTAATCTACACATGAACACAAGCATTCACACATTCACGCGTTGCAGAAAGAGAGAAAGTGAGGAAAGGATTAGATTAAGAGAATGAGAATTTGATATCCCACGCTTTACAGCAATATGTGCAATTGCATAAACCTGAACAACCATCAATCACTGATTTAACACTGTCGCATTGAGTTTTCAATGAGGCTAAAATCTATTTTCAATATTACACCAGTTTCAGCAAAGTCTGGGGTTTGTACTTGCGCTTTTGTGCTTAAGGATTCCCTTTGTTCTCCGTCTTTTCAGGAAAGGGTTTCTCCGAAGTCGCTGATTGGCTTAGAGTTCAGGAGTCGTTGAAGTGGGCGTTGGCTGGTTTTGCAGAGTCTTGGGCTTGGCGTCTTTGGCAAACGCAACTTAGCACACGAACTCAACGGAAAGAAAATAAACTAAAGTCAAAGAATAAAAGGGTGTAAAGAGGCTAGGTGGCTTTTCTTCTCATCATGGTAGCAACTGGCTAGGTGTGGTCCAGAGCACATGGCGGAAGAGAGAGTTCATTTTTCCGGAGAGAGAGAGAGAGTTCCAAGAGGACGGAGCATTCAAGAGCGCGAGGAGAAGTTAAGAGAGAGTTAAGAGGGCGATTTCAAGGGGGTGTCCTAGTATTTATTCTCGGCCTTTTAGGGACCTCCCAATGGTTGTCTTGACCAATTGGATCCCATGCTGGCTCTTTGTTTCTTCACCCACTCAATGAATCAACATGTCATGTTCAGTCACATTGCCCGAATTTTACATTCTCTTGCAAAATATCCTTTTGAATGTGATTTCTATAACCAGAATATGATGCATTTGACAGGAAATCCATCAAAAGAAATGATTAAAGCTATACTTATGACACTCATACATACCAAACATGACATTAACCCTTAAGGCTTAGCTAGTCAATACTAATTAAAAGCACGATAAACACAATGATTAAAACAAGGATATTCCAATTTGTGGGTCACATACATAATATGCAGCTATGCATAGAAATGATTAGTTTCATTAACCATGAGAATGAAAGTATTTTAAGATGATTCTACAGGTTTTGTGAACCCAGGAATTTTAGCCTTTGTCCTCGAAACCTGGTCGGGGTGTATTCAGGCGGGCTGGGGGTCTGATTTATGACTTTCTGCTGTTGTCTTGTGGAATTCGGCTCCTCATGTTTCAACCATGCTTGGATCGAATCTTGATTTGTCTGATTTGGTCCTTGATATTCTACAATGTATACCTAGCCGAATTGCACTGTAGGGGGCGAGAACGAGTCTTCGAACTAGAGGCTCGCAGTCCGTGATGGACAGATTGTTAACGGCTGGTCTATGTGGTAATACAATCGGGCAGGACATCCAAACGCTCACCTATCATTCATCAACCTCAAATATGGCTTTTCATCTGAAAGATGTATGTAGTAACAACTTTACATGGCCGCTCAATATGATGTTAACCTAGAGAAATGTGCGCTATTGAAGTGTTTGTGTGGAAGCGTTTGCTGCAGGACAGGCTCCGTGCGCTCACTTGCTCTTAAAATCTCCGTCATTTTGGTCATACAGATAAAAGTAGCCTAATACATCTTTCGAATCTGTAAAGACTCTACGTTATTTGTGTGCACTCAGAATAACAACGAAACGCTTGCGCTTTTAAGCAAACAGGATGCGCTTTAGGTCTCATGTGAACTTGAGAATTCACTCCCGTGTCACCCTCTGCTTGAACCTGTGTGTATGCCTAACGTTACTGTGAAATTACCACATCAGACGGACGTGCTAACATGGATGCAGCTATGAAGCCGCCGGGTTTGCTTCAGGGAAAATTTATTTTAAGAAGCTTCCCAATGGAAAATGTAAACAGTTCATCACGAGCTCTTATGTAGGCCTACAGTTCAAAATTCATGTTTAACTGAATAAACAGTTAGTAAACACAAGTACATCTTATTGAACATAGTTTATTTTCATCACCAATTATCATAGTAGAACAGCTTTCTCAAGCAGTTTGTGATGCATTTTGGAAACAGGAGATGAGCCCTGGTCTAATCGCGCCACCTGGCTTGAGAAACCCGTTCTCAAAGACTTACTTTTAGTCATTATTTGGGTAGCACACATATTCTGAATGCCTTGACGAATTCAAATGAGCCTTTTAATCTAGATTAATCTAGATTAATTCCAAAATTAATCTAGATTAAAAAATTAATCTATGCCCACCCCTAATATATATATATATATATGTGTGTGTGTGTGTGTGTGTGTGTGTGGGTGGGTTTGTGTGTGTGTGTGACCGTCTCTGTGAAAACCCAGCTAGTCATTTTTTTGTGAATTTCTGTTTTCTACAATAAATCATCCTTCATATGGTAAAATAACTTTCTGTGAAAATGTAACCTTTATAGATTTAATATTGACTGACTCAAGGCCATGTCAATGTTTGAAATTAATGGTAGAAATCAAACATTGATGCTTGTTATAGGAGACGTTAAATTGAGGTCCTGACTCTGTGGTCATTAAAAATCCCATGGCACTTCTTGTAAAGAGTAGGGGTGTAATCCCGGTGTCCTGGCCAAATTTCCACCACTGACTCTTGTCAATCATGGCCTCCTAATAATCCCCATCCACTTCATCGGCTCTATGACTCTCTCTCCTCTCCACTTGTAGCTAGTGTGTGGTGAGCACATACACTTGATTGTCTCTATGACTCTCTCTCCTCTCCACCTGTAGCTGGTGTGTGGTGAGCGCATTCACTTGATTGGCTCTATGTCTCTCTCTCCTCTCCACCTGTAGCTGGTGTGTGGTTAGCGCATTCACTTGATTGGCTCTATGTCTCTCTCTCCTCTCCACCTGTAGCTGGTGTGTGGTGAACGCATTCACTTGATTGGCTCTATGTTGCTCTCTCCTCTCCACCTGTAGCTGGTGTGTGGTGAGCGCATGATTGTCTCTATGACTCTCTCTCCTCTCCACCTGTAGCTGGTGTGTGGCGGCGCATACACTTGATTGGTTCAATGACTCTCTATCCTCTCCACCTGTAGCTGGTGTGTGGTGAGCGCATACACTTGATTGGTTCAATGACTATCTCTCTCCACCTGTAACTGGTGTGTGGGAGCATTCACTTGATTGGCTCTATGACTCTCTCCTCTCCACCTGTAGCTGGTGTGTGGTGAGCGCATACACTTGATTGGCTCTATGACTCTCTCTCCTCTCCACCTGTAGCTGGTGTGTGGCGGCGCATACACTTGATTGGTTCAATGACTCTCTATCCTCTCCACCTGTAGCTGGTGTGTGGTGAGCGCATACACTTGATTGGTTCAATGACTATCTCTCCTCTCCACCTGTAACTGGTGTGTGGGGAGCGCATTCACTTGATTGGCTCTATGACTCTCTCTCCTCTCCACCTGTAGCTGGTGTGTGGTGAGAGCATACACTTGATTGTCTCTGACTCTCTCTCCTCTTCACCTGTAGCTGGTGTGAGGTGAGCGCACTGGCGTCGTTGTCCTGTGGCAGCCGCCGCATCATCCAAGTGGATGCTGCACACTGGTGGTGGTTGAGAAGAGACACACCAACCAACGCCAACGGGTAAAACGCTGATCCAACAAACTCCAACAGACTAGTTTGTTGGCGTTTGTCTGTGCAGTGTGAATTGGCCTGTAGATGTGAGATAAGGCTGTAAATCTCACGTCTGTGATTTTGCTGCATGGGGCTGAGTGCCGTAGATAAATAGCAATATCTCACATTTACAAGTGTTATATTGCGTTTGTACAACAGTTCAACAGAACGAATGAGTAAATACATACACAAAATAACAACGGAGTGTCTTTAAAGGCACTCTTTTGTGCAAAACTACTTCCTTCCGCCACAGATTCAAATCTAAACATGACAGTTTAACAGCTGAGCCCAAGCATCACTATTAGAACTAGTAACTTACTTAATCGCTTTATGTACTCCCCAATTGTAAGTCGCTTTGGATAAAAGCGTCTGCTAAATGACTAAATATAAATAGTAACGAAGGAACATTGCTTTGCTTCATTAAAAGCGTATTGTATTACTGGATTGAAAGTGGTGTATTATGTAAGCAATAAGGTACGAGAAGCTGTGCTTTATTGTGAGACACAGCTGAAGGGTGACAATTAATATAAATCTTTGACTATTTTAAAGGAACGCTTCACTTATTTTGGAAATAGGCTAATTTTACAACTCCCCTAGAGTTAAACAGTTGAGTTTTACCATTTTTGAATCCATTCAGCAGATCTCCGGGTCTGACGGGAGCACTTTTAGCTTAGATCATTGAATCGGATTAGACCATTTGCATCTCGCTCAAAAATGACCAGAGTTTTGATATTTGTCCTATTTAAAACTTGACTCTTCTGTAGTTACATCGTGTACTAAGATTGACGGAAAATGAAAAGTTGCGATTTCCTAGGCCAATTTGTCAAGGAACTATACTCTCATTCTGGCGTAATAATCAAGGAACTTTTCTGCCGTACCATTAGTGCAGCAGGCGCAATGATATTACACAGCGCCTGAAAGTAGTCTCTATATCATAACTAGTTACCTAGCTGGGGACTACTTTCAGGTGCTGCGTCATATCTTTGACGTGGTATGGTTTTAAAGCAAACAAGAAACTCCAGCCACACAAATGAGAGCTACCAAAATTGTTGTTGGGGTGCTTAATGACACTTCTGCTTATTGACCTTTTGTGGCATATTTCTCTAGGCACACATTAAACTAGACACATTAAGTTCATTTTTGTGTCCAAGACATAATAGTGTAGACAAGAGAAATCTCTTTTGCATTAAAAACGGCATTATTTTATATTTAAAAAATCAAATAAAGGCCACATTAGATTACCATGCCATCATTTTGCTAGTTTTCAAGTGTAGATACACAAATTATAATTTAGTCTCACCCAAATTATGACTATCCCACATTTGCTGCATAACTTAACCACAGCCGGCAAGTTCATCTCTAATAAAGATCTCAAATGTTAGTGTACTTATTTACACAGTACTGTTGGCAAAAAGCTTGCGATAACATACAAGTGGCATCAACTAACAATTCTGATGACAGTAATGCAACAAGAAAACAAAAGAAAATACTCCAGACAGGTGTTAACATGAGAATTAAAACTTTTTATTAGTGTATTTATGAAGTCTGCATATGCAACACGCCTGAAAAGCTTATCGCCTGAAGTTCACGTCCTACCAATACATCTCTCTAATGGTAAAATAAGCTCACCAACTGTTAAATGCTTTGCAAAATAGGAGAAAAAAAGTAACAACAGGAAAATAAAAGTAAAATAAAATTATATATACACATTTATATGCATATATGTCTGGTCCACTTTCAGTTCTATTTGGTTTTCTTTCCACACCCAGTCAAAAATGGCAAAACAGAATGTTCCCAGTGTCTTAATGGCAGCTCATCGGCTTTAAAAACGGGCCACAACATCTTCGTCAGCTTTTTAATAGATGCACTTAAAGTACAATCGCAAGAGTAGTTAAGATCAATGAAGGAAAATATGGAGACAGAGGTGGGAAGGGGGGAATGGATATTTGCAACGCCTGGTCACTGCCACAACAAGTAAAGAACAACAGACAGCTATATCACAGTCATTAGTAAAAGTTGTACAATGAGCACGCACACTAAAGTTGCACAGTTCTCCCTGTAAAAGCAACCAGTTTAGTCTTTTTTTATTCCCCAATTGCAAACAAATAGAACACTGCCATGGTTTCGAGTACCCATACTTCAGGGGGTTATACAGTATCGTGTTGTGAACATGGGAGGAAAGCAACTAAAATAAAATATAAAGTCAGATGTACTTCAGGGGCTCACGATCAGGGCGAAACGTTAACCTGGGACAACAGCTTGAATAAAAGCGGAGAAAAGATATTTGCGCTTATAAAAATTTCATGCTAAATAACGTTTTCATATGATAGGACATTTCATTATGAAGCCATGTTCCTTTAAAAAGAGGGCATGATCTAAAAAAATATTCAATTCTAATAAAAAGGAAGAGAGCTTTAAAAGATCTTAAATATATTTATATATAAAAATACATGAAAATACAAAAAGTAGCTAAAAGAAAGATAAAGGGAAAAAAATATTGTAATTGTGAAGGATAACCTAGTTTATTAACACTTAAAGCTTAAATACTTGGATTTGTTTTTTATTCTTTTGTCGTTTTTATTTTAAAGATCTGGACAGCGCGAGACGCTTTAATAAGCTTCGAAAGTCCCTAAAGAAGCCACTTTCTGAAGAAACCAGACTCCAAAACCACTCCACGGCTATCTAGTGAATATTTCACCCGGTGAATAAAAAGTTAATTCTGAGGGGCGGCGTAAGGTTCGAATTGAACGTGGGGTCTTTTTTTTTTTAACATTCTATAAGTTTGAAGAAAAGAAGCATGACTTACAGCAGCATACCTCAAATCAAAGGCAACATTCGTATAGTGGTTCGGGAAGAAATAAAAAAAAATTAAATAAAACCGTATCTTTTGGCATTACTGAAGAATTCAAAAACCATGATTAAGTCTTAACGTGTCAATCTACACAATAATAACAATGTGTATAAAAACAAAGAATGTGACTTTTTGCCAGAAAAAGTAACCTCCTTGAACGACCAGATTGGGATCGGCATCCAGGAAACGTAATCGTTAAAAGACTATCAGAGTATTTACTTCATCAGGGGGAAAAGCCTTGCTGCTACAAGTGTGAAGTTATTTACTGCCTTCTTGAACTTCTACACAACATACACAACTTCCCTCCTCCTCGAAAACCATAAAAATAAAATAACCAATATACATTTCAAATTCTACTACTAATACATTTAATATTGAGGGTTTATGAAAGAAAACAAGAGAGAATTAAAGGTGCATGAAGCTGATGAGACAGCAAGTGCTGCGTTCAGGTCCGAACGGAGAGAGGACAGAGAACGGCTCACGATTACCATGAAAGAGAAAGAGGGGTGGGGTTCGAATAAGTCTGTTGTTCTTCGAGTGGAGTTGTCGGTTGATGTGATTGTAGAATCAGTCGTTTTGGGGGGCAGAGGAAAGAAAGCTTGGTCACGGCGATTAGGACATACTGGAACAGCGTACGGAGGGCGAGCCCATCTGGGTCAGGACCTTGTCCAGCCACTGCAGGGGGCCGTTGAGGTGAAGCTCGATCCAGCAGGGGGTGCTCGTCACAGTCTGCCGTCTACACAACAATCAATGGTCACAGGATGCATCAAGGACATGAATTTCAATTGCAACAGCATACAGTTATGTTCAAGCTATTATAGTGACAGCTTGGGTCTTAAAGGGACTTTATTCAACAATTAGTCTCCTCAGAGTCACCGTAGCACCATTTTGGAGAACATCCGCTGTACTCAAACTGCGTACGCTGTTCGGTGTCAGCCGCACCACACAGATACCCTGTTTTTGGTCAAATCAAAGAGTAAACAAACGTAGAAAACGTATCCGTGTGCCACAGCTGAAAAAACAGCGTACGCAATTTGGATAGGAGACAAATTGTTTCTTTGCGTATAAAAAGTATTCTCGTCACTTCATAACATTCAGATTGAACCACTGATGGCAGATGGACTATTTTGGTGATGTCTTTCATACTTTTGTGGACCTTGACAGTGTTAATTACTTATATCTTAAATTGTGTTCCGAAGACGATCAAAGCTATTACGGGTTTGGAACGACATGGGGGTAAGCGATTAATAACAACATTTTCAATTTGGGGTGGAGTAACCCTTTAAATATTCATTTTGGAATGCGAGAAACAGGCAATAGGAACTGCTTGAGTGATGGACAACATTTGTTTTAAATCATACTATGGCAAAGGCTTGGCTCATGAATATTAATTAGCCCCAGAAAGTTGCATAGCAACAACCTCATTGATATTCATGAGCTACTGTATGTCTTTGCCATGATAGGACTGGTAGTATTTTGGTAGTATATATCTGTACTACCATTACTGTATAAAAACTGGTGTTGTTTCATCTCTTCGTTTCTGAAAAGCTGATACTTCCAACATGCATGATTAGCACATGCCAAGGTAGGGAGTAAGTGTTCTTAGTTTCAGATTTTTTATTTGGTTGATGCATTTAAGGTGCATTCGCATTTTTGTAGTTGTAAAGACAACTCAAATAATGTTTTACTTAATTTTTTTCTTGGACTCAATTTCTGGTAAAAAATAAAATATAGCTTAAAAAAAGGAATGAAAATAATACATAGAAATCATCCCTGAACAAGTTTAACAAAATATATTTTAAAACTCCTGAACAAAAAAGTACAAGTTTACAGATGCACAATTTATGACTTTGCTATTGACATAATTGTCAGTGTGGTGGTTTGACTGTCCATACCTGTACTCGGCTCCCCACCCTTTGACAAAACTCATGCGAATGGTGCACATCCTGGTCAACTGATATACAGCCTCAAAGCCCTGGTTCACCGACTGAGCTAGCAGTGCCGCAAACTCCTGGTTATTGAAGATCTTCAGGTTACAGCCTGAGAAAGAGAGTATTGTTACATCACAATGGTCGACGTAAATTCTAGACAGTACAGAGAAGATTAAAAAGTGAGTGAATCTCTTACCTGGAGGGATTTTACAGACTGTCGCAGGGTGCCAGCCATACCTCTGATTACAGTTAGGGCTTTGAACAAAGATGGCGCTATCGCTAAGACATTCGGCAAACACTTCCCCACCAATATAATACAGCCTGACCCCTCGTCCTAATCGAAAAACATCAACACAAATATGTTGTTTTGGACCCCATTGACTTTCATTGTACAGACACAGACATTCTTCAAAATATGTTCTGTAGAAGCAAGTCATTCAGGTTTGGAAATGCATGATCAAATAAAATATGCCAATTTAAATTTTTGGGTGAACTGTTCCCAAAAATTCACATGGAACACTTGATAGTAGAGCAACTGAATATGTCTTGATACCTATGTGTCTCCGGGTCATCTCCACGGTGGCGTTGCGGTTGACGTTGGACAGCAGGCCCAGGCAGAAGCGCTCTGAGTTGGAGGGGTCTGTGAAACCGTCCACGGTGAGGGAAGGCTGAGAGGCGTGGAATGTTTCTCCGACCCGTTGGTTGAGTTCATAGTAAGCTATGGAGCACCAAAACGCGGGCTCTGAGTAAGTCACTGGCTGAAGGTCTGAAAGGAAGATGAAAAGGGCCAAATGTAATAACAACTTGACAAACTCAAATGTACTGTGCATAGCTAGAGTATAACTATGGTAGTAAACCTCCTAATTTCTTAAGATTGTAAGGATTTTGAAGATTTAGAATAAGTTTAAGCAGTTAGCAAGGTCTTACCCATGCCATGATTGACAGGCGAGAGTGTGCTTGGTGACAGTTCCGCAGGAGAACCTGACAAAAATATATATATATTTTTTTACACAAGAACACAACACACAAGAAGAAATAAAAACTATTTTCCCCATATAAAACTTGACATTCTATGACATGGTTCAGCTCCATCATTCAATGGGATCATTTAATTTTTTTGTCTGTTAATTCATCTTTCTGTCAAAATAGTCACGTGATTTGAGAAATTATTCCTGTTCACAGCACAAGCGAAGTGTAATGGAAAAGGTTCTCGAACAATCTTAAATTCTAAGAATGGCAGCAAAAAGCAGTAAAATGGAAATTCTTGGTAGAAACAAAATTCTGGATGCAACAGGCTGAAAAACAAAAGTTGCAGTATAATAAAAGTAGCAACAGATATTCTCTTCTGTATTGTGTACTGTACTGTATTCAGACATGCATTAAAAATATAAATTAAATAAGCGCAGAGCATGGGGTTCTATCATCAGTTGTTGATTGGACAAGGCAGATCTGAATGCAAACTTGCAATTATGACATCAGAGAGAAATCTGGAAGATCATGTTATGGTACTTAAATAAAAAAAAAGCAAGAATGAACTTAATAAAATCAAAATGACATGCATTTAGAAAATTGGGGATTTTCATTTAATGTCGACATTATTTATTCAGTAATTTCAAAAAGTCTAAATATAAAAAAAAGGTCACAAGTTAAACTTATTCTTCCTTCAGGTTGCATTACTTATCATAACCTCACAATCATAGCCTGAAGCCTAAACAAATTGTTTTAATCAACCCAGTCAAAGGAGATCAAACATATTTGATATTTTAAGCTGATTTCAGAACACGTTGTTTTCATTTGTCACGCATCTAAAAATAAAGTGCATGTTTCTGCAAGAGTTTGTTGTGATCGGAATGACATGAACGTCTGAAAGCTCTCTGTAGTTAATCTTTCCGCTCTAACCATTGACAAAGTCGGCAAGTGCTTCTAAAAGCTGTTCACATTTTACAAGTTGTGTTGCTTACTAAATGACACTTGTTCTTTCCAGGGCATTAGAGAAGTCATCTTAAAGAGATAGTTCACCAAAAAATAAAAATCCTGTCATTAATTACTCACCCTCATCTGTTCAAACCAATAATTTGTTTGATGAAATCTAAGAGCTTTCTGACCCTCCATAGACAGAAATGCAACTGACACGTTCAAGGCCCAGAAAGGTAGTAAGGACATAGTTAAAATAGTCCATGTGACATCAGTGGTTCAACTGTAATGTTATGAAGCTACAAGAATACTTTGTGCGCAAAGAAAACAAAAATGACTTTAAACTAGGGCTGCAACTAAACAATTACTTTGATAATCGATTAGCTGGCCGATTAATCGCATAAAGTGTCACATTTTCTTTTTTCTATTGACAAAAAAACATACTATTTCCACATTCTGCCCAACATCCTTCAAACAAACGTGCCAACTGAATGCTATGAAAACATTCAGTGCTTAAATACTTAATAACAGAAATACTTTAGAAATCGTTCAAAATAATTGTTTAAATATAAAAATGTTATCATTTCTTCGGCAAACAAACTGAAAAATAAATAGTATTTATTCACATAATAATAAAATTGCCTCTTATGCCTTTCATAACAGCTTGCTGGCATTGTTTAGGTACTTTTTGACTGTAATTGGGCACCTGGAAAAAAAAAACTATATAATGCCATTCTTTCAACAACAGCAATAATTATATTATTTATTTATTTAGTCATTTAGCAGACGCTTTTATCCAAAGCAACTTACAAATGAGGACATTATAGAAACAATCATAACCAACAACTTGCAAGTGCTATTATAACACTTGGTTAGCCTAACGCAGAACACGTAGGAAGTTTATTTTTATTTTTAGAAAACGAGTAAATAGAATATTGAAAACAGAAACCTAGTGTTAGTTTTGCATGAAAAGCTATCAGTTAGAGAATAAATATGCCAATTATAGAGGGTTAAATGTCTGTTTTTTAAATAAAAAGACATTAGATAAAATTAGAATAACGAGTGCTAGAGTTAGAGGGTCAAATAAAGATGGAAGAGATGTGTTTTAGCCGTTTCTTGAAGATGGGGAAGGATTCAGCTGCTCGGATTGAGTTAGGCAGGTCATTCCACCAGATGGGAACAGTAAATGAAAAAGTCTGTGAAAGGGATTGTGTGCCTCTTTGTGGTGGTACAGTTATGCGTCATTCACTTGCAGAACGCAAGCTTCTAGAGGGCACATAAGTCTGAAGTAATGAATTTAGGTAAAGGGGTGCAGAGCCAGAGGTGGTTCTGTAGGCAAACATTAATGCCTTGAATTTAATGCGACCAGCTATTGGTAGCCAGTGCAAATTGATGAACAGAGGTGTGACGTGCGTTCTTTTCTGCTCATTAAAGATTAATCTTGCAGCAGCATTTTGGATTAATTGTAGAGGTTTGATGAAACTGGCTGGAAGACCTGCCAAGAGAGCATTGCAATAGTCAAGTCTGGACAGAACAAGACTTGAACAAGGAGTTGTGTTGCATGTTCCGAGAGAAAGGGCCTGATCTTCTTAATATTATATAATGCAAATCTACAGGACCGGGCAGTTTTAGTAATGTGGTCTGTGAAATTCAGCTTATCATCAATCACAACTCCAAGGTTTCTGGCTGTTTTTGAAGGAGCTATGGTTGATGAGCCTAATTGGAAGGTGAAATTGTGATGAAACGATGGGTTTGCTGAAACCACGAGCAGTTCTGTCTTAGCTAGATTTAGTTGAAGGTGATAGTCCATCATCCAACAAGAAATGCCATGCCATGTTTCTGAAAGACAGAACCTAGTGAAGCCATGTAGACCGAAAAGAGAAGTGGTCCAAGAACTGAGCCCTGAGGCACCACAGTAGCTAGATGTTACGACTTGGATACCTCACCTCTCCAAAATACTTTGAAGGACCTATCTGAGAGGTAAGAGTCAAACCACTGGAGTGCGGTTCCTGAGATGCCCTTTCTCAATAGGGTTGACAGGAGGATCTGGTGGTTGATCGTATCAAAAGCAGCAGACAGATCCAGCAATATAAGTAACCAAGACTTGAAAGCCATTCTTGCAAGTCTTAGGTCTTCAATATTATAGCATTAGAAATAGTCTACTACGCTTACTAAAGAGCTTACACAAATTGGAGGACTAACCAATACAGAAAGCTAAAATTTATTTTGGTAATCACTAATAACACTAACACAAACCTTACATAATTTGTTAAAAACCTTACATAAATCTGTTTGAATAAATGTGTTAAGCACTGTATATAGTGATTATAGATTAAATCTCTACATTAACCATTTTAATAATAATAATAAAGTATAAAAAACTCAGTGGTAACCAACAGGTAAGAGTGATGCTCTGCAGGAACACACGTTCACTTCTTGCTGTCCTTTCTTTATCCTGTAAGGCGGTTATGAAGCGTCTGATATTTATATTCAGATAATAACTCACTGTTAGCCGATCCCTTTACAGTTCCAACTCTTATAAAATGTGCACTTCTTGTTGATTTTTAAACCTAAATTTAACATCCAACAACCTATATTTCAGCACAATTCATGCTTTTGCGTGGAGTATTAATGGTCTACTCTACTGTGTTCCCTCAGTCTGATGCGACGGTGCTCATTCGGTAAAGATTTTAACTTAACACTGACTGTCAGGACGGGTCTTTATGTAAAAATGGAAATGAGTGCGTGAATTTGTGACATTTACAGATAAGGATATGACAGTAAACTGAAGGTTTTTGCATGGAGGACGCACAGGCATCTGTCAGAGCACCTGACAGGACAAGCAATTACGCTAATGCATTAAGTTAGCATAAAAAAAAGAATTCTCATGTTTTGTGCAGCTTGGATCACATACTTCTCTCGCAGCATCTCATTCTCGTTCATTCCACAATTTTTGGATGCATTTTGTCCATAGAAATGCGTAATTCAGTGCTATTTGACATGACCGGCTGAAGTTGGACATGCACTGTGGGCAGACCAGACTAATCGATCATGAGAATGTTGTCGATGGTTTTCATTATCGATAATAATCGATTAGTTGCTGTAGCCCTACTTTCAACAACTCTTCTCTTCCATGTCAGTCTTCGATGCAGGTTCTCAAGAGTACCACTATGCATGCGGGTGGTGTTGCTGATGCAGGAGCCGGCGTTGAATGAAAGTCTTATGGGTTTGGAACGACATGAGGTTGAGTAATTACAGAACTTCCATTGTTGGGTGAGCTAACCCTTTAAGTATTCAATCATAGAAGATAATTTAGGGAAAGGCTGGAGCTCAAAAAGCAAACTACTGCAGTAAAAGTAGATTGTGCTTTACTGTCTAAAGTGAAAACACGTGGCTATCATTCCCATGTTGTGATTTCACTGTGGGAATGTACCTGTGTCCATACTTTGACTCATCTGCTGGTCGCTGGCCTCTCCATCCTCACTAATGTATCCCGGTGGAGGAGTTTCTGAACACACAGAAATCACAAACTTCTTATTACTCTTGAACTACACAATAGAGTACTAAACAGTTTTTGGCCTTACATTTCTGAACAAGTGTGTATTCCTACCTGGTATATAATTGTTAGGAGGCTCGATCCCTGTTGGGAAGTTGGTGTTTTCAGGTATGGAGTTGGTGTAGTCATCCAGAGGCGGCAGCTCAGTCAGGATCTCTGTGTGTCTTGGCACGAGGACAGGAGGAAGAACTACAGGAGCGAACGTTCAGATGATTGAATGAACGCTCAATAGAAAGAGTAAAGCTGTGTTCGTTCAAATAACATGTATTGCCAAAATGTTTTAGGCAATTCAGTTGTCAATTTCCATACCTGGCGTCTCCACCCGCTGGTAGTGGTAGGGGTTAATGCAGACTTCATCCTTCTTGAGGTTGAAGGCGTACTCGCAGGTCTCGATGGCACGCAGCTCGTGATGGCTGTGCAGGTCGGGCCATCGCCACAGGCGGCAGTAGATGACATGAGGAAGTCCTTTGCGGTGAGAAACTTGCAAACGCCCGTCCAGAGATCTGACCCGAGCATCCACAGAGAAATGGAAGAGAGGGAGCATGCCAAATGACCAGAGAAAGACATGCATGGATGGAGGGAAGAGGGGAGATGGTGAGATTAGACAGCAAGTCACCAAAAACAGAGATGCAAAATTCATCTATTACCATTAAAACATCTGAAAGCTACAATAATAATACTAATATTGTAAATCACTGGTTCCCAACCAATGGTTGGTGACACAGAACATTTTTAAATAATCATTCTAAATGTTTCATGTTTGTTTTAATATGCATACAATCAAATGCATAAATAAGCTACATATCAGTCAAAAGTTGAATCTAAGAGTATGTAAAAGTATGTTTTGTTTATGAAAGTTTCTTACACTCACTAATTCTGCATTTATTTGATCATCAAAATACAAAAAATACATAAAATTAATAATAATTTATATACATATACAATATAAAACATACAATACATATATCAATTTAAAATAAATATAAATTTAAACAAACTTCTCAAACTATTTTTCTATTTTGTATTTCATTCTTTAAATAATGCTTAATATTTTGTGCTACTTAATATTTTTTTATTTTAGCGTAGTGATTTTTTAAAGATATTTTGATTAACAAGTTCAAAAGCATTGATCAGAAATAGACATCCTTTTTAACATTATAAATGTCTTTACAATGACTTTTGATCAATTTGATATATTCTTGCTGAATAACTGACCCAAACTTTGGCTCAGCATATATTTAAAAAAGTGTGTATATATGTAAATAGGAACAGTTCACCTCTGCATAAATTAAGCAAATTTTGTCATAAGTTGGGTCACCAAATATTAATTAAAAATCAATAAAACCAGTTGAGAACCACTATTTTAAACTCCTTGCTTAAGTGAAGTGAATGCATGAAATTATGAGAATCTGCTTTAAATCTATTGTAACATTTAGAATTAAAACTCTACAACAAAATAAGTGCTTCCATCTTTAAGAAATTAATTCTACATCAACTATAATGAAGCGGGTTAAAGTGTTTATTCACGGCCCCTGGAGCCCCCTGTGCTCGTTCAGCCCCACCTGTGTCTCGTGGGGTGAGTGTGGCACAATGTCAGGAGAGGATATTCACCTGGTTTGGTCAGGGTAGCTGTAAAGGCCTGAGGTATCCCACTGTTCTATCGTATTTGGTGTACTCAGTCCCCAAATTTCAGAGCAATTGCTGTGCACAGAAAGTAAAAAAAACAAAAAGAAAACAAAAACACAAAGAAACAAAAAATGATAAACATGGGGCATGATTCATTCAAAAATACCAAGATGAAGTACCATGGCGGGATAATCGAAGGGCATCATTTCTTTTATTTGAGATGTTTCGCGCAGGTCGCCTTAAGCTGGCAAACAGCGCAGACCTCAAATAAAAGAAGCCCCTCTAATGGAAAATGCACATATAACAGTGAGATGAGAAAACCGAAGAGAAACTGACAAATGTATTTCAAGTTATTGATAGGGCTGGGCGATATATTGAACATTCACAATATATTCGCAATGGAAAATGTCATTTGTGTAAATTAACTGATTCCAAACTCAAATAGCTAGTCAAATGTTTCCATATTTACTGAAATGTTGTAATTAATAAGTGAAAATGTATCTAAATTTGTGTTTTTATAATTGTAAACAATTTTATTCTCGTTCGTTCAGTGGAAAAGCTATGTCTCGTTTATTTTAACTGCACTATTTTACATGTTACTCACACAAAAAAGAAAAGTTGATTAATGATTATGTTTCCTGTCATTTTTGTATCATATTTATACTGATGTTTTCGGCTACATCGCCCAGCTCTAGTTACAGTGCATAATCTCTTCCCCGGTCATCATGCGGTGTCTTATGAGACAAAAAGGGCAATTAACGTTATAAGAGTCGTTTCATTCAGGGGTTGGATTTCACATCAGATATCAACATTTAAACATGCAGCACAGGACAGGAGCCTATGACCTAATGTCGTTCGACTACATCACACTCAAGATAAAGAGCGCTATCAATCAGACAAGCACACAGACCTTCAGTAGTTCTGAAAAAGAAACGTGATTTAAACGAGAAACAGACATGGTGACATGACAGGAACAGGACTCGCACAGACTTGATATGTGATGAATGAAGTTTTGGCCCCCTGTGGTTTATCCATCTCTGAAAAGGGACTCAAAAACATGTGCCAGACTCCACCAGCGACCTGTTTTTATCACAAATACACTTGAAAATCTTTCCAAATACTGAGATCGGATGATTTCGCTTGTTTAATTGTTCATTTACATTGTTTCTGCAGCAGTTGCCCCATGGGCTACAGAAATAGTTTTCTTGTATACACAAGCAATAACCAAATGAATATAAACTCAGCTTTGCTGTACAGTACACTTATTGGAGAAAGAAAGTCAGCCTCAGGAATCCAATGCAAGTCTAAGAATATTGCCTCAAAGAAAAGAAAAACAATGCATTGATATAAAATGCAAGAAAGTTACTACAGGGCTAAAAAAAAAAAAATCAACTCCTTTACGCAACAAAAATAGGCACCAAATAATAAATAAACTAAAACTTACAATTATATGGTCATGTGTTTAGGTCTCATCTGTTCTACATCATATCAGCCTTTTAATCCATATTGTAGATGTCCTGGGAACTAAACGTCTTTTCCAACTTGAGAACAATATACAGTCACAAATAATTGTTTATAACACAGAATCTGTGCCAATGTCATGACCATAGTTTGGGCTCCTCCTCCATGTTGTGTCATGTGTCTTTCACACATTCTGTCTGTTTTTCTTCTTTAGTAACATGCAATTATATAGGTGGTGTAGAATTGTATCTTCAGCTCCTTGCATTCTCTTATCATGTGGACAACAGGTTAAGTAAAAATATGAATATGCAATAGCAAATACATTTAGCAAAAAGCTCCTATTTATAGTTATTTTTGTCTAGCTGACTGATGAGCTTATGGACGCAGGATGGTTATTCTGAGATGTATGTATTGTTATGTGGCGTTGTTTACTAGCTTTACACGTTTTCCACAGTTTGAAACACTGAGTGATTACATAAGTTGTACTGTAGGCTCTTCTATGAAATACCTTTTGAGGTTCATTCATGTTTTATCATACTATAGTAGTAAAGAGAAAGATATGATAAGGTCACGTGCCGCTTAATCTGAGGCTCTAAAGCGATGTCGATCATGCTACATTAAAGAGCGCCAAAAGCGTATTTATTAGGGATGTTCATTTTAACAGTTTAACCATTAACCGACCGATAATAATTTTGACTGATTAATACAAATCAGTTAAACGGTTTAAAGTCACTTATTTTATTTTTTTCAGTAATTTATCAAAATATTTTAAAAGGTTTGCTGCATGGTTAAAATAAGCTATGTGTATAAAAATAAAATTAAATAAAAACACCTTAAGTCGCATTTTATTATTTCATTCAGAAATAGGCTGATGCGAATTACAAACATTATAATAAACACTGTAAACATATCTAGGCTAGTTTAGTTCCCCTCACTCCACAAAAAATCCATTCAATTAACAGTAAGCTATATAGAAAAGACCAATAGGCCTAATAAAAATGTAAAAAGCTATAGATAGCCTATATAAAACGACAAACCAAAACTAATTAATTTAGGCTAAAATGAAACTGAAATCAAATTTGGGTCTCTCGTTCGACACAATCAAATGTTTCCGTATTCCGATCTATTTAAAAGGCAAAATATTATTTACCTTTTATGTAGGATTACTTCACTCGCATTCCAATATCCATGTAAAATGAAATGTTTTGCATAACTTCACAGCGGTACAGTGATAACGCTTAACGGCACAGATTTTACTACATATTTAAACTGAGCAGTTTGGTTTTTTTCCATATGTTTGACTGATTGTTTTTTATAATGATAATGAACAGGCTGCATTGTCAAGGTAGTATGCTTAAATGTAAGCGCCATGGGCAGCGCTAGGGTGGGGCTAGCAGGTGCTCCAGCACCCCCAAGAAAAACTAAAGCACCCACCTAAAAAATAAATAAAATAAAATATTTGACTCATTACACATGCATAACTACTGCAATGCAATATAACATGACTTGATTTGCAGTCGCACGTAATGTCAGTATTTTATTTAAAAAAATGGATCGGTTCCTTGTGCCAAGTAGGTCTACCCCGACTAAAGATTTTTCTAGTCAACTAGTCGCACGTTTATATTAAATTGATTAGCATAATAACCTATTAAACCATCCTTTGATATTGGCATATTATAGCCTATTCCACGCTCAAGTGCACGCATAGCTTACCGCAAAGCACCGGCTAAAGTAATGATTAGAGATTGACCGATATATTGGTTTACCGATATTTTTCCCGATATTTAAGCATTTTACCATAATCGGTTATCGGTTTTGTAAAAAAAATATCGTTTTTGATTTTTTTTTTATACATACATAATTATACAGAGTATAACCAGCAGTGAAATTTTGTTCTCTACATTTGACCCATCCAAGTACACACACACCTGGAGCAGTGTTCACTCAGGAGAAGCTCCAGCACGACCACGCATGTAACTTTATACAAGATTAACTTGTTTGAAACACGCTGAATTATATTAACATTTACTATAGAACCATTATTTCGCCAATAAACATCTAAATAAATACATCTCTATCGAAATTAATTATTTATTTTCTCCACATGCGATCACAGTTTGAGTATAGTTCTGTGTAAATGCATAGATAAACCGCAATGTCAGCAGTTAATTCATAATCTAGAATGACAAAAACATTTGAATAATTCTGATAAAACATGCCAGTTGAGAAATGCAATACAATACAATGTTTTGTTTGTTATAGCTTATTTCAATATTCAGAGAATATTATTCAGTGAATTAACATTATCCAGTGAATTATTATTATTCACTATTTAGCCTATTAAACAGCTTATAAACCTAAAACTGTAGTTTAAAATGAAGTTGATATTTTGTTTGAGTTTTCCGTCTTTTCCTTATAGGTTTTAAATAGCCTGTGCGCCGTCATGTAGCGTTTACTTTGACTTTAATATCAGCAGCAAATTCGGCGTCAAGCAGTGTTTAAAATAAAAACAGCAAATACTGTGGAACCAAATAAATGAGAAACGAATGTTTTTTAAACATTATCACTTAGATCAGGGGTAATAGATCGTATTCACCTCTCACGTATTCTGTGTTTAGGAGGAGAAATACGGTTCTCATGGCGCTGTGAATACAGACTGAACGGCGGCTCAAAGCCGCTGTATGAGAACATGATACACAAACTACAGCTCTCGCTGGATAAAAGAAGCCAGTGTCACTAGTACACACAAGTTTGGATGGGCAAGTTTTGTAATCAAGGTAAAGTTGATTACAGTGACATGATCGTGCATTAGATGCGCGTTATGTCCGTTATAAATGATGCGCAAACGAACCGTGTATGTGCGCGCTCGATCATAACATCATATTTCTGCTTGAATACAGCTCAGTATATAGTTGAATACAGCGACGTGAATAGTGAATAATAATAAAATACTATTTTATTTATCATTATTAAATTAATGCAACATAAAGATACATCACAACAAGCCTTTTTAATTATTTATTTAATGTGTATTTTATCATTTATTTACTTTTCACTTGGTAGATCTCGGTGAGTTTTCTCCTTGACTTAGATTAATTTCAGACTCAGAAGTCAAATCGGGCGCTTTTACATTTGGTTTCGAAACTCTTTCACATCGTCTTGTCAAATAATGAAAACTTTGACGCACATCATCTCGGTTTATCACGTCAACATAAAAGATGTGATCGCAAAACGATCAGAAAAAGGCACATTTATAAATCATAACATGAAATGTTTATAGTTGTCAATGGCGACCTTAGCAAAAACTTCACTCGCAAAATATTTTTGGTCACAAATGCAACCATTTTAGTCGCATTCTGAATAAAATGTCCTAAATCAATACCATACTTTATGCTTATTTAATTTTGTGTTCAAATTTATTTTTTCACAAGTAATACAAGTATGGAAAACCGTAAACAAGTTTCAACCAAATTAAATTTTAATTAAATTTAAACATTAGATTTTCTGGTAAATCAAGAGGATTTACTATTCAAATTATACGTGGAAGAAATATTGTGTGATTATTTATTAGAAAATAAAGTTTTATTAATTTATATATTTTTATAGTAGTAGTATCACATATATTCTACTAAATAACAGTAGTCTAATATATTTCTGGCACAATTTCTAAAACCAAACTTTTATTTTTGACGGGTTGCCGTGCACACCTTTACAGTTCTGTGTATATGATATGACACTGGTTTTACTCAAATTAAACCGTTAAATACTCGTGAAGTGACTCTCAGAGCAGTTCTGGAGATGTTGTTTATGTATTTATGTCCTCATTTAGATGGCTGATGACCCAATCAGAATCAATCCCACTATAATGAGCACGAGAATTTAAAGCGGCAGACGAGCATGCGCTTAGAATAAACAGACAATATTGTCCGCTGGTGTGGACGCTAATATCATTATCTTTATAGTTAGCGTTCTTGGTGTGAAGTCAAAATAAATGGTAACCAAGTCAAGTCAACTTACGCCGGCAGCCATATCACCCTGCAGCCCATGACCGGTTGCCCACTGAAGCTAAGCAGGGTTGAGCCTGGTCAGTACCTCCTGGGAAAACTAGGTTGCTGCTGGAAGAGGTGTTAGTGAGGCCAGCAGGGGGTGCTCACCCTGTGGTCTGTGTGGGTCCTAACACCCCAGTGTAGTGACGGGGACACTGTACTGCCAAAAAGCCTAGTCTTTCGGATAAGACGTTAAACCGAGGTCCTGACTCTCTGTGGTCATTATAAATCCCGTGGCACTTCTCGTAAAGAGTAGGGGTGTAACCCCGGTGTCCTGGCCAAATTCCCACCACTGGCTCTTGTCAATCATGGCCTCCTAATAATCCCCATACACTTGATTGGCTCAATGACTCGCTCTCCTCTCCACCTGTAGCTGGTGTGTGTTGAGCACATACACTTGATTGGCTCTACGACTCTCTCTCTCCTCTCCACCTGTATCTGGTGTGTGGTGAGCGCACTGGCACCGTTGTCCTGTGGCAGCCGTCGCATCATCCAAGTGGATGCTGCACACTGATGGTTCTGGAGAAACCCCCCACATGATTGTTAAGCGCTTTGGATGTACAACAATACACAATAAAGTGCTATATAAATGCATCATTCATTCATTCAACTGAATGAGCAAACACAACCACAAGTTTGTCACGATTGTTTGCTACAAGAATGCATTCTAATTCAATTTTTTTTAAATCTACAGCGATTACTCCGGGTTCCCAGAAGTTTGTTTTAACGCAAAATAAATATTTTGTTAAACTGCTGTTCACCACAGTTATTCTTGAGTTGTATTCAAATGTTACAATAGTCATTTAGAGCAGATGTCATTTACTCAATGTCATATTGCCAAACGTCATATTTCAAACCCACCCAATCTTTGAAACATTAATAAAACAAATATAATTCCATTGAAAGTCCATTCCACCAAAACTTTGACGCTTCGAAACATTGATCAACACACACACATAAAGAGCACATCAAATATGGCAAACACAAAAGCTCATCCTTGCTTAAACTACTTAATTGATATGGATTACTCTTATAAAGTCTTACTCAACTTTTTTAAGTATCAGTTTTATGGTTGCAAGGATATTCAAAAGGAGGAAGAGAAAGCTCTCAGCTTTCATTAAAAGTCTCTTCATTTGTTTTTTAGAGGATGAACCGAGTCTTACTGGTTTAGAATGACAAGATGTCGAGCAAATTATGATTTTCATTTAATTTTAGTTCAACTAACTCTTTAGCTAATTAACTTTAGAACAATTTGTTGTGTTTGTGTCTTGAAACTTAAAGCAGCCATTTCAACACTAAGAACAAACATTTATACAACAAACTAACCAACATTAAAACACTTAAGAAGACAAAAGGAGTAAGAAAGACAACCCTTGAGGAGCACATTAACATTAATGCAGGTTATGTGAGTGCTGCGTGTATCGCTAACCCTCGACCTGTACATTCAATGCTACCTGATGTCAAAAGTTAATGAGACCGACCCTGATGTAACGATGTCACCCGAGATACTGTGCGAAGCTTGCTCCGAGTATAGCGTGTCCTTATACCTTCAGGAAATTAAGATTTCATGATGCCCAGAGAACTTGATCAATAGAGACTGTCAACGACAAAAGGCAATGACATTTTAAAAAAGGTAATGAGTTGAATTTGTAGAACATTAAAAGCAGATTAAAGAAAAAAAACAGCAATTCATTTCTTATAAAATTCCACATGGTGACACTAGATAAAGCATAATTTAACATCTACTTGAACAGTGTAATTGTTAGTAATATACCAATGCTGAAAATTATGTTATGGCTGATAACCATTAAATGATCACTATATAAATTCTTTAGGATTGGTGATTAAAGTAGACTATTTTCCGAGGCTGCATTATATATTAAACTCATTTAAAACATAATTAAGCATAATTGTGAATTCACAATGCTACGCTTTAATTAAATAATTATATGCGATGCAGTTATAACACAGTATATGCACTTTAATTATTTAGATGCGTATAGTTATGTACGTGAGTCTCACAGCGGCTTCGTTTACAGTAGCTCCACACGAACTGTTATCATTTACATGTGGAACGTCTCAAACTCCATCTCTACATGTTGTTTTAGTTTGGGTTTATTATAACTAGGGTTGGGTATCGTTTGAATTTTATCGATTTCGATTCGATTCCGCTTATCGATTCCGAATCTTTTCGATTCCCAGTTTCGATTCCAATGTGATTAAATAATGATATCAAACATTTATCCCGTGTCTCTTTTTAGCAAACCATTGCACAAGAGCCTATATTTTAGTATGCATTTGAGAGACGTTCTGAAATGTAATGCATTCATACATGTGTAACAACCCCCCCGGGTCCGCACCATTACACCGAGCGGGTCTCGAACCCGGGATGCTGGCGCTCTACCAAGGAGGCTAAAGGCTACAGCCTCTAGCATCAGTCGCTAGAGCGCCTCTTTTTGAGGTCAGGGGAGTGAGGTTTAAACACAGCCCTTACTGACATACATCCATTACACATGCATGCACAGTTTGCAGCTTTAAATCGCCTTTTTTGGTAATTTCATGACTTAACGACAGACTCGTGTGCAGTTTCTTGTGCACTTATTTATGTTGACGCGATCAGGGCGTGCGCCGTGAGCACAGTGACGGCTGGCGCTCTGACAGTACAGGAAAGATTGTTTTACTGACATATAGCCTAACAGCATCTCACTGTTCTACCGAAGCTCATTTGGCTGGTGTATCTTTTCCGCGCTCATTTGACTTGCGCCTGGCGCTGAGGCAAAGCTGCAGTGCGCATCTGGTTCCGCGTCTTAATAAAGTTATTTTTGTCAAGAAAAAGGGGACAAAAACTGCAGTTTTGAGCAGGGTGATCAAGCTTAGATCAGTGGTTGTACTGCTGCACGGATGAGCTAAGTGATCACAACATTGTGATCGCACACCTCAAAGGTTGAGGAATGAAACAGACCAATCATTTTAATTTAGGAATAGAATCACGTTAGTGTTTGAGTCATGTTCGCGATCTTTAACGATCTATTAAATTAATGTCATGTTGGTGGCTCTCTTGCAACATGATTAGCTATCACAGATATACTTCTTCACAGATATTAGGCTTCTGATCGCAAATGCAGGCAAACCTTGGAGGCTTAGATTAGCGAGCAAGGTCCTGGCAGATCGCTAGGTCACACGTCTTCACAGATGCAGGAAAAAAATGCATAGGAATCGATAGGCGGAATCGAAATTTTAATTTGACAACAAGTATCCGATTCCTGACCTTAAGTATCCGATTCTGGAATCGGAATCGATTTTAGATTCCCAACCCTAATTATAACGTTCATCTGGGAATGCAACATGCGCCATTTCATCAGATTTGTAAGGTAAATCATTTAGAAATCTACACAAACACAGGAGAATACATCGCGGTTTCAAAATAAAAGCTCAAACACTCACTCGGAGTTACACGTTTTGATGTCCACATAATTCATTTAATAACAGCGGCTATAACATTTCTGTTCTAAAGAAATGGCCAAATATTAAAGATTAAGTGGAAATTTGAATTAAATTAGTGCTTTGTCAATATTAGGATTAGATTGCGCAATGTGTTAAAATAATAATCAGGCCGTCGGCGCCCCCTGCAGGCCTTTGTTGTTATGCATAATCTACATTAGCTCTATTGTTTATTATACATTATGTATTTTAACAGTTTTGTTCAATAAAACCATATAATTTCTTGCTTTTGATACTTTATTTGAACTAATTATTAATGCATCAATGCTATTGTATATGCATTTAAAGTCATTTTAAAAGCTATAGTTCACTTACATCTATTTTATTACCACAAAAAATAAATATTTGTATTTTTATAGAGAAATGTGGCACAATTTAAATTTTTCTTTACTCTGGTAAATACGCCTATAAAAGTTCCTGTGGCTCAGTGGGTAGAGCATTGCGTTAGCAGCGCAAAAGGTTGTGGGTTCAATTCCCAGGGAACACATGTACTGATAATAAATGTATAGCATGTAACTTTATACAAGATTCACTTGTTTGAAACACACTAAATTATATTAACATTTACTTTAGAACCATTATTTCGCCAATAAACATCTAAATAAATACATCTCTATTATAATTAATTATTTATTATCTCTCAACTCACAGTTTGAGTATATTACTGAACTTTGATTTCAGTGTAAATAGATATGGACACTTGCACTGTCAGCAGTTTTCATAATCTAGAATGACAAAAACATTTTAGATAATTCTGGATAAAATATTTGGTTTAAGAAATGCAATAAAATACAATGTTTTGTTTGTTTTAGCTTATTTCAATATTCCAAAGTATATTATTCAGTGAATTAATATTATCCAGTGAAGTATTATTCACTCTTTAGTCTATTAAACAGCTTCTAAACCTAAAACTGTAGTTTAAAATGAAGTTGATATGACTTCTGTCCTTTATTTTCTCCATTTGAAAACATTAGACATTATTTTGCTTATTGTTAATATCAGTGTGCTGATGATGCTTTTTATAAATAAAATGCTTATATTGTTGTAATTTGAAGATAACATTTTACATGAAAGAATGTTAATTTTCAACCGTTGTTTGTTGTTGTTAAGATGACTGAAAGGAGGAAAAACCAAAGCGAAGAATGGACTTACTTCACTCTGTTATTTATTTACTTTATAACAGTAAATAAATATTGGTTCTGCATATCGGTTATCGGGTACATAAACGTACAAATAATCGGTAATAAAAAATCAATATCGGTCGATCGAAATCAAAATAGTTGTTAGTGGCAGGCCCTAAAATTCTATCTTTTTTCTAAATAGATTGAATAAAACACTAAAGCCTAAAATTTCTTTAATGATTTAAATGTTAAAATGTATGCATTGTAACAATTTACAGTGTCAATTTTCATTTTTATTCAATAAGAACTTACAGCTTTAGTAAATGTAGTGTTTTAAATATTAACTTCAAGTATTAGTATGCACAATTAAATCTACAATTTATCAATTTAACAAAAAAATCTCTAATATTGGCAATTAATGGATACATTTTCTTCTAAGTCTCAGTTTGAGCTTTACTAAAAGTGAAATGCCAGGCAGCGTTAAGGGAAAAAAAAGAAAGAAAGTGAATGTATATGAGAAACCATTAAAAGAAGTGAAACCACTGTGAGTTTACATAAACTCACATGACCCGTTTAGGGGGATGGGGACTTCAGTTTCAACACCAGTAGAAGTAGAGTTTCGCAATACTCTTCACACACACACACACACACACACACACAATAGAAGCCCGATTCAATATTAACCCTCAAATTAACAATAGAGCAGATGGCCAATCACTGTGTGATATTAACAGATGTCCAATCAAGCACGATAATGATAATTCACAAACCTATTATGAGCCATTAGAAGGAATTCAATCAATATTAGACAATTTTAGTCAAAATATTAAAGAATATAACAAAATGCAACATTTGCATGCAAAATGCATTAGGGATTCATGGTATTGCTACAACTAACTTCCATTAGTCCATCATATGTACAAGATGGATGCTCATATCAGCAATTTAAAATACCCAAAACCCAGTTGACAGACCTGGATCTCACACCAGCATGACTGGGCATTCACATCCCAGACAGATGACACACTTTTGGAGGGTATTAACTCTTGTATCCTGGTGTGTGAAGACTCCATCCCCACTAAACCACTGAGAGTCCATCTGCTGGCCAGTCTACCCTCACTCTGGATATACTACACTTGGCTCGAGATAAAAGCAAAAAAGCTTTTTTTTAAAGCACCGCCTTCTTCGTGCACCAGGCGACTGGCTAATGAAGACAATGAGTTAGTCTTAAAATAAAATGAAAAGGTTTCGCAGGCGTAAGGGCCGAGTTTACAAACAGATCCCAAGCCAGATTTAAAAAAAGGAAACCATATGTCTCTGTCAAATCTCAGGATGATTCCTGCAAATGAACAGACAATGAGCTTCCCCCTTTCAGGCTGCCATTTGAACACGAGCCATATGACCAACATCTTAATTCAATGAAAGACGTCTGAACAAGCAATTTAAGAGGATCTTTTGAAATGCTTCATAAATTCACATTGTAAAATGATTTGCCTACTCATAACATTGGCATCCGTTTATTTAAATGGCTAACCTTATAGTCTCTTCCTCTTAATCTCAGTAGCATTGATTTGCATTTTGTTATTTCCCATATTACAGAGACTAATTCATATAGCACTTTACAGATAAAATAAGCTTTTCAAATGAATTCTGGTCTGAGCTTTTATCAAGAAAACACTGGTAGAAGGACATTTTTACCTCAACTCTAACATCATTTATGAATCCAAATGAAAGCCGGGTCTTAATTATAGCATGGAAAGCTAGACAGACAATAGAGTCTTCAGGTTACAATCAATAGACTTGAAAAAACCCACAGCGCCAGTCCTCACGAGAAACCCTCTTCACATTCTTACACTCACTGAAGGCATCTTGCAGACACACTATCAGCACTTCTACACAAAAGACCTGTGCTGATAGTACGGCCTGCTGAGATCTTCAACAGGAAGTCAGGTCGAGACAGATACGGGTTTGTTCTCCCTTTAAACAAGACAAACGTAACCAGCAATGAAAAGGACTAGACATCAGCTAAAATGTAACGCTTGCTCGTAGTGTTTAGTTCTGGATGTGCGTATGCGGGAATCTTCTGATTGGGTTCGTTTTGAGCAAATTAGACACACAGCTGGATCTGTTTGGAAGATTTCAAGACTGATTTCCCAGACAGAACAAGTGAACAATGCACCTCTTGATTTTCATTCAAGATTATACAAAACTGATTGAGCCAGCAATACATGATAAATATCCCTTGGGGAGGGCAACAGGGTGGTTTAATCAAGACTCTGGCACAAAAACGGGCCTAAAAGTCTCTACATGGCATTTTAAAAGCACATGATAAATTATTCAATTCTGCTTGTGCAATTATCAACTTCAAAACATGAGTCACTACAGTTATAATACAGATATGCTGCTTATTGTAAAAAACATCATGTGTTTAAGTAATTTTTTGCAGTGAGGTTCTGGGCAATTTCATATTTATCTCTGATTGACTTCCCGAAAAAGACAGGAATCCATTTAGCTCTAGTACAACACATTGAAAAGTTGTGAACTAGCCAAGTAATTACAGAAAGCTTTGTACAAACTAAATTGTAGGGATGCACCAAAACTCTGGGCTGAAAACCAAAATTCTGGATGCACTTGGCCGAAAACTGACATCCAAAACTGCTTTAATAATATTATTATAATAATTATTATTATTCAGTAATTCTAGAATATAAAGTAAGTGATTTTTTTACCTTAATTTTAATTATACTGATTTTTTTTTAAACATGCCTATAAAATAACATTAGCATAGATTTTAGCCGATAATTTTCGGTGGCCAAAATTTTGGTGCATCCCTACTAAATTGGTAGAAAAATCGGTAGAATGCATTTAATGTTAAAAGATACTCCGCCCAAATATGACAATTTTATTTAAATAATTACGAGGTTTTGACAAATATTGGCAACCAAACAAAACTGGAGCCCACTGACTTCTACTGCATGCTAAAAATAAAACGCTTCTCAAAATATACAGTTTTGAAAAAGCATGACAATTTACATTTTTAAGTGGAATATCCCTTTAAACTTCCCTGGCGAAATTATGGTGAGCGATGCACTCAAGACACTGGAGAAAAGGCTTCATACTGATGTCTGACTGAACATGATTTACAGCAAAACAGAACAAATCCGAAATCAATCTTCGTTTAATTTACAAGCTATTATTCCCTTTCATAAACAACGAAGAGTCAAATTGAAAACACTCAAACATAGTCTAGCTGAGGCGTTAAGTTCACAGCTATGTGAGGGTGGCTGGAGAGGACAGTCAGGGAGACTTCTGGCATTTCCATTACCAAACATGACAAGCGACGAACACAATGACGGATCCAGCCGTTCCCACAAGCCTCCAAGGTTAGAGAATAGATTACCCACAGAAAACACATGTTGGAAGCAAAGTTTCCCACCGTTTGAATCCACTCTCAAGGGAAGACAAAGCACTCTGGATGACTTGGAAACATTTCTGAAGGTCTGACCACAGCTCTGCATCTAAGTCCATAGTTAGCGGAGAAAGTCATCATTTTAATGTTCACTTGTACAAATTTCAACTGCAGGGAGGTCATTTTAACCTGTATTCATTGTAGGCTATACAGTCCAAGAGGTTTTGCTAAATGAACCTGATCGAAAACTAAGGCACGGTGCCAAGTCGCACTGCATTTTCACAATAACCATTGCACAATTTTTTAAACAGTGGAGGGAGATGCACATTCAGGCCAGGGTTTGTTAAATGACACGATTATAATGATTCTGTAGATCTGAGATGTTCAAACTAATTCAAACAGAACTCAATGGAAATAAATCTCTCTAGGACAAAGGATAATGCCCGTTTGCCAATAAAACAAGCTTGCATCCATTTCAACAACACCTTTCAACTGAACTAACCCAGGAACTGCGTTTACGCGATCATGCCCGTTTCAAGTGTGTTTAGAAACTCGCATCAAAATAAAACTGCATATTAGATGGAGAATAATTAGAACCTACTAGATTTCTACATTATTGCTAGATGACGATTTAAATATAAAAAGCTGTGGTGTATCTTAGGAATGGACGATTTATAGAATATTAATATTGGATTACGTTGGTGTTATTAAATATTAGATATATTCTGATTCTGCACTTTGACCGATTGTGCTCATTAGAGATTAGGCTACTTTGCACTGCAACTCACAATTTTCACAGGAACCTCAAAATCGACGAGTCAAATTGATACATTTCTGTGATTACAATGCTTCAAACTGATTCAAATGCAGATGCAACTTTTGAATTTTATGTAAATGTTAAAATCAACATTAAAAATAGCTTTAAAATGATTTTTCATTGTTAGCTCATGTTAACAAATGTTAATAAACGGGACTTTATTATAAGCATTACTAAAATATATTATAAAATCCAGGTTCAATATATATTGAGCCCTATCATTATTAGAATAATGCAAAAGCAAAAATACCTTTTTTTTTTACTGAAAATCTGAACATCAATTATTTTGTAAACTTAAAAATGCTTTAAAGCCATTTCATAGCAAATAAATATATTTCTCTCAAATTCCACCAAACTGCTGAAAAACAGATTTAATGTATTAGACATATCACCCAACCCTTCTGTATCTGTACCATATTGGTTTCAAACTATCGATATGTTGTGGCTCGGCACACGACCCATCCTCCATCATCCTCTCCTCTTAGCATTTCCCTAAAATAGCAGCGCTGATATTCCACCATTTGTCATGAGAAATGGAATAAAAGCAGCCTGATGGTTGATATCGCAGACATTTATACAGCATGAGAAGCCCACGTGAGCTCAGAATGGAGGTGATGTGGAGCTGTACAGAATGACCTTAACTCAAGTCAAGACAGATGGAGCAGAAATCACTTAAAGAAACAAAGGGGAGTAATGCTGATATTTCACAACGGTAGACGCAACTTAGGGTCATGCCTTCACCTTCACTCACGAAGCAAGACACGCAATGATACGGCTAAGGTCACTTCGAAAATTAAATAAAAGCTTTTCTGATTCATTAGAGGACTTGCTTTATAATTAGATGAAGACTCATATGAACAAAAAGTCCATTGGCTTGCAATTCTACACATCTTAAAGGGAGTCAGTACTCATCCTCATGTTGCTCCAAAAACACGTAATGAAAAAATAAAGCAAAAACGCATGCATAATTGTGGGAATTAAATGCATTTACATTACATACTACTTACCAGTGTCAGGGGTAACGCATTGCAAGTAATGAGAGTGTCATTATTAAATTACATTTTTTAAGTAACTAGTAAAGTAACACATTACTTTTAAACAAGTTACTTTGTTTTCCAATTTATTCACTGGTGCAGAGGCACTTCCTTTAGCCTGAAGCTTATTAATTTCACTTTTGGTGTAAAAGTTGCCAAAAATGTAAAAAAATAATTGTTAGTTAAAACAAATAAGCAGCCCAGCACGTGACAAAAAGCAACGCAAACCGAAAATTACTTTCCATAAAATGTAACTAAGTAGCGCAACTAGTTACTTGTTTAATGGAGTAATGCAATATCGTAATGCATTACTTTTAAAAGTAACTTCCCCAACACTGCTACTGCTACTTACTAAATTACAATTTAAAAATGAGAAAGAAAACGTGAAAAAGTGCAAAATAAAGTGATTGATTTAGATTTAGTCGTTTCTTTAATTCTATTATTGTATTTTTCACAAAGTAATTGTGACTTGAAATAGTTTTCAAATGAAGTTAATTTCACACACACAGTGAATATGACATTAACATGACATAACTCTGCGCAAGTATAGTTTATTAGTCAGAACTGTTAAACAGGCAGTAAACTAACGAAGACGGAGAACAGGAGCAGCAGGGGTTGGCGTTCACATCAGTGTCAAAATAAAAGTCCTACTTCCGACATATCAGCCAAAAAGAGTATAAATATTGGCCGATGCGGATAATTAAAAGTCAATTTGGCGGCCTTAGTGACACATCGGTCAACCATAATTTCTTACACAAACTCTAACAATACACCTGATTTTCTCTTAGATCTTATTTCTTGAACAACACGAGGATGAGTAAACAACAATTTTCATTCTTTCTCCTAAGTTTTGGATCTCAATGTGTTAAGACCAGGGTTCCTCAAATCTTTCCCTGGAGGGCCAATCTGCCGCAGAGTTTAGCTCCAACCCTGATCAAACTCACCTAAACTCTGCAGGAGTGGGCCAGATTTGAGGATGCCTGTGTTAGGTGAATCCCATTTCTCTGTCTTACCCCTTCCCCTTCCCCTACCCCGTGTCCCTCGAAACCGAGTGGTAAGCGCTAGGGGTGAAAACATCCCCCTATGAAATGAGACACCACTTGGTTACTGTTACGTCATCATACATCATTGCTAGCTGGCTTGCTACGTCACCAGAGGCGACAAGTGTTGATCGCAAACTTGCCGTCTGCAAGTGTGTGTGTGTCGATTGCGTGGGTTTTAGTGATGTTTTCTCTAGTCAGAGAAATGCGCGACTGTTGTGCAAATCAGCAATTTAACGTTAGTGTAGAAAAATAGCGGATTTGTAAAAACTTTTCAATTAATAACATGGTTGCAAATATATATGTAAGTTACAGGACTGTGTAGAGCACAAAACAAGACTGTCGTAATTTTTAAATAAATTAAGCCGAAAATACTTACATTTATGGGAATCTTGATGATCTGGCCGTAGTGTGTTCTGGGTACCCCTTGGTTTCAAGTAAGCTCGCAAAAATTATTGGTTTTAAGGGGTATCTACCCCTTCCCCTTAGCCCTACCCCTCGGTCAAAACGAGAATTGGGACAGCCCTTACTCTCACGTGAACGCGCAAAACTAAGGGGAAGGGGTAAGGGGAAGGGGTAAGACAGAGAATTGGGATTCACCCTTAGACTGACAAGTTCAAGACGACACTGATCTAAAAGCAGGAATGCAGTGAGCTTTTCGTGTTGGCGTACCTGGGAATGGTGACACACTTGGTGTTGCAGTTCTGTGTGGTGATGGCTTTCTCCAGCTCGTCCAGCTGGCCCGTCTTCTTCAGCTTCTTCACCAGACTTTTGATGGCCTTCTCGCACCATTTCTCCTCCTGGCTGTTCTGCTCTCCGCCCCCTCCCGCTCCACTCGAACCGCTGGCTGACTTCTTCCAGCCCAGCAGACGCTTCACCACGGGTGGAGTGAAAGGCAAGATGGAGGACATGTTTTTGGGGTGTCCAATAAGCGGTCAGCCCCCTACTGGGCAGGTGGAGTTAGAGAGACAGATGGAGGGTGGGAGAATGGGGAGTAACAGACCCAACGTTCCTAACTGGCCTTTAGGAAGAGGGTCTCTGGGCTGATTATGAGGGGCAGGGGACAGAGAAGCTTAGGAAACAGGAGAGGAAAGGGGGGGCAATGAGTTACCTGAGTGGAGAGAAGCAGAAATCAAGAATAGCCAAAGATAGACCCCATAAATACAAACTTCAGGGATGAGACTACAAACCTCCATCTTGACTAATTTTAATTCAACTTTATCTTTGTAGTATTTTTTTAAACCTGTTCTACAGCTGGGCAGGCAATTTCTTTTGTATTATTATTATTATTATTAGTAGTAGTAGTAGTAGAAGCAGTATTATTGTTTTTGTGTGCTTTATTACCTAATAATTACTCCAAAATCCTGAACCATTGTTTGATTAATTATTTAATTTTTTGTACAGTTTTAATATGCAGTTTGGGATTGGTATAACATTTTAAAATGTTATTATTTCGGTGATCAAACTGAATTTCAGCATCTTTACTCCAGTCTTCAGTGTCACATGATCCTTCAGAAATCATTCTAATATGCTGATTTGCTGCTCAAGAAACATTTATGATTATTAGCAATGTTGGGGTGAAAAAAACAGAAAACTTGTGCTGCTTAATATTTTGTGAAAACAGTAACATTTCAAAAAGTTTCCCTTCCTTTGAATAAAAAGTTCAAAGTTTAAAATACAAATATTTTGTAACATTTCTAACCTATTTACGGTCACATGTGATTAATTGAATGCATACATTTCTTTCAATAATAAACAAAAATCATGCTGACCCCAAACTTTTGAACAGTAGTGTGAATACTTGATCTTATTTTTGATCATTATGCAGAGATAAAGATGCCATTTTTAGCAGCCTGATATAGCAAAGTTATTGTAACCAGTGCTGTTAGTTTGTTTCAGGAATGTCTGTTTGTTGACCAATGATAGATGGGTGAGTCTTTGGGAAGCATGTTTTAAAACATCCTTATTTTTGCAATTTGTTCCAATGACGATAGTAGACCAGATATCAGATTTCAGCTTTAAATAAAGGAGAGATTCTCTGCTTTTCTAAAAAGAGGTTCCACGTTAACAAAATATATGCAGAGAACCCGGGCGAATATTTCCATGTCAACATAAGAAAAGTGGAAGTAAAACATCTCAATCACTTTGGTCCGGCTTACAACATACTCTTAGTCTGAGTGCCATTTCTTACAAAGGAATCAATGGGCTATGAGAAAAAATTGCTGCACATACCTAGACATGTAATTTTAAGTAATTCACTTAAGAGGAGGATGAAATGAAGATGTTCGACAGAATGATCATGACAATAAATCTCTCCAAACAGGCCAAAAGATGCTTTGCAGATGGATGACATTAGGAAAGATTCAATGGGCTCAGTTTTCTGAAGCTTTAAGCTGTGAGAGTTTCTCGCCAGCCACAGCCAAATATAATAATGAAACCAATTATGTCTTTTATATGCTGAACTATCTTTAGAAATTCTGCTTTTATGTGTAGCCTTTTATTTGTAAAAAAGTGTGACCATTCGATATTGGAATCTCTGATTTTAAGAATGAAGAACTCCAAAAAAAAAACAGACCTTAGTGAACATGCAAGTTTGAACAACTTCAATAGAACACTTGAAATGTGTTTTAATATTAGAGTCACATTTGGAACTTTCAAATAGCATATTAGCAGATTTCAAAAGTGCATTTGGAAGATTCAAAACAAATGTTCAAAGCATTTTAGAGTAAAAAATAGAGTAACGGGTGGGCGAGGGGGGTGTATAGAAACGTATACAGTTTCGTGGCATAATAAACCCAATCAGAACGTTCGAATCCAGATACAAACGCATGTGGATTCTGGAAAAATCTAAGCGTTTCCGGATCTCTTAGAACGTTCACAGAATTTAAGCACCACATGTGTTTTTAAAAGGTTTCAAAAGAACCATTTTTTGCCCATAATTGCTGTGTTGGAATGTTTCATTGTGGCAGCATTAATTAATGCCCTAGAATGCTGTCTAGGTAGGCAGCTCTCTAAGATGACACACAGCCAGAGACTGGGATGAGAAATACATAGATGTCAATGAGGCAGGTGTAAGTTATATCCCAGTATACTCGTATTCAGTATTCTCTCAGCAAAACAATTAGTTAGCAAACTAAATGGACAAAACAAACATCCCCATATCTAACTGCTGGCATCTTTCTAATCCTGCATAAAAATCAACCGTTCTTACCCTAGCCATCATCATCTCATCTGTAAGCTTAAAACTATGGGCAAATGATTAATAAACGCGTTGTTACCTTCTCCAGCGGTCTGATGGTGTATCGCGGACTCGTTGTGGCTGCATGGGCCGCTAATCGACTCTCTGTCCCGGTCTGCCTACAATATAACAAACCACATGATCAATACATTTACATTAATCGCTGCATTATAAACTCTTGTATCTGTGCACGAACAAAAAGCCGAAATCTGGCGGCTCGTGCGCGATGTGCGAGTTTGTGTAATCATTTATTTTGTGTAAACCGCTAAGTTACGTTAGCAGCCAGCGCTACTTTCTTTGACAGAAAAATAAACAGCTTTCAAACGGGTTTGCAAGCCGTTATCTTTTCGTTTACCCATCAACTCACCCTTTTAGCGAGACGCTTTCTCTGTAAGGAAGGAATAGCGTAAAATCCGAGCGAAACGGATTATTCGCGAGGGGGTAAAAATCGATTTTAAACAATATTTTCCTTCCGACTGTAGCCGAATTACAGCAGCAAGACGACGGCCTCCAGTGAGCGCAACCTAACTTAATGCACGCAACGTGATGCGCGCTCTGCCTAAGCCCCGCCTTCTAGTTTCCTATTGGACAAATGAGAAAGCCGTCATAAATGCTCTTCCCGTCGATTGGCTTATATAACCGTCGATCTTGATCAGAATTGAATATGCAAACTACAGTCGATTTTTATTGGCTAATCAGACTGTGTTTTTTAATCAGTGATGTTTAGATTCTGGAAGGAGGCAGTGATTCATGTAGCTGTCCGTTTTATTGACTTCATAATAGACTGGAATCAGAATCAGAATGAGCTTTATTGCCAGGTATGTTTTTGTATGTACGAATTTGTTTTCGTGACAGAGGCTTCCACAGTGCAACAGAACGAGAGGACAAAAACAGATAATCAAATATAGAACAAACGAATAAGGAATAACAATACACACATGGACAATTATATGTACAGGTATATAACAACAGACAGTTTTGAAAGTACTGAACGCAATTATGATCTATGAATTATGGAACTGAACGGAGTGGGAAATAGCGAGCGAGTTACTGCCTCCTAGTGATGGAGATCCTTGCTGCGTCCCAATGTGCCTTCTATTATTATTATACTACGCCCTTAAAGTATGTACTCTTTTTGGTGAATAAAAATACACACTTTTGAGTGTGTAGCAGGGGTTGAACGACTTCTGATTTTTTAAAGTCGACTTTTATGTGATGAAAGTCGAAGTCGACTAGTCGCTGATGACGTCATTAATGCACAAATAAGTCTGGAGCTATGACAAACACCTACAAAATTATTCATTCATAAGCAAAAATGGCTTAAATCTTCTTTGTTTTTTCCCCTTTTTCTTTCTGAATTTGACTCTCTTGTCTCAACTCTAAGACTTACAAAAAACAAAAAGAGTGCCACATTTTTGATGCACTATGACAGCTTTTCTTAATTTTTGCACTTCTCTGTACAGATAATTCCATAATTTGATGTACTCAAACCCAGAATATTAGTATTTCTCTTTATTTTTTATGATTGTTCTTTGTAGGAATATATTCATGTCTTGTTCCCTGTGTTTGTATATTTCTAAAATTTTTGCAATAAAAAAAATAAAAATAAAAAATAAAGCTATGACAAACACCTTGTGCTCAGCTATGAAATATAACACCGCGCTGCCCACATAACTATTGCACCTATAACAGCATATTTGTATCAGTTCTTTAGTCTTTGGGTTGTTATATTTCTCACAGATTCCTGCTCGTTCTAAATCAGAAACAGATAAGTAGTACAGTAAAGATAAAATGTATATGAATGAATGCATTAGTGAGAGCGGTTGCGTGTGAATTAATTCTACCTGGCAGCGTCTCTCTACTAGTAGTGAAGCTGTGGGATTTAGTTAAGAAATATTTGCTTGAACTTTTCAGTTTCTACCCTATTTTACCGAGAAATCACAGAACAGTGTTGATAATGCATTTCCGTGCTGAATGATTCTGTGCGCGTGATATGTACACGCTACTGTCTGTAGCTATGTGTGTGCGATCTGCCTGTGATGTACTGTATGCGCTACTGTCTGTAGCTATGTGTGTGCGATCTGCCTGTGATGTACTGTACGCGCTACTGTCTGTAGCTATGTGTGTGCAATCTGCCTGTGATGTACTGTACGCGCTACTGTCTGTAGCTATGTGTGTGCGATCTGCCTGTGATGTACTGTACGCGCTACTGTCTGTAGGCTATGTGTGTGCGATCTGCCTGTGATGTACTGTAAGCGCGCTACTGTCTGTAGCTATGTGTGCAATCTGCCTGTGATGTACGCTACTGTCTGTAGCTATGTGTGTGCGATCTGCCTGTGATGTACTGTACGCGCTACTGTCTGTAGCTATGTGTGTGCGATCTGCCTGTGATGTACTGTAAGCGCTACTGTCTGTAGCTATGTGTGTGCAATCTGCCTGTGATGTACTGTACGCGCTACTGTCTGTAGCTATGTGTGTGCGATCTGCCTGTGATGTACTATGCGCGCTACTGTCTGTAGCTATGTGTGTGCGATCTGCCTGTGATGTACTATGCGTGCTACTGTCTGTAGCTATGTGTGTGCGATCTGCCTGTGATGTACTGTACGCGCTACTGTCTGTGGCTATGTGTGTGCGATCTGCCTGTGATGTACTGTACGCGCTACTGTCTGTGGCTATGTGTGTGCGATCTGCCTGTGATGTACTGTACGCGCTACTGTCTGTAGCTATGTGTGTGCGTCACCGTGCAGCAGCGCATTAAATTAGAACGTGATTAACTTACCTGTACAATAAGCTGTTTAAAATGTGCATTCTGCCATTCAATTTCCAGCATCCAGTAATCTAATCACACATGTCTTGTGGAGCACATTCAGAGTATGAATTAGTTTGTAATTTTAACTGTTTGGAAATGGAGCGTAAATGTGGATTTATTAACCTATTGCACCCTCTATAGGACCAGCGACTAGTCGACTTCAAGCTTAAAGCGTCATGGCAGAGCACTGAAGTCGACTAGTCGATTAGTCTGTGCAACCCCTAGTTTGTAGTAGAGTAGGCAAACTTTAGGACATACTATCACGTCAACTGCCTGTTTGTCGGACTGCTCTGTCGCATCTGGCCTGTTGTCACAAGGCTTGTTTGAGATGCGCCAAAAGTTAACGACCAAATGGATGTTTATAAAAGTTCACATTGCTGTTGCAGATTAAATATAACACGGATAACATACATTTTTTTTTACCAGGTTAAATGTTGATTATTATTAACTCAAACCCCTTTTTGTAAACCTCTCTACCTAACGGTCAATCGTGCGCATCTGCCACGTTTGTAGTTTTTCTAACACCTTTTATTCATGTTTGTAGTTCTGGACCAAATCCTTCGCCAAAGCGCAATGGATTATGGACAATTTTAGCCATTGTGGCGCATGTAGTTATCGCTGCAGCCCAGAGACCTGCAAGTGGGAGGAGCTTACACCGAGACCAGCAAGTGGGAGGAGCTTGAGATTGCACTTAGGAGGTAAATGTGTGATACATAAAGAAAATGTTGAGTACTGTTAAGAAAATGTAGTTACCATTTGCCTGTACTGCACATTTTTTATTTTGCATATTATTTTAAATCAAATGACAGACAAATCTTCTTCAGAACATGTTACACAAATCAATGTATTAATTTGAAATCTCAGGGTGGGTAAATAATTGTATTTATGATGAATCAAATTATGTACAATCATTCATTCAGCACAATAGACATGCATGCAGTGGACTAAATCCCGGATGCACTGCTTCCGAGTAACTTCCACGGAGCTCGCCTCGCTTGCCCTTCCCAACATAACCTGTGGTGGGTACACAAGAAGCACAATGAGCATTAATTAACCCACATTTAAAACATTCTCCCCATACCATCCAAGATATGCATGACTTTATTCTCTTGTTGAACATGTACAAACATTTCAAGAATAATTTCTCAGCTCTGTGGGTCTATGCTATGCAAGTAAATGGTGTCCAGAAATTTTAAGGGACGACATTAGGTCAAGTAAATTAGACTTTATAACTATTTTTAAACAAAGTATTCATTTTTATATTCTAGTTTATTCACCATTAATTTACACAAAACTGATTATTGATTATTATTAGTATTAAATAAAAAAAGTTATTTAAACCATGTTTTAATTATATTACATTGTGGATTAGAAGATTAGGAGATGTGTTCTAGTGCTTTTGAAAATGTACCTTATTCTTTAGAAAATTACATCGTGAAAAGTGAACAGTTCGATCAACTTAAAAAAATACTTTATTTTGTAACACCTAGAAAAGTTAATTAATTACCTTTATTTGTAATATATTAAGTTGAAAAAAATGACAAATTGAACACATTGAAGTATTGTTTTAAGTAGATCCAACTGTTCACTTTTTACAGTGTTTCTATCATAGACTGTATAAAACAAGTATCTATTTACAATTGTTTAAGATATTTACACTTTATAAATCAGTGCAGTCCAAAATGTTAAAAACTTTACGGTAACACTTTCTATGAAGCCCATATGTATAATGCATTATAAGGAATTCTTAAGGCATTATAATGAATGCATAATACATTATAAAAAAAAATGTATAATATGTTATATCGTCTTATAAATAATCATTACAATAATTATAATACATTATAATGCTTACGCATTTGTGCTTATAACTTTTACGATTTTCCTGTGTGGCTCAGTGGTAGAGCATTACGTCAGTTGCGCAAAAGGTTGTGGGTTCGATTCCCAGGGAACACATGTACTAATGAAAATGTATAACCTGAATGCAATTGTAAGTCGCTTTGGATAAAAGCGTCTGCTAAATGTAAATGTACTTTTACGTTGATAATGGGACTATATGTTTTGAGATTATTTAAGATCTGTATATTATCTACAGTACATCTTGTAAGTGGTGAGGTGTGAAGTGTTCCCTGTGAGGCTAATTTTGATGTGAGCTAGTTAATCATTTCAACTGAAAAAAGCTATGTTTATATGTTAGGTTACATTTAATTTTGATGTCCCCTTAGTCTATTGACTGCAAAGCAACTTTGCTATGTCAACTAACTCTCATTAGAGTATTAGTAGGCTCAGGTTAAGGTTAGGGTAGATACAATGTTGACGTACTTGCAAAGTTGCTTACAGTCAGTTTGTCTGTTGGGCAACCATCAAAATAAAGTATTAGCATATATTTAGCAGACATACTACTAATACTCCAATGACTGCTAGTTGACATGAAGTTGCAGAGTTACTTAACAACTGTTTGAATAAAGCTTGGTTTCATGTGATGTTGACTTGTATTTATTTATTGTCAATTACTTTTATTTACTCTTTTAATCATTTATTCATGTGTCCTGTTGTTGTCAGTAAATAAATATAATTGTTTCATTAACATATGTATTAATTAATTGCTTGACTGAAAATTGAGATGTATTCTCATTGGCTGCATTTGTCTAGTGTGTAGTCATGCATATAGCATATGAAAAAGCAAATTACATTTTGCTTGTTTTATTAAAAAATATAATTAATTATTGGTCAGCATTTATCATTATTATTGTTCATAAGTGTTGGGCTACCAATGCTTTCTGAGGTAATCTTAAGTTCTGAGTAGTAATACTTAAATTGTTCAAGTGTAAAATCAACTGTCTTCTCCAAAGACAAGATCTTTGAGCAGCTTATCAACGTCTCCTTTGTGCAGATATTACAAACATTGCAAACATGGAGGAAAGCGTACTAGGTAGGGTTGTGGATTTATTGATGCTTGAGGTATTTGTGCACCTGTCGCTCTTATTTTCTTTTTATTATTATTTATGACCAATAAAAAAATAAAAAACAGAAAACATAACTATAATGAGTTTGCGTACATCATAGTATGAGATTATATACACGTAAAAATATTAAATATATTTGAATAGTCATACAATTCATATAATCATGATGCATTAAAATTGCATTTGTTTTTGTTATTTATAAGCTTCAGGGGATGAAACGAGAGAGACGTTCAACAAGAGGAAAACAAAGGAGAATTTAAGCCAGTTTTGCCTGTGAATGAACAATTTTGCACCAAAAAATAAGAAATTAATACAATATTCAAGAAATAACAATTTTGGTTTTTCATAATAAAAAATAACATCTTTAAGGGTTAAACTGTGGGTTATATTAGTAGAGTAAAAAATATAAAACTTAAATCAACCCAAAATGTATTGGTTATACTACAATCACAAGGGCAGCTGTTTCTCCAACAAGACCAGAAATGAGCAAATTTCTTCAACATCAAAATATTTACAGATAGATGAATGGCTGTTGCTCATATCTTTTAAGTTTGTTTATGTGCTTGTTATAACATCATAGATCACATGGATCACATTCATTCACACGGATCGCATTCATACTAAACGATATTCGGCTGTAGAGTAGGTACTCTTAGCGCTCCTTAAAAGTAAGAACTTATTAAAATTAAGTACCTACTCATTAATTAGGCGGTTTCGGACTTTGTACAGAGTTCGTGCGATCTCGAAAGTGAAAGTAAAACGCGATCGTGCATTTGAAAGCAGTTTCAGTGCCCAGCATATTAATAGCGGCTCCCTGATGCCCGCATTTTATTTAAAGTATAATTACCCAACGCAAGAAAGTATTGAAATATATATTTCCCTGTGTTTCCTTCCTGTGAGTTACTGAAATTAGCTGCGCTTTGAAACAGCCAATAAGAGCAAAGCTCAACATTGAGCCGCTCTGTGAAACAGCCAATCCAACCCAGTCTCATATAAAAACGTACCCTGACTACGTTGGTCCAAAGTGCAAAACGTAGCGGGGTTACAATAATGGCTCTTGAATTGTATGACTGTTACATTTTTTTTGCCTATTCTTTTGCGTCCAAGTCACGTGACTTTCAAGATACCGGCCGTGAGAACAAAAAACATGGCGGACATTTCTCTCATTTTAGTGCAAAATCTATATTTTGAGTTAGTTTCTGCATAAAAATAAGTTTTTATTACATTTCTAGCGAGAAATATATATTTTATTTTCATAATATTCACTCAGTGAATGTACATAATCCCTCGCTTGGTCGTTGTTGCGAAGATTTTTCAGATCTCGCCAGAATAATGTGAAACTGATACGTTTTGGTTGCTATGGACGCTGCTATCGCCTAGCATAGACGTGGCCCCAGATTCCACATACTTGCGATCCCCGCCCACTATATGCGGAGTTGTATATGTCTGAGATTGATTTGCTGATCAACACATTAATCCGTGGCAGCGGAAGAAACTAATGTTGACAAAGTGACAAGTTACGATCGGTCCGCTTGAAATCTACCGGATCCTCTGTGCATTTAACTTCCTGTGTGGTGCGATCTCATTGATGGGTGGGTGTTGACGCGTCAAGGCCCCACGAAGAAGAAGAACTTTTAGCTTGGAATCATTGTTAGTCCAAGAATATGGTGTGTTATTCGTGGGTGTTATTTGTGGTATTACTCCTCGATCACGTTATTTCAATAAATAGCCAGGTAGCGTTCCACTGATGACGTTTCTTATGACATACTCAGTGCTGCCACCACGTGTCTGGTCTTAGTAATAACTTATTTCTGGTGTATGTGTATATATATATGTATGTGTATATATCAAGTTTTTCTCTGCATGGAGGTTAATTAATTGTATTTATATTATTGGAAGTATGCAGTATGCAATATCTATCTATCTATCTGTGTGTGTGTGTGGGCTGGTAAACCCTACGTTATGGGGACAAAATGTCCCCACAAGGATGGCAATATCCGAAATCCTTGTCCGTGTGGGGACATTTTTTGGTCCCCATGAGGAAACCAGCTTATAAATCAGAATAAGTGATGTTTTTTAAAATGTAAAATTGCAGAATATCTCCTGTGATGGGTAGGTTTAGGGATAGGGGCAGTGTAAGGGGATAGAATATACAGTTTGTACAGTATAAAAACCATTACGTCTATGGAAAGTCCCCATAAAACATGGAAACACGACTGTGTGTGTGTGTGTGTGTGTGAGAGAGAGTGAGAGAGAGAAAAAGAGAGAGAGTATTAATATACTAACATGTGGAAACATAAGCTGGAATAGCACATTGTTGGAGAGAGTAACAATACAATAGGATATGTAAACTACAGTAGGTACAGTATATACAAACTATAGTGAAGCTATGCAGGGATGCGCAATACATTTCAACCAAAAATGCAATTCTAAAAAAAAAAGACCAAGGTATTTTGTCATGTTTGACAGTAAGAAAGAGACAAACTATTTATTGTCATTACATTTCCCATTGGTGTCTTCAGTGAGCTGAAAGGTAAACTCTTCAATCAGTCCAGCAACACTCCTCATGTACTCCATGTGCTGCTTGACTTCACGAACCACAATAACTTCTTCTTCTTTCAGTCTAGCCAGCAGCATTACCTTGTCAAAAACATTTTTTTCCGCTCCATATCACCATGACCTGCAATACATTACATCAAAGTGTTATCTTACAACCTCCTATAAAAATGTTGGATAACGCTTCGCGAAGGGGTTCGATCACATCCATTTACAAATTACTGCATTCTTTTTTTTGCATATTGCCCAGTGTCTTAACATTTTTTACATCAGATTCCATATTACATCAAGATGTGTGCATCAAACAATTTGTATTCAGTGCATTTCAGAGGAAGTACTTACATTCCCATGGCCAGGAGTAGTTGTCCACAGCCAGGAGTTCATTGGGAGGAGGCAGTTTTTCAACTTCCCCCACAGTAGCATTCAGGTCATTGATGGCAACTTCCAAGGCTTTCTTCTCAACAACAATCTTTCTTCTCAGTTGATGCCTTCGCTTGTTCCCACCTACAATGAGAAAACACAAAATGAGTGTGCATTTAGACGATGAATACACAAAAGCACCATACAAAATATGCCTTCACAATATGCATGTATGTGTTGTGATTATTGTGACAGATGTTGTGTGATCATTTTTGCATCACAAGTTCTACCAGAAAGACTCGGTAGATATGATTTGACAAAGCATACATTTATTGACAGCCCAGCAAGCTGATATGTATAAAGTTATTTGGCGTAGGCCCCAATCCGTAGTGCATAATCCGAGGGTGGCGGATATGAAAGCTTTAGCATAAGTTCTGCCGGGAAGACTCAATCTCTACGTCACTTATTGCCTTCACATCTATCCATGGGCGTAACCACCATATACTTTGGGGGGGACGTGTCCCCCCCAATGTTGGAAAAATACCAATCTGTCCCCACCAATAATAGGCCTATTATATTGTAATATGTGACATATGATATGCCCTCCTTTTATGAACCCTGGTTATAGCCAAGTGGATCTGTTGTTATTTCCGATTTACTTTCAATTTAGGAAAAACAAGGGAAACAAAACTGTGTGACCACCCCCCCTCGATTGTACACTTGGTTGAGCCCGTAAACGCCGGCTTGCGGCATCGTTTGAAAAAAACGCTCAGTCCGACTGTCACTGGTGCTTAAATGAAATGAAGGTAGGAGCTAAAAGAAAGAAGCAGGACGAACAGGCGGACATTCGCCTTTTTTCAGACGGTAAGCAAGTAGACACCTAAAAAGTAGTGCCATGGTCAAAAATACCGCGGAAATTTTTGAATAAATGTGAAAAAATATCACGTTTAAATGGCTCAGTATTGTAGCTAGCATGATTCCCTGAAAATAGGCTGAATAATGAACTGCTGGAGTCACAGACCAAGGAGTTCCCGCACTTCCCACTCCATTGATAAGCCGCTATTCATTCGTTGATGGACTGGCCTGTTTGTTTTTACGATCTGATCCGCGACTAACCTTAAAAAAAAAATATCTGGGGGAGGGCTCACATTTGGACCCCCCCAATATCTATACCATGGTTACGCCCCTGCATCTATCCAATCATGTCCTCATACTCTCAGCATAAAAGATTGGCGCAGCCGACCCCCCCAGGAGGTATGGACAGGACCATCCTGGTGGTGGTGGGGAGGATGGAGGTAATTATTATGTCAGCATCTGCGAACTCAAACATGCGTAAGTACCAATCTTTTATGCTGAGTGTATGAGGACATGATTGGATAGATGTGAAGGCAATAAGTGACGTAGAGATTGAGTCTTCCCGGCAGAACTTATGCTAAAGCTTTCATTTTCATTATCAGAAATTATATTTGTATTTCTTTGCAGAAATATTGGAAATATTTGGATATTGACTTGTAGTAAACCTACTTCAAAAGATGTTTTTATTTTATTTTAATAAATGGCTTTGCTATTTTTACTATGTATAAATCAGTAGTGAATTCATTTTTTCACAAATCTGCATTACTAGTGGCCTTTTCTGCTCTCACCAGACCGACGATACAACTGAAATTTTCGTTGTTTGATGCCCTGCTCTCGCCGGACTACGACCGGCGAGAGCAGAAGCTGTACTGGGTCAGTCTGGAGGAAGAGAGCATTAAATATGCCTTCCACGGAATAAAGGTCAACAGTGGAACTATCGTCAAAGATAAAAATAAAGAAATTAAAGTAGATGCTTTGTACTTTAAAATAATTGTATTTTTATTTAAAACGATAAAAAAATGTATGTTAAACTTTCATTTAAAAAACTATTAATAATTGTAATACATATTTTAGGCCAAAGTCTAAAGCTTACAAAAAAGTTTGGGAATCCCTGCTCTAACAAAACGATTTTGCACGATCAGGTGTGAAGTCCGACTCCATTGCTGTTGACTGGATGGGAAGAAATCTTTACTGGGTGGATGGTGTTGCTGGGCAGATTCTAGCTGTAAGATTGTCCAGCAGTATTGTAAATGCACAAAACTACATAGTTGTGGATAAGGATTTGCATCAGCCTCGCTCGCTTGTGCTGCTGCCTCAGAAGGGGTAAGAAGCGCCTCCTTGAGTTTGGCACTATTACTTTGAGTTTTATTGAGTTTTCAGTCTGTGTATGGATGCAAATGAATGTTTCCATATACCGTCTGCAGGATAATGTTCTGGTCTGAGATTGGAGGTCAGGCACAGATCGCACGCTCTGGCATGGACGGCTCAGACAGGAAGGTGGTGGTCAGCCGCGGTCTCGAGCGGCCTGTCAGCGTGACGGTGGACATTCTGACTGACAGACTGTACTGGACTGACGAGAAGCTCCGGTGTATAGGCTCGGCGACGCTGGATGGAGAAAACATGAGGGTAATGTGAAATGCTTCAAGAGGGCAAGCACAATAAGTGCCAGTTTATGATTTTTGTTTTCAGTTGCTGCAGCTGTCGGAGATGCCTAGTCTTTTCGCTGTGGCTGTGTTTAACGATATGGTCTACTGGTCTGACACTCACAGAAGATCTGTTCAAGCTGCCAATAAACTGACTGGCAAGAACCGCAAAGTTCTTCTCAAGAGACCCGGGCAGCCGTTCGACCTCAAAGTGAGAATACATGCTGTACACATTACTAAATGTCATCCCTGTCAATATATCGTGCATTACTGAGTGTTTCCCCTTTCTGTTTTGGTCTAGGTTGTCCACCCTCTTTTGCAGCCCAATGTGTCTGGTCCGTGTGAGAAGCTCGGATGCTCTCACGTGTGTTTGCTGACGCCGGGGCTCGAAGCGGTCTGTCGCTGCCCAGCGGAGCTTCTCTTAGCCGCGGACGGATTCACCTGCGGCACCTGTGGATTCCTCTTTCCTTATGCTGCTGTCTCCTACCACGATTACACAGGTGCTCCACTCCAGAAGAATGACTGAATGGCTTTTCATGGGAATTACACTGTATATTCTTCTTACGTATTTGCTGGTTTTAAATTCAACATGAAATCAGAATTGACCTTATTTACTTATATGCACATTCCTGGTTTTACTGTGCATAATTTATCAGTGAAATGTGTAATAATTCATTATTACATATTTTTGGCTGACATGAACTTAACCAATTGCCAATTTTTTTATTTATAAATTAGTAACTAAAATTAATTGTTATAATTCAGTTTATTACATTATATTTATAATTCAATGTGAAAATTTAATTGAATTATTTGTAATTGTTAGTCGTAATTTCGTATTCATTTATAATTGGATGATACAAATTGTCCTAATTAAATTAATTTATTTGTAATTACATTTATTCATGTATAAATGTTATTTATAATTGTATTCATATAATTTTATTAAATTGTATACTTATAAAATTATAAATAACTTTTACATCAATTATACATAAACTAAATTTAGTTAAGTTGCAATTAGATCAATTCAATTATTTCAATTTTGATATATTTGTCCCCTCGTTGAACCTATTCCAGGTCACTCAATATTTAAGAAGCGATTTTCTGTAAAGTGTGTAAATATGCATGTGAACAATTATTCAATAGCATTTATTTCATTTTTAATTTGGGCTAAGATAATTTGTTATTTTTTATGCCATTGATTAAGCTTCAGTTTTACTGATCCCTCAGTAATAAGTCTTTCTCCCCTGCTCAGGTCTTCACTAAGAGCCTTCTGGCAGAGGTGGAGCCGGAGCACCGTGCTTTGGCTCTGCCTGCCGTGAATGAAGCGTCAGACTTCGATCTGCTGCTCAAAGACCGCACCATCTCTATAGCTGACGCCGGACACGGGTCTGTAGCACAGCTCAAACTCAGCGGCGCGGGTTTAATACCCCTCGGTCACGTGCTTCAGCTCAAAGGGGACATGGTGACTGCTCTGGCTGTGGACTGGGTCACCCGAAACCTCTACTGGAGCAGCGTCAAGAGCCCCCAGCTTTACGTCACGTCCCCTGGAGGGAAATACACCATCCTGGTGCTGCAGACTGAGCTGGAGAGAGCCATCTCCATCGCCCTGCACCCTCCCACGGGCCGGCTGTGCTTCATCGCAGTGAGCCAAGCTCTGCCTCGAGTGGACTGCGCTCACATGGACGGGAACAACCGCACGCTGCTGTGGAGCAAAGCAAAGATGCCTGCTTCACTTGCCTTTTCTGAGAAAGGGACAACCCTGTACTGGGCAGATATTGGTGCATTAAAAACAAATTAAATTGCCCTTTCCACATTAGGGTACAGATTGATTAACTATTTAGAGAACGGTTTTAAAACTACTATCAGTTTATAAATTTATTTGGGTGATTACAGCATAGTTTACAATATTACATACATTTAAACTCATTTAACAAGTATTTTAGTAGCATTTCACATTTAAATGTGTTCAACCTTTCTCTGTAATAACTTTTCACCGAAACGGTGCCAATTCTCGTGCCTGTCAGCAAATACACAGACACAACACAACAGCAAGTTTATTGACAGGGAAGGCAGATGAGCAAGACGACAGTCCACAGGTGAACATTCTTGGTATGGGTTTAAGGGTTCTTATATGATAGAAGTAACAAATCTCTTTCCTTTGCAAGAATTCCTAGGAGCAGCGGAGTGTGGGAACGATGGAGCACAAGGAGCAGATCGTTGGAGGAGCTAGCAGGTAAGTAATCCCGGGTAGGAGTCAGGTAATTTGACATAAAAAATGCGAGACCAGACAATGATAGTGCAGGAGGAGTGCAAGGATATTGTGCTCTTGATTAGTGGTGACAGGTGGTGACCATCAGTAATCAGGTGATTAGGATCTGGTAAGTGTGGTGGGTGGAGACTGTGGTTCCCTGACAGCGCCGGTGTGTCACCGAAATCTGAGCCGGTGAAGGGCTGCTGTTCGTGGGGGAACTGCAAACTTTAGACTGTGGCCTCGCATTTCACTCATAGCTGAAAGATGTCGTGACTGACTCCATAACCTGCACATAAACCAGTGGTTCTCACTTCCAGTCCTGGGGACCCCCTGCTCTGCACATTTTGCATCTCTCCCTTATTTAACACACCTGATTGAGATCATCAGCTCGTTAGTTCAGTTCATGATCTCTCTCCTAACGTGCTGATGAGTTCAATAAGGTATTAAGGACTGGTATTAAGAACCACTGCCATAAACAACCAGTACTGAGAATAGATAACATATTAACATCAAATAAACAAACTATAACGAATATAATCCATTAATGTCATGCAAGGCAAAAGGTGTTTCCATCATGCAAAATGACCGCTGCTGATGCAGCTGACTGACACTTTGTCCTTATGTTGCTTTGCGTAAAATAATACTATTTACAGCACAGTAAATACTTTAAAATTAAATAAAATGTATACAAACCTATATTTTGCTGAAGAAGTGCACCAAATCGGCCACGCTGAGAACCACTCTCTCCTGTGGAGGACTCAAAAAGCCTGTGCTCTGAATGTAACTTAGCACCTGGGTTGTTTCTATGGAGACAGGCTCAACCCAGTGGTTGGGAAGAAAAAAACAACCCAGCATTAAAAACTACCCAGAAACCCAGCACCTGGATAAAAATATTAAAAACAACTCAATACAATTACCCAACGTGCTGAACCCAGCATTTTTTTGTGTAACATCCTTTTTTTTAAGCTCTTACTAATACATGTTTCATCTCTAGCTATATTTTGCTAATAGGATATAAACATTTTCTCAATACATGATTTAAAGGGGACCTATAATGCCCCTTTTTACAATATGTAACATAAGTCTCTGATGTCCCCATAGCGTAAATGTGAATTTTTAGCTCATTATACCCCATAGATACATTTTTGCATGAAAAATGCAAACTGGCTGAAACTCACATTGTTTGTGATGTTACAACCGCCTCTCCATTTAGTTGCCTGGTATAAATTCCAAGTATAATACACATTAGTAAAACTATCTATTTTCAGTTTTATTTGTCTATATACACTTTGGTCAGCGGTACATTATAAGTAGCCCAAAAAAACTATTTTCAAAATGGACCGCTTGTTGTGCCGTTACCCTGGCAACACTGGTTCGCTGTTCCCTCATCACACACGACAGATAAACTTCCACGCTATGATGATGGCAAGAAGTTGGGGTCAAACCATATAATGCATTTAATTTCCGTGCGTTAATTTTTAGATTAATCGCATGAGTTAATTCGTTAAAACCCCTAATATATATATATATATAACACACAGGGATACACAAAGGCTGGTGAATATAACAAGGTCAGGTTTCAAGTTAAGTATCCCAGGAGGCGTTTAGGGAGCAGATCGACAGGAGAGCTTGGAGGTAAGTAAACACAGGTAGGAGACTGGTGAGTAGTATAGTAACTTAGAGACCAGACAATGAGCGTATGGATGGAGTGTTGTCTTATATGGAGCTTTATTGGGCCCCCAACAACAACAACAACAACAACAACAACACAGTCCTGGAGAGAGGCAGAGCAGTGGAGTGCCAGGTCCATGCAATGGAGATCCAGGTCAGGAAGGCAGAGCAGGAATACAGCCAGGGTGGAACAGAGGCGAAGCCCACTATCCGAATGCCCAATAGCATTCTATTCCCGGATTGCTACCGTTCGGACGCTCTTGCTATTGCTCTGCGCTTTGCTTCCTATTTTGTTCTTTTCTCAGATCTTTCTAAGATTTTTACTTCAGCACAGTGCTCAAACAACACATTTTTGGAAAAAGAGGACTTTTGCCTCCACTGCCAGCAGTTTACATTCGAGACCGATAAATACAGCTGTCTACATTCAAACAGATGAGAGAAAATGCCTACTTGCTGCACGAACTGCCACAAACTTCTAAAAAGTTGTGGTTCTTGAAACAAAGTTATTTGCTGGACTTCCAAAACAGACGGAACATACAGCAGGCGGTCACCACGGACCCCCTCAGCATACAGCGGTGAGTCCTGTGAATCTAGTGTATCTCAACAGTTTATACCAAGTGTAGAGGAACAAGCGAAACTGATCGGCGGACTAATCGATGGCACAAACAGGGAGACCCAAAAGGCTCTCGAGACACCAGATTGTCACACAGTATCTCGTATTGCTGCTGTAGCATCCTCTACCCCAGATACGGCTATGACAAGACTTGTAAGCACTGGTATTCTACAACCCCCTATACATCTTGAGAACAGATTTGAAGCATTGATGAATGTGGATGAGGAATCCCAAAATATGACAAAACTCGGATCGAATCAGCCAGCAGCTAACATTGCTACTAACAGGCGCTCAAGGTCGAGCAGACAGCGGCATTCAGCTCAAAGCGCAGCCGAGCCCAGGACTCTGATAGTGGGTGACTCTATTATTAGAAACGTCAGAACCAGGACTGCTACTACCTGCTGCTTTCCTCAAGCAACCGTTTCTGATGTGAACAAGGAACTTGAACATTGTGATGAAGCACAAAGTGCAAATCGAGTCATCATCCATGTGGGGAAGAAGCGATATTCGGAAAAGGCAGTCAGAAATGCTAAAGCAAGATTTCAGTGAACTCTTTGAAACACTTCAAAGACTTGAAGTTCAGTCGTTCATCAGTGGACCACTCCCAGCAAGGGGAACTAACATGTTTTCATGGTTGCTTGGGCTGAATACATGGCTACAAAGAACCTGCAGTACAAAAGGAGTCAACTTCATCGACAACTTCAATATTTTCTGGGGACACAGACAACTGTTTAAACTGGATGGCCTCCACCCAAACAAACTTGGTGCAAGAGTGCTAAAGGACAATTTCTATTTCTCCTCCGTCATCCTTCAGTGGTGTGTGTCAATCCACTCACACAGTCACCTGGACAGAATATGGTGACCACAGGACTTCATATCAGCTTCCGAGTCATTATGTGGTTGAAGAATCCCACAAGGATACTGATAACGCCACACAGCCAAAACAACCACTGCTCATGGACATCCCGGCTGAGCCCTGCCCACAGAGCTCATCACATGCAGACTGTGACGTACAACAGCTCCAAGACTCAGCACCCAAGGACTTTCTGGAAAACAGCCTGGGATGCCAGGACTACACATTACAGTCACAGGAAACATCAGAGCTAGAGCCCCGCTCACCAGACACACTATCCCTCTCTCCAGCATCTCCACTTCTAAGCTTTTTACAGAAAATTGAGGAATTGGTGTATGCTGGTACCAACTCTCTGCAAGCCCGCAGATATCAACTAAAAAGCGGGCCCCCAACCACCAAAGACTGCAGGCTCAGCTCTCCTCCTCCTGTGAGAGCTCTCGACCGCTGTCACAGCGCAAAACCCTCCTCCATCTGCTGTAGGTGAACCAAAAACAACTGATAACAGCTCTCAGTGATATGTCGGGTCCCGCTATACTAGCAACAACATTCACAAATGTTTACAAAACAAGCGGGAACCCAGTGTGCCTGTAGCCTTCTCTATTTCTGTTTTATCACGTGATAGAAGGTCTAAGGCCTTCAAAAGGCGTCTGGCTGACCCATCTAATCTGCGGCCTGTTATGCATCAGTCTAAGATTGCTGTAGAGACAAAATGTAATTCCATCAAGTTAGCATTTTTAACACACGCTCACTAAAAATAAATCATTTGTGATCAATGATCAATGATTTAATAACCACAAACAACCTGGATTTTATGTTTCTAATTGAAACATGGCTAGAAGACAACTGCAGTGCAACAGTCCTCACTGAAACAGCCCCTCCTATCTTTAATTTTATAAGTGTCTGCAGGACTGTTAGGAGAGGTGGAGGTGTAGCTGCTCTGTTTAAAGATGTTTATCAATGCAAGCAAGTGTCATTTGGTCAGTACTTGTCTTTTGAATATCTAGGTATTGTGCTGAAAGGTGCTCCACGCATTCTGTTTATCATCGTCTACAGGCTTCCAAAATATTCCCCAGTCTTTGTTGAAGAGTTCACAGAACTGTTATCAATGATTTCCTCAGAGTTTGACTGTTTTGCTATTGCAGGGGATTTTAATATTCACATAGATAATGCTGAAATCAAAACTACAAAAGAAATTATAACTGTTTTAAACACTTTTGACCTGATTCAGCATGTGCGGACCACACACAATCGTGGACACACTTTAGATTTACTCATCAGTAGAGGTCTAAACATTTCATCCATTGTCATTAAGGATGTAGCTCTGTCTGATCACTTCTGTATTTTCTTTGATATATTGATCTCTGTCACCACTGAATCTAGATCTGTCTCTGTCAGAAAGAGATGCATTAATGAGAACACTAGTGTGCTATTTATGAAGGCAATATCTTTAACACCAAGCATTTCTGCAGACTCTGTTGATCTTCTCCTGGATTCATTTGACTCAAAAGACCTTATAAACAGTAACTTAAACAACACTCGCACTCTTTTTGCTACTGTTGAGAGACTGACAAACCCCCCAAGTCAGATTCCCAGTGAAATGCTCTCTGACAGCAAATGCAATGAGTTTGCTTCCTTCTTTTCAGAGAAGATCAGTAATATCAGGAAGGAGATTGGCACATCTTCCTGTAATACAGAGGTCACACAGATTCGACAGCAATCTCAAAAAGAAGTGACTATGTCTGTTTTTAAAAAAATGTATAGCAAAATTTTGGAAGAAATAGTACAGCATCTTAAATCATCAACCTGCTATCTTGACACACTTCCCACATCTTTTTTCAAAAGTGTGCTTAACTGTTTGGAAGCAGATCTCTTAGAAGTGGTGAACGCCTCACTTCTTTCTGGGACTTTTCCAAACTCCCTGAAAACTGCAGTTGTTAAGCCCCTTCTGAAAAAGCGCAATCTTGATAACACCGTGTTGAGCAACTATAGACCAATATCAAATCTTCCTTTCATAGTGAAGGATTACAAATTTTATTTTAAATGTTTAATTTAGATATTTTCTTACTAAGAAAGTGTATCAGGAAATTCAGGTGTTTGAGATCGCTTCCTGACCATTTGAGCTCGACAGCTGTGCCTTTGTCTCTATTATAATGGCAAGATCAATGAGTCAGACTACTGAGAGATTGAACCTTTGATCTGCAAATGACTTTGTCCTGGCCAGATGTGGATTCGTTAGGTTTATTGCCCTCAGATGTATGTTTATTTGATGTTTTGTCTCAACCTGTAAAAGTCCCTCCTCCAATTCTGTCTATAAGATACCCTGTAAAAATTACTTAAGGGGATTTTCGATGACTACAGATAACAAGACATGTCATAGAATAAAGAAATTCTGCTGACAATCCAATCCGAAGTCTCCTGGTCTTCTCTTCTGAGTTTTCTACTTTAGAAGAACAGAGTTTTCAACAGATGGTGCCGTGAACCGGATAGAGTTCCAGCTTCCTCACCTGAAAACTTCAAGCTCAAACAAAGATCTGCATCTTTTGGAATCCAGCGAAACTTCAAGGATTCAAGGATTCCCAGACTGATTTTTCTCTCTGGTGAGTGGCTGTCTCTAATCCAAAAGAACCTAAGACCAGTGTATCCTCTGTGCCGTCAGAAGAGTTAACATACATCTGTAGGGTTTGTTTAACTAAAGTTTATCCTCTAAAGTTTTTATTTTAGAGAAGAAAGTATCCTCTGTTCTTGTAGGCAGGGAAGTTTATCCTCTGTTACAGGCAGGAAGGTTAGCATTACGTGCTAATTTTTGGTTATCCTCTAAAGTTTTTATTTTAGAGATGAAAGTATCCTCTGTTCTTTCAGGCAGGGAAGATTTTGGGCATTACGTGCTAAAAATTAGTTACCCTCTGTTTCAGGCAGGGAAGGTTAGCATTTCGTGCTAATAATTTAGTTTTATCCTCTGTTTCTTGTAGGCAGGGAAGTTAAGTGTGAAGTGTTGGTAATTTGGAAAGTTAACAATAGTTAAGTTTTTTATTATTTAACAAGTGTACCCTCTGTTGATCAGAGAAGTTTTTTTGTTTTGTTTTTGTTTTTTGTTTGTTTTGTTTGTGTGGTACCGAAGAAACTTACAAAATGGTTAGAATGAATGCTAGACTGATTCCAACCACAGAAAAGACTGGTTTTGCGACTCCTTTGTGGTCAGATAGTGAATTCAAAACGCTGTTAGGGGAACAAATGGACCTAATAGTCACTGAAAAAGTTAGACAAAAACTAACGCAGAAATATGAGATTCATCCAGACAAGACTTGGTCGGTAGATGAGTGTAAAAAGGTACTAGGAGCAAGTATTCGTAAGAACAATGTGAAAGACATTATCTGTTGTCACAGAGAATTCAGTGTAACGCTAGCGACACAACAGTCTCAGCGTAACGCAGAGCTAGAGAAACAGAACAATGAACTCCGTGCGAGAGTATCCACTTTGACTAAGAAATTGAACCTCAAGAAAATTGCAGCAAAAACTGATGTGGAAGTAAGTCAGCCTGATAACATTTACCCTGATTTACAAGCGTTCTTTGAAACAGATGTAGCTCTCCAATCAGTAACTGATGTGCCTGTAAATTCCGTCCATGTGTGTGGGGCTAGGAGAAGATCTCAGGGGATTGAGGAAACTGATAGTGTTCCTCTCAATTCTTCTGTTGTGCAAATACAAACTGCTGCCAAAGCTTTATGTCCTAAAGATATAGAGACTATCTCAGAGTTTACCGTCAGCACGCACACATTTTTCTGAATTTAGAAGAACATTGATCAGTAAAATGCGTCTTTATGACATGTCGTTGGCAGAAGTCGCAGCTGATGTCACAAATACTAACTGAATCTGAATTCAACAGTTTTGAATCTGCTGTCACTTCTGAACTGCGAAATGCCAGTAAGGGTGATTTAAGAGAAGGTATTTTGAAAATCCTAAAGAATATCTTAGGACCCAAAATAGATTGGTCTAGAATTACTACCTGTGTGCAAAGGAAAGAAGAAACTGTGAGTGAATATACTGAGAGATTTTGTCAGTCAGCTGTAATCTACAGTGGAATTGTTGATGACCCTGAAAGTGTGCTAGATGACAAGGGACCCTGGTTCGTATCTGGTCAGATGGCCTTGTAGCCGAATACAGAAAAGCTTTACCATTCTTAGATCTAACTTGGTCTAACAGAACTCTCAGAAGTAACCTAGACAGGTTAGCTACATGGGAAAGAGATGCTGATGTCAAGGCAAAAGTAAGAGTAGCAGCAGCTACGTTTAACACAACGAAACAAGACAATAGATGGTCTAAAAGAGAAAGCAAATGCAAATACTGTGAAAAATTTGGACATTGGGAGAAAGAGTGTAGGAAGAAGTTGCAAGATAGTAAAAGAAATGCTATGCATAATTCTGCTCCTTCTCAGCCTGCACACAACCCTGAAGTAGTTCCGCCAGTGACCACTGAAATTATAGGACAGTTAGTTCAGGCTCTTCTAAGAGCACAACAAGACCAGGAAAAAACTAATTATTGGGGCTGTGAGTAGCTACCTTTCCCTGTAATCCAACACAATGACCAAAGAATTTTTGTGAAAGGTAGCATAAAGAAAGAGATTGATTTTTGCTTGATACAGGTGCAGAAATTACAGTAATTCCTACAAAATTGGCACAAGGTTTAAACATCCCATACAAGAAAACCAAACTTTGTTTAACTGGTGTAATAGGTGAAGATTCTGTTTTGTATGAAACTCCGCCCATAGAGGTACAATTTGGCCCAAAAACTCTGACTACAAAATTGCTATGCGCTCCATTAAATACAGGTGCAATTTTAGGCATGGATCTTCTGAGACAAATAAATCTAACTTTAGACATGTCCTCAGAATCTACTAGCATAAAAATTTCCTCAGCACAGATTTCTACCAATAATGCAACCCCTCCGAGTATGCTTTCTTACAGAATCATCCAATTTGGGCTAAAGACAAGGATGATTGTGGGTTGTTGACAGGTGTAGAACCAGTTAAATTGACAGGAACTCCACCTCCGGTCACCAAACAATATCCGATTAATAAGGAAGCTATACAGGGAATCAAACTTATTGTAGAAAATTTGCTGACACAAGGAGTGCTAGTTAAAACCAACAGTCCATGTAATTCACCCATATGGCCCATCAAGAAATCTAATGGGACATGGAGACTTGACAATAGACTACAGAGTAGCCAATAAACATATTGATAAAATCACCCCTAGTGGCAGATCCATCTACAATTTGTAATGGCTTACCATTAGATTGTAAGATTTTTCAGTAATTGATATGTCTAATGGATTCTTTTCTGTACCGTTGCACTCTGACAGCCAGCCATGGTTAGCTTTCACAGTTGACTATGAACAATACCAGTGGACACGATTGCCACAGGGATTTCAAAACTCCCCAACCATATATCATCAGGCTGTCAGGCGTGATTTGTGTGACCCAGAATGTCCGGTAAAACAGTCCACTATGATCCAATATGTCGATGATATTTTGATTGCCTCAACAGATCATGAGGTACATCAAACTGAATTGGCATCATTGTTGGACTATTTGCATAAAAAAGGACACAAATGCAGCTTTCACAAAGCTCAAATTGCTAAAAAGCAAGTCACATTTCTGGGTCAAACAATTGGTGCAGGAAATAGATCCATTACACAGGATCGAGCGGCTTCAGTCAAAGCCATACCTCCGCCTAATACCATTAAAACACTCCGCTCATTTTTAGGAACAACAGGTTATTGTAGACCTTGGATTGAAGACTATGCCTCGATTGCTCAGCCTCTCTATGATTTGTTGAAAGGCCATGGTAAAGATTCAGATACTGTTTGTATGGAAGAACTTCATCTCAAAGCTTTTAATGATTTGAAGAGAGCACTATGTCAAGCACCAGCATTAGGAATTGCCCAATCTGATAGACCCTTTGTGCTTTATGTCCATGAACACTTAGGCTTTATGACTGCATGTCTAATGCAAGATCATGGGGGCAGCTTACGCCCAATTCATTACTATTCCGGTAAACTTGACATAGTCGCTCAAGGTATGGGCCCATGCCTCAGAGCAGTACAGGCAGTTCATCTAGCGCTTCAGGCTTCATCAGGAATGGTGTTAGGTCAGACTGTAAGCGTAAAATGCCCTCACACAGTGTCCGCACTAATGAATCAAGCAAAAGTCACTTCTGTCACCTCCTCCCGTTGGGGAAATTGGTTAGCAACTCTCACAGCCCCGAATATTGTTATACAGCGTGCACCAGTCACGAACCCATCCTCATGTATGATGTCTGCAATGACTGAATTTGTGTTAGAGGATGAAGGCGAAATGACTCATGATTGTGTTACGCTTACATATGCAGCGACAAGTGAAATAGCAGAAACTCCCATAGAGAACGCAGAATTGGAGTTGTTTGTTGATGGTTCAGCTCAAGTTATTGAAGGTAACAGGCGAGCAGGATATGCAGTAACTTCCACCACTGAAGTAGTTGCTTCAGGTCGTCTTCAGATCATTTTTCAGCTCAAGCTGCAGAACTAGTAGCCTTAACTAGAGCATGCACGCTAGCTTCAGGATCGGTTGCAAATATCTACACAGATTCCAGGTATGCTTTTGGGGTAATTCATGATTTTGGTGTCATTTGGCAAACCAGAAAATTTCTAACTTCTGCTGGATCCCCATTAAGCATGCTGGATTAGTGAAATATTTAATGTTTGCCATGAAACTCCCAAAGAAATTAGCAGTGATCAAAGTGAAAGCACATCTCACAACTAATACTACGGAAGCTAAAGGTAATGCTCTTGCTGATGTAGCGGCTAAACAGGCTTGTTTCTATGCAACTGTACAAGTGTGTTCAGGTAGTACAGCACAGAAGATAATTCTACCTCCTGAATCAATCGTTGATCTGTATAAAAGGCGTTCCTCTATATGAAGCATGGACATGGTTAGACAAAGGAGCCACTGTGGATTCATCCGGCTGCTGGACCAAAGGGGAAAGTATGTTGCTCCCGAATCACTGTTGCCATATTTGGCTCAACAAATACACAGTTTGGGTCATAGTGGTCCAGCAACGATGAATCACAGGTTCTCAAATCAATGGTGGAATCCAAAATTCAGAAACGCAGCCACTGAAACAGTCAAGAGATGTGTTACATGTCAGAAAAATAATGATGTACCAGCAGCCATTACACCAGCAGCACATACCCCAGCTCCACCAGGGCCTGCAAGTTGATTACATATCGTTGCCCCTTGTAAAGGAAAAACTGACGTTTGGTAGTAATAGACAAGTTCTCAAGATGGGTAGAAGCTTATCCAACAGGCGCTACAGCTGCACATACTGCTAAATGTCTTGTCACTGATTTCATTCCCAGATGGGGATTACCAGATTGCATTGACTCAGATCAAGGTACCCACTTCACAGGACAGGTAGTCAAGGAAGTGTCTAGAATGTTGAAGATTAAGTGGAACCTTCACTGTCCCTATAGGCCACAAGCATCAGGACAGGTTGAACGATCAAACAGAACAATCAAAACCAGGCTAAGCAAAATGCATCAGGAAGGAGTACCATGGGTTGAAGCACTGCCCGCAGTACTGTGTAGTATGAGAGCATCACCTAACAGATCAGTAGGACTGAGCCCTCATGAGATTATTACTGGGCCCAATGCAGATGCCAGGTGTGATTGATCTTAGAAATGCTGATGTGCACATTGCTTCAGATGCCCTGATCGCTTACTGTGAAAACCTCACAAAGGCAGTGCAGAGTGCCAAAGAGAGAGTTGAGTCGTGTTGGCAGACTCCACCAGAAGGTGGACACACAATCGTCCCAGGTCAATGGGTCATGATAAAGGCATTCAAAAACAAGCCATTAGAGCCTAAGTGGTACGGACCACATCAAGTGATGTTGATTACAGCAGCTGCAGTATTGTGTCAGGGAAGGAAAACTTGGACTCATGTGTCACATTTGTAAGGTTGTTCCTCCCCTGCAGGGATAGGATAGGGCAGACACAAGAACCAGTGAGGAGCCCAGGGAAGAACCCGAAAGCAACAGGCTTGAGGGCCAACCCTGAGGTGAAGATTTCCTCATAGGCCTTTCCTCCATTAGTCCATCCTTTCCTCACTGTTCTTTAGGTGTCGCAGGAATTGAGAAATAGGGAAAGAAGGAACAACCATAGCAGACTATATTTTGAACAGAGGATACAACCCTAATGTTTGCAGACTCTACAAATACTGCTCTGTGCCGTTGTTCTCTCTTGTTTGTGTTTCTTTCTTCCTCTGTGCAGATACCACCTGATGGCTGTCCTGAGATCCATATGCACCACCCTTCTCACCTGCGGATGAAGCCACAACCTCTAGAAAATAACTAGACCCATTACCGAGCCAACTATCACACAAGAAAGAGAAAAGAAAGAAGAAGAAAAAGAATAAAAATACACAACGCAGAGACTATTACCCGTAAAATCTTCACGGACCCTAATTGCATGTTTTGTTTCTGTGTCAGCATGCAATTACATATAAGCAACACAGAACATGTACTATGTGCCTGTAACAATTACAAGTTACAAGAATTAACTTTTAAGTGTCTAAATTTGTATTTTGTGAGAGTTATTAGAACTCTCAAAGGGGGAATTGAAGGATTACAAATTTTATTTTAAATGTTTAATTTAGATATTTTCTTACTAAGAAAGTGTATCAGGAAATTCAGGTGTTTGAGATCGCTTCCTGACCATTTGAGCTCGACAGCTGTGCCTTTGTCTCTATTATAATGGCAAGATCAATGAGTCAGACTACTGAGAGATTGAACCTTTGATCTGCAAATGACTTTGTCCTGGCCAGATGTGGATTCGTTAGGTTTATTGCCCTCAGATGTATGTTTATTTGATGTTTTGTCTCAACCTGTAAAAGTCCCTCCTCCAATTCTGTCTATAAGATACCCTGTAAAAATTACTTAAGGGGGATTTTCGATGACTACAGATAACAAGACATGTCATAGAATAAAGAAATTCTGCTGACAATCCAATCCGAAGTCTCCTGGTCTTCTCTTCTGAGTTTTCTACTTTAGAAGAACAGAGTTTTCAACAATAGGTAAGATTATTGAAAAGGTAGTTTTTAATCAGCTGAACAACTACTTAAACTCAAATGGATACCTGGATAATTTTCAATCTGGTTTCCGCGTGCATCACAGCACAGAGACAGCACTCATTAAGATAATAAATGATATTCGCTTTAATTCTGATTCTGGCAAAATATCAGTGCTGGTACTACTAGATCTTAGTGCTGCGTTTGACACTGTCGACCATAACATACTTCTAGAGAGACTGGAAAACTGGGTCGGGCTTTCTGGGATGGCACTCAAATGGTTCAGGTCATACTTAGAAGGGAGAGGTTATTATGTGAGTATAGGAGAGCATAAGTCTAAGTGGACGTCCATGACATGTGGAGTCCCACAAGGCTCAATTCTTGCACCGCTCTTGTTTAGCCTGTATATGCTCCCACTAAGTCAGATAATGAGGAAGAACCAAATTGCCTATCACAGCTATGCTGATGATACCCAGATCTACCTAGCCTTATCTCCAAATGATTATAGCCCCATTGACTCCCTCTGCCAATGCATTGATGAAATTAACAGTTGGATGTGCCAAAACTTTCTTCAGTTAAACAAGGAGAAAACTGAAGTCATTGCATGTGGAAACAAAGATGAAGTTCTCAAGGTTAATGCATACCTTGACTCTAGGGGTCAAACAACTAAAAATCAAGTCAGAAATCTTGGGGTGATTCTGGAGACAGACCTTAGTTTTAGTAGTCATGTCAAAGCAGTAACTAAATCAGCATACTATCATCTCAAAAACATTGCAAGAATTAGATGTTTTGTTTCCAGTCATGACTTGGAGAAACTTGTTCATGCCTTTATCACCAGCAGGGTGGATTATTGTAATGGTCTCCTCACCGGCCTTCCAAAGAAGACCATTAGACAGCTGCAGCTCATCCAGAACGCTGCTGCCAGGATTCTGACTAGAACCAGAAAATCTGAGCATATCACACCAGTCCTCAGGTCCTTACACTGGCTTCCAGTTACATTTAGGATCGATTTTAAAGTACTTTTACTCGTTTATAAGTCGCTCAATGGTCTAGGACCTAAATATATGGCAGATATGCTCACTGAATATAAACCTAACAGACCACTCAGATCATTAGGATCGAGTCAGTTAGAAATACCAAGGGTTCACACAAAACAAGGGGAGTCCGCTTTTAGCTATTATGCAGCCCGCAGCTGGAACCAGCTTCCAGAAGAGATCAGATGTGCTAAAACATTAGCAACATTTAAATCCAGTCTCAAAACTCATCTATTTAGCTGTGCATTTGTTGAATGAGCACTGTGCTACGTCCGAACTGACTGCATTGTATTTTATGTACAATAATTTTCTATTTAACTGTTTTAAATCTCATTTTAAATCAATTTCTATATCATTTTAAAATTCCTTGTTTTATTATTTTTAACTTCTTGTTTTTATTGCTGTGAATGATTATTTCACTTTCTTTTATGTAAAGCACTTTGAATGACCAATGTGTATGAAATGTGCTATACAAATAAACTTGCCTTGCCTTGCCTTGCCTAGGGTGGAGCAGATGAAGCTGAAGCCCACCAGGGTGTAACTGAAGCCCACCAGAGCGGAGTAAACGGAGGCGAGGTCCACCAGGGCGGAGCAGGTGTAACTGAAACATAGGGCACAGACAGATTACCAACAACAACTACAACAGGGTAGGCAGTGGGTTCACAGACAACCTCCCTGGCCATCGCAGTAACTTACTTTTCACAGCATCAGTAGCGCGCTCACAAGATCTCCCGGTTCTTTACTTGTGAGTTCAGTTCACTGAAGAAGACTCGTTCTAAACGGATCATTTGAATCAGTGAGCTTTCGACTCAAGAACAGCTGCAATCGGTTCATTGCAATTCGTGAATGAATCGTTTGTTGCGATTTGCGAACCGATTTAACAGGTTCATTGAAAAGAATCAGTTTGTTCATGAATCAGACACCGCTTCTGCGTCTCGCAGGTGTAACTGAAACATAGGGCACAGACAGATTACCAACAACCACTACAACAGGGTAGGCAGTGGTTCACAGACAACCTCCCTGGCCATCGCAGAACATTCCGGGGGTTTCTAAATGGCCTCCTTGGCCCTCAGGACAGAAGCAAGCAATATAATGAACTTGTGACATGGAACTGGCTCTGGAACAGAGGGGCCCAGCAGCCCTCCCTAGGCTTAACTTGGGAACAGAATGGTGCTCTGGTGGAGCGGGCTCTGGAGGGCGCTCTGGAGGAGCAGGCACTTGAGGGCGTTCTGGAGGAGCGGGTACTTGAGGGCGATCTAGAGGAGCGGGCACTTGAGGGAGCTCCGGAATGGATCCGGGAACTGGGACCTCCTCGGGGCTAAATTCTGAAACTGGAGCTCTCTCAGGGGTAAACTTGGGATCAGGAGCCCTCCTTGGGCTTAACCTTGAGCTGCACTTGAGCAAGCTCTAGATCAAGGATGAGGGTGGAGAGCAGTCTGGAGCTAGTATACTCACTGAGCTGAGATTCCGAGCAGGAAAATTACTTGGGTTGCATCTATGGATCGGAGTTACCGATATGCCTGCTGCTCGCACAGACCTCAACAGCGACCTCAATCCGCCACTCTGGACATTAGTCTTGTCTGCCTTTTGTCTAGGTTCCATCTTGCTCACAGTGGTGGACAAAGTACACAGATCAAGTACTTGAGTAAAAGTACAGATACGTATAATAAAATATTACTCCAGTAAAAGTACTGCTTTTTCAATTTTACTCAAGTGAAAGTACAAGTACTCAATTTTTTATGTACTTAAGTAAAAAAGTACTGATAGACAGATTTATTTAGCAATTTTATATAGACTACTTTATTTAATTTTATATTAGCACATTTTTATAATCATACTGCCCAAAATAACCACTATATAGAGTCAAGATATATATTTTGTTGATATGGACTACATTGATGAGAGTGATGTAGTAATGTTCACTGTGAAGCTTACACTGCCATGTACCTGAGAGAAAACAGATTTCACCATCTAATTTTCACCAGTAAGAAAAGTGTTTTAGAACTTGTTTTGCAGAACGTCAGTTATATATGACATGAGAATTAGGCATGAAATTAGGAAGAACATTTTAAGGAAAATATAATTATATTTTCATAATGACTTTTTTTTCTTCTCAAACTTTGTCTGTGGTGTAAAACCCCCCCTGGCCAAATGCCCCCAGAGGGCATCACTTCCCACTATGATAATTACTGTAGTTACTATGTTCTGAACATCACATCCTTTCTTTTTCCCTCAGATGGAATCTATCTAGGTGGCTGAATAAAGATATGTGGACTTTATATCAAAAAATTTCCTCAACTTAACACCAGCAAGCTTGTTAGCTAAACAGTTAGCATCAGCTAACAATATTTACTTACTTTCAGTATGGTTATGAATAAACATTCATATCTGTCTACTCGGCTAGTTGATCTAAACAATATAAAAATGTATACTGTTGATAAACAATATAAAAACAGACGTCACATAGGTCTAAATGGATAGCATTTTAATAAAACTGCTAACGTTACAGCAGTGGGGAATCACCCTTTACAACAGATTTAGTTCACAAACAACTGACAGTTTTGACCTAAATATTATTTTCAGTTACAATACTTAATCCTAAAATTCGACATTAGTAACTTTCTTTTCACAGCATCAGTAGCGTGCGCTCACAAGATCTCCCGGTTCTTTACTTGTGAGTTTAGTTCACTTAAGAAGACTCGCTCTAAACGGATCATTTGAATCAGTGAACTTTCGACTCGAGAACAGCTGCAATCGGATCATTGCAATTCGTGAATTAATCGTTTGTTGCGATTTGCGAACCGATTTAACAGGTTCATTGAAAAGAATGTTTGTTCATGAATCAGACACCGCTTCTGCGTCTCGGAGCACGTGATGTATTATAAGGAGTAACTATATGTTTTATGAAATGTAGTGAAGTAAAAAGTTCGATCTTATGCTTTGTAATGTAGTGAAGTAAAAGTTACTCAAAATAAAACTCCAGTAAAGTACAGATACTTGAAAAATGTACTTAAGTACAGTAACGAAGAAGTTTTACTCCGTTACTGACCACCTCTGCTTGCTCATAGGTTCTGGCAAGGCAGCCACAGTAGACCGAGCCTCTGGAGTGGCGGCCATCTTGGCCATGACCTCAGGCATGATGGCCATTTTGGATAGGGAATCCAGGTGGGAACCTGAGGCAGGAGCAACTTCATTACTGGTCTCTGGAACAGGAACAGACCGATTACTGGCTTCACGGACTGGAGTTGGGGAACATTCAGTAGCTGACTCTAGAGGGCACACTGGAGCGGATATAGAATGCTAGTTCTCACTCTGTATCTTCCCTTTGGCCGAGGTCATGGGAAGCAGGGTCTCAGGAGCGTATACTGGGCTGAATGCTGGTGAAGGTTTACGGACTGGGGTGGACGCTAAAACAGACAAAAGGACAGGTGGGAGTGGGGTAGTTAAGGACAGAGTGGTGATAGAGGGTTCATCTACCTCTCCAAATGTGAGGGAGGAACCACACTGCAGCATCACACAGTCAATTTACAGTCAATCGAGCCCCAGCCAGAAAAGAGTCTTCAATACGGAGTCACTCCAGGAATGAACGAGTCTGATAAACTCCTCTGCATATTCCTCGATGGGGTGGCCATCTTGAGTACTGGTATAGAGCAGTTCAGCAAGATCTGTGTTGAAAGGTCTGGTCTTCTGTCACCAAACGCACAGCGATAAACAAAGGCTGGTGAAAACAACAGCATGTTTATTTAAATGGTAGGTAGGTCCAGCTCAACTGGTTACTTTGATATATATATATTAATACCAATACAATTAATGGCCAATGAAGTTTGGATTAAATTATGTAATTGATCATATTTTATGATTTTGTGTGACCTAATGTAAAGTTAGAACTATTTGTGGTTAAGTTGTTAACAAAAAAATATTATTGAACTCTTTAAATATGAGCTACTTAATAAGAACTTGTTAATTACGGAGACAAAAAATGAAGAACATGTTATTTGTATATAAGGTCTATTGCTGTAATGTATTAAACCACAAATTAACTTAAAACGAATAGTTTAAAAATGATTTATATTTACTTTAATACTATATACTTATTATAATAGTGTTACCCAAATTGTGTCTAAATGTCTTCACACATGATAGGTAATCAGTAAATAAGTGTGGCATTTACATTTTTTATTAGTATTGTTTTGCTAGGACACATTTCTCAATACTTTGGTCACTCTTCTTCATGTAGTTCTCTAACACTAGCAAAGAATTTCAACCAAAACAATTAAAGCTGCAAGCAGCGATGGAAGGGACCTCGCACCCAGCACCGCCAACCGGTGGCTTCAGAAAGACAGGGAACGGTGAGCAATATGCATTTTAAAAGGTAAATATAGAGGAATGTGTCATAGTCATTTACATGTGTCAAACCTGCTGCCAACTGGTGGCGCTATGTCAATAACTGAACATTGACATGAAGATGTCTTCATTCTAGCACTTTTATCAAACATATGAAGTTTGGTGCAGATTGAACATAGTATGTTTGAGTTAGTGTAAAGCCTGACACATCCTGTTGTCAACAGGTGGCGCTATGATTACATCTGAATATTGGCCTTTAGATGTCTTCAGGCCAGGAATCTTACCAAATATGTGAAGTTTGGTGCAGATTGGACAATGCATGTTTAAGTTGGTGTAAAACAAGTAATTTCCTGTAGCCACCAGGTGGCGCTATGTCTATAACTAAACATTGGCATGTAGATGTCTTCAGACCAATACTTTTATCAAACATATGAAGTTTGGTGCAGATTGAACATGGTATGTTTGAGTTAGTGTAAAGCCTGGCATATCCTGTTGTCAACAGGTGGCGCTATGATTACATCTGAATATTGGCCTTTAGATGTTCAGGACAGGACTTAACAAAATATGTGAAGTTGGGTGCAGATTGGACATTGCATGTTCAAGTTAGTGTAAAACAAGTAATTTCCTGTTACCAGCAGGTGGCGCTATGTCTATAACTAAACATTGGCACAGATGTCTTCAGGCCACGGTCTTATCAAACGTGTGAAGTTTGGGACAGATCAGACATTTTATGGCTGAGTAACAGCTTCTATTCCCATGGCGAGACATCAAATTGTCACGCCGCCATGGACACGCCCATTAGCGAAAACTCAAGCTCTTCGCAATTTCGAATATGGTCACTTAGATCTCTTCAGGTCAGGAGTCTTACCAAATATGTGAAGTTTGGTGCAGATTGGACATTGCATGTTTAAGTTAGTGTAAATCAAGTCATTTCCTGTGGCCAGCAGGTGGCGCTCTGATTATAATGGAATATTCGTATTTAGATGTGTTCAGGCCTGGATTCTTATCGAAGGTGTGAAGTCTGGGGCAGATCGGTTATTGCATGGCTGAGTTACAACAACTTTTATTCCCATGGCGAGACAAAGGCCTTTAGATTAAACTGACCTAAATATTATGTTGATGTCATTAAATCTCTAGGAGGAGTTAGTTACAGAGTAAAACATGTCACTTCCTGTTGCCAGCAGGTGGCGCTTCGACTACAATTGAATATGGTCACTTAGATCTCTTCAGGTCAGGATTCTTATCAAACGTGTGAAGTTTGGTGTAGATCGGACATAGCATGCCTGAGATATAACAACTTCCTGTTTCATGGCGAAACATCAATATTTGACAGGCGCCACGGACACGCTCCGATGAAAACTCTAGATCTTCGCAATTTAACGTCACAAAGGGCTTTAGATTACACTGACCAATTTTGGTGTTCATCTGAATAAATCTCTGGGAGGAGTTCGTTAAAGTATGACACCTGAAAATGGCAAAAATTACACAAAATATGATGAGAAAATTCAAAATAGCCGACTTCCTGTTGGGTTTCTGATTTCGTACCTGGAGACTTTTTGTAGGTATTGTTAAGTTACATAAGTGTACCGATTTTCGTACATGTACGTGAAACGAGTGTCGAGGCGCACTCCGCTGAATATTTATAGGTGGCGCTGTCGAGCCATTTTGCCACACCTACTTCTGAAACCCATATCAGACGTAAATTTTCACCAGTTCTGACGCGTGTGCAAAGTTTCCTGACTTTTCGAGCATGTTTAGGCCCTAAAATGCGATTAAGTTTGAGAAGAAGGAGAAGAATAATAAGAATTAAAGCTGCAAGCAGCGATGGAAGGGACCTACCACCGCCAACCGGTGGCTTCAGAATGACAGGGAACAGTGAGCAATATGCATTTAAAAAGGTAAATATAGAGGAATACGTCAAAGTCATTTATAAGTTCCAAACCTGCTGCCAGCTGGTGGGCTATGTCCATAACTGAACATTGGCATTTAGATGTCTTCAAACCAGTACTATTATCAAACATATGAAATTTGGGGCAGATTGAACATTGCATGTTTAAGTTAGTGTAAAACAAGCAATTTCCTGTAGCCAGCAGGTGGCGCTATGTCTATAACTAAACATTAGCACGTAGATGTCTTCAGGCCATGGCTCTTATCAACCATGTGAAGTTTGGGGCAGATCGGACATTTTATGGCTGAGTAACAACAGCTTCTATTCCCATGGCGAGATATCGAATTTTGTCACGCTGCCATGGACACGCCCATTAGCTCAAGCTCTTCGCAAATTAACATCACAAAGGCCTTTAGATTAGACTGAACAAAAATTATGTTGATGTCATTACATTTCTAGGAGGTGTTAGTTGCAGAGTAAAACATATCACTTCCTGTTGCCAGCAGGTGGCGCTATGAAATTATATGAATGTGGTCACCTAGATCTCTTCAGGTCAGGAGTCTTATCAAACATGGGAATTTTGGTGCACATCGGACATTGCATGCCTGAGTTATAACAACTTCCTGTTTCATGGCGAAACATCGAAATTTGACAGGACGCCACGGACACGCCCTCCAATGAAAACTCTAGATCTTCGCAATTTAACGCCTCAAAGGGCTTTAGATTGCAATGACCAATTTTGGTGTTCATGCGAATAAATCTCTGGGAGGAGTTCGTTAAAGTATGACACCTGCAAATGGCAAAAATGTCACTAAATATGACGAGAAAATTCAAAATAACCGACTTCCTGTTGGGTTTCGGATTTGGTTCCAGGAGACTTTTTTGTAGGTATTGTTATGTTACATGAGTGTACCGATTTTCATACATGTACGTGAAACGTAGCCTGAGGGCTCTCCGCTGAATCAGTATAGGTGGCGCTGTCGAGCCATTTTGCCACACCTACTTCTGAAACACATATTCAGATGTGTTCAGGCCTGGATTCTTATCGAACATGTGAAGTCTGGGGCAGATCAGAACATTGTATGGCTGAGTTACAACAACATTTATTCCCATGGCGAGACATCGAAATTTGACAGGACGCCACGGACACGCCTCCCATGAAAACTCTAGATCTTGCAATTTAACATCACAAAGGCCTTTAGGTTAGACTGACCTAAATATTATGTTGATGTCATTAAATTTGTAGGAGGAGTTAGTTACAGAGTAAAACATGTCACTTCCTGTTGCCAGCAGGTGGCGCTATTACTATAACTGAATATGGTCATGTAGATCTCTTCATATCAGGAGTCTTATCAAACATGTGAAGTTTGGTGCAGATCGGACATAGCATGCCTGAGTTATAACAACTTCCTGTTTCATGGCGAAACATCGAAATTTGAGAGGACGCCACGGACACGCCCTCCGATGAAAACTCTAGATCTTCGCAATTTAACGTCACAAAGGGCTTTAGATTGCAATGACCAATTTTGGTGTTCATCCGATTAAATCTCTGGGAGGAGTTCGTTAAAGTATGACACCTGCAAATGGCAAAAATGTCACTAAATATGACGAGAAAATTCAAAATAACCGACTTCCTGTTGGGTTTCGGATTTCGTTCAGGAGACTTTTTGTAGGTATTGTTATGTTACATGAGTGTACCGATTTTTCATACATGTCGTGAAAGCGTGGCTCGAGGCGCACTCTGCTGAATATTTATAGGTGGCGCTGTCGAGCCATTTTGCCACACCTACTCCTGAAACCCATATCAGACGTAAATTTTCACCAGTTCTGATGCGTGTGCAAAGTTTCCTGACTTTTCGAGCATGTTTAGGCCCTCTAAAATGCGATTAAGTTTGGAGAAGAATAATAATAATAATAATAATAAACGGAGCAGATTCAATAGGGTCCTCTGCACCATCGGTGCTCGGTCCCTAATTAAAGCTGCAAGCAGCGATGGAAGGGACCTCGCACCCGGCACCGCCAACCGGTGGCTTCAGAATGACAGGGAACAGTGAGCAATATGCATTTAAAAAGGTAAATATAGAGGAATACGTCAAAGTCATTTATAAGTTCCAAACCTGCTGCCAGCTGGTGGCGCTATGTCCATAACTGAACATTGGCATTTAGATGTCTTCAAACCAGTACTATTATCAAACATATGAAATTTGGTGCAGATTGAACATTGCATGTTTAAGTTAGTGTAAAACAAGCAATTTCCTGTTAGCCAAGCAGGTGGCGCTATGTCTATAACTAAACATTAGCACGTAGATGTCTTCAGGCCATGGCTCTTATCAACCATGTGAAGTTTGGGGCAGATCGGACATTTTATGGCTGAGTAACAACAGCTTCTATTCCCATGGCGAGATATCGAATTTTGTCACGCTGCCATGGACACGCCCCATTAGCTCAAGCTCTTCGCAAATTAACATCACAAAGGCCTTTAGATTAGACTGAACAAAAATTATGTTGATGTCATTACATTTCCAGGAGGAGTTAGTTGCAGAGTAAAACATATCACTTCCTGTTGCCAGCAGGTGGCGCTATGAAATTATATGAATGTGGTCACCTAGATCTCTTCAGGTCAGGAGTCTTATCAAACATGTGAATTTTGGTGCACATCGGACATTGCATGCCTGAGTTATAACAACTTCCTGTTTCATGGCGAAACATCGAAATTTGACAGGACGCCACGGACACGCCCTCAATGAAAACTCTAGATCTTCGCAATTTAACGTCTCAAAGGGCTTTAGATTGCAATGACCAATTTTGGTGTTCATGCGAATAAATCTCTGGGAGGAGTTCGTTAAAGTATGACACCTGCAAATGGCAAAATGTCACTAAATATGACGAAAATTCAAAATAACCGACTTCCTGTTGGGTTTCGGTTCGTTCAGGAGACTTTTTGTAGGTATTGTTATGTTACATGAGTGTACCGATTTTCATACATGTCGTAAAAGCGTAGCCTGAGGGCTCTCCGCTGAATCAGTATAGGTGGCGCTGTCGAGCCATTTTGCCACACCTACTTCTGAAACACATATTCAGATGTGTTCAGGCCTGGATTCTTATCGAACATGTGAAGTCTGGGGCAGATCGAACATTGTATGGCTGAGTTACAACAACATTTATTCCCATGGCGAGACATCGAAATTTGACAGGGCGCCACGGACACGCCTCCCATGAAAACTCTAGATCTTCGCAATTTAACATCACAAAGGCCTTTAGGTTAGACTGACCTAAATATTATGTTGATGTCATTAAATTTGTAGGAGGAGTTAGTTACAGAGTAAAACATGTCACTTCCTGTTGCCAGCAGGTGGCGCTATTACTATAACTGAATATGGTCATGTAGATCTCTTCATATCAGGAGTCTTATCAAACATGTGAAGTTTGGTGCAGATCGGACATAGCATGCCTGAGTTATAACAACTTCCTGTTTCATGGCGAAACATCGAAATTTGAGAGGATGCCATGGACACGCCCTCCGATGAAAACTCTAGATCTTCGCAATTTAACGTCACAAAGGGCTTTAGATTGCAATGACCAATTTTGGTGTTCATCCGATTAAATCTCTGGGAGGAGTTCGTTAAAGTATGACACCTGCAAATGGCAAAAATGTCACTAAATATGACGAGAAAATTCAAAATAACCGACTTCCTGTTGGGTTTCGGATTTCGTTCAGGAGACTTTTTGTAGGTATTGTTATGTTACATGAGTGTACCGATTTTCATACATGTACGTGAAACGTAGCTCGAGGCGCACTCTGCTGAATATTTATAGGTGGCGCTGTCGAGCCATTTTGCCACACCTACTCCTGAAACCCATATCAGACGTAAATTTTCACCAGTTCTGATGCGTGTGCAAAGTTTCCTGACTTTTCGAGCATGTTTAGGCCCTCTAAAATGCGATTAAGTTTGGAGAAGAATAATAATAATAATAATAAACGGAGCAGATTCAATAGGGTCCTTCAGATACCATCGGTGCTCGGTCCCTAATTAAAGCTGCAAGCAGCGATGGAAGGGACCTCGCACCCAGCACCGCCAACCGGTGGCTTCAGAAAGACAGGGAACGGTGAGCAATATGCATTTAAAAAGGTAAATATAGAGGAATGTGTCATAGTCATTTATATGTGTCAAACCTGCTGCCAGCTGGTGGCGCTATGTCCATAACTGAACATTAACATGTAGATGTCTTCAGTCTAGCACTTTTATCAAACATATGAAGTTTGGTGCAGATTGAACATAGTATGTTTGAGTTAGTGTAAAGCCTGACACATCCTGTTGTCAACAGGTGGCGCTATGATTACATCTGAATATTGGCCTTTAGATGTCTTCAGGCCAGGAATCTTACCAAATGTGAAGTTTGGTGCAGATTGGACAATGCATGTTTAAGTTGGTGTAAAACAAGTACTTCCTGTAGCCACCAGGTGGCGCTATGTCTATAACTAAACATTGGCATGTAGATGTCTTCAGACCAATACTTTTATCAAACATATGAAGTTTGGTGCAGATTGAACATGGTATGTTTGAGTTAGTGTAAACATGATATATCCTGTTGTCAGCAGGTGGCGCTTATGATTATATCTGAATTTTGGCCTTTAGATATCTTCAGGTCAGGGCTCTTACCAAATACGTGAATTTTGGTGCAGATTGGACATTGAATGCTTAAGTTAGTTTAAAAAAGTAATTTGCTGTTGCCAGCAGGTGGCGCTATATCTTTAACTGAACATTGGCATTTAGATATCTTCAGACCAATATTTTTATCAAAAGTGTGAAGTTTGGTGCAGATTGGACATTGCATGTTTAAGATAGTGTAAAAGAAGTCATTTCCTGTTGCCAGCAGGTGGCGCTCTAATTATAATGAAATATTCGTATTTAGATGTGTTCAGGCCTGGATTCTTATCGAACGTGTGAAGTCTGGGGCAGATCGGACATTGTATGGCTGAGTTACAACAACTTTTATTCCCATGGCGAGACATCAAATTTGTGATGCCGCCATGGACACGCCCTTTAACGAAAACTCTAGATCTTCGCAATTTAACATCACAAATGCCTTTAGGTTAGACTGACCTAAATATTATGTTTATGTCATTAAATCTCTAGGAGGAGTTAGTTATAGAGTAAAACATGTCACTTCCTGTTGCCAGCAGGTGGCGCTATGACTATAACTGAATATGGTCACTTAGCTCTCTTCAGGTCAGGATTCTTATCAAACGTGTGAAGTTTGGTGTAGATCGGACATAGCATGCCTGAGATATAACAACTTCCTGTTTCATGGCGAAACATCAAAATTTGACAGGACGCCACGGACACGTCCTCCGATGAAAACTCTAGATCTTCGCAATTTAACGTCACAAAGGGCTTTAGATTACACTGACCAATTTTGGTGTTTATCTGAATAAATCTCTGGGAGGAGTTCGTTAAAGTATGACACCTGAAAATGGCAAAATGACACAAAATATGACGAGAAAATTCAAAATAGCCGACTTCCTGTTGGGTTTCTGATTTCGTACCTGGAGACTTTTTGTAGGTATTGTTAAGTTACATAAGTGTACCGATTTTCAGACATGTAAGTGAAACGTAGCTCGAGGCACACCGCTGAATATTTATAGGTGGCGCTGTCGAGCCATTTTGCCACACCTACTTGAAACCCATATCAGACGTAAATTTTCACCAGTTCTGATGCATGCAAAGTTTCCTGACTTTTCGAGCATGTTTAGGCCCTCTAAAATGCGATTAAGTTTGGAGAAGAAGAAGAAGAAGAAGAAGAAGAAGAAGAAGAAGAATAATAAGAATAATAAACGGAGCAGATTCAATGGACCATCGGTGCTCTGTCCCTAATTAAAGCTGCAAGCAGCGATGGAAGGGACCTCGCACCCGGCACCGCCAACCGGTGGCTTCAGAATGACAGGGAACAGTGAGCAATATGCATTTAAAAAGGTAAATATAGAGGGATAGGTCAAAGTCATTTATAAGTTCCAAACCTGCTGCCAGCTGGTGGCGCTATGTCCATAACTGAACATTGGCATTTAGATGTCTTCAAACCAGTACTATTATCAAACATATGAAATTTGGTGCAGATTGAACATTGCATGTTTAAGTTAGTGTAAAACAAGCAATTTTCTGTAGCCAGCAGGTGGCGCTATGTCTATAACTAAACATTAGCACGTAGATGTCTTCAGGCCATGGCTCTTATCAACCATGTGAAGTTTGGGGCAGATCGGACATTTTATGGCTGAGTAACAACAGCTTCTATTCCCATGGCGAGATATCGAATTTTGTCACGCGCCATGGACACGCCCATTAGCTCAAGCTCTTCGCAAATTAACATCACAAAGGCCTTTAGATTAGACTGAACTAAAATTATGTTGATGTCATTACATTTCTAGGAGGAGTTAGTTGCAGAGTAAAACATATCACTTCCTGTTGCCAGCAGGTGGCGCTATGAAATTATATGAATGTGGTCACCTAGATCTCTTCAGGTCAGGAGTCTTATCAAACATGGGAATTTTGGTGCACATCGGACATTGCATGCCTGAGTTATAACAACTTCCTGTTTCATGGCGAAACATAAATTTGACAGGACGCCACGGACACGCCCAATGAAAACTCTAGATCTTCGCAATTTAACGTCTCAAAGGGCTTTAGATTGCAATGACCAATTTTGGTGTTCATGCGAATAAATCTCTGGGAGGAGTTCGTTAAAGTATGACACCTGCAAATGGCAAAATGTCACTAAATATGACGAAAATTCAAAATAACCGACTTCCTGTTGGGTTTCGATTTCGTTCCAGGAGACTTTTGTAGGTATTGTTATGTTACATGAGTGTACCGATTTTCATACATGTACGTGAAACGTAGCCTGAGGAATCAGTATAGGTGGCGCTGTCGAGCCATTTTGCCACACCTACTTCTGAAACACATATTCAGATGTGTTCAGGCCTGGATTCTTATCGAACATGTGAAGTCTGGGGCAGATCGAACATTGTATGGCTGAGTTACAACAACATTTATTCCCATGGCGAGACATCGAAATTTGACAGGACGCCACGGACACGCCTCCCATGAAAACTCTAGATCTTCGCAATTTAACATCACAAAGGCCTTTGGGTTAGACTGACCTAAATATTATGTTGATGTCATTAAATTTGTAGGAGGAGTTAGTTACAGAGTAAAACATGTCACTTCCTGTTGCCAGCAGGTGGCGCTATTACTATAACTGAATATGGTCATGTAGATCTCTTCATATCAGGAGTCTTATCAAACATGTGAAGTTTGGTGCAGATCGGACATAGCATGCCTGAGTTATAACAACTTCCTGTTTCATGGCGAAACATCGAAATTTGAGAGGACGCCACGGACACGCCCTCCCATGAAAACTCTAGATCTTCGCAATTTAACATCACAAAGGCCTTTAGGTTAGACTGACCTAAATATTATGTTGATGTCATTAAATTTGTAGGAGGAGTTAGTTACAGAGTAAAACATGTCACTTCCTGTTGCCAGCAGGTGGCGCTATTACTATAACTGAATATGGTCATGTAGATCTCTTCATCAGGAGTCTTATCAAACATGTGAAGTTTGGTGCAGATCGGACATAGCATGCCTGAGTTATAACAACTTCCTGTTTCATGGCGAAACATCGAAATTTGAGAGGACGCCACGGACACGCCCTCCGATGAAAACTCTAGATCTTCGCAATTTAACGTCACAAAGGGCTTTAGATTACAATGACCAATTTTGGTGTTCATCCGAATAAATCTCTGGGAGGAGTTCGTTAAAGTATGACACCTGCAAATGGCAAAAATGTCACTAAATATGACGAGAAAATTCAAAATAACCGACTTCCTGTTGGGTTTCGGATTTCGTTCCAGGAGACTTTTTTGTAGGTATTGTTATGTTACATGAGTGTACCGATTTTCATACATGTACGTGAAACGTAGCTCGAGGCGCACTCTGCTGAATATTTATAGGTGGCGCTGTCGAGCCATTTTGCCACACCTACTCCTGAAACCCATATCAGACGTAAATTTTCACCAGTTCTGATGCGTGTGCAAAGTTTCCTGACTTTTCGAGCATGTTTAGGCCCTCTAAAATGCGATTAAGTTTGGAGAAGAAGAATAATAATAATAATAATTAAAGCTGCAAGCAGCGATGGAAGGACCTCGCACCTCCGCAGACAGGTGGCTTCAGAATGACAGGGAACAGTGAGCAATATGCATTTAAAAGGCAAATATAGAGGAATACGTCAAAGTCATTTATAAGTGCCAAACCTGCTGCCAGCTGGTGGCGCTTATGTCCATAACTGAACATTGGCATTTAGATGTCTTCAAACCAGTACTATTATCAAACATATGAAATTTGGTGCAGATTGAATATGGTATGTTTGAGTTAGTGTAAAGCCTGGCATATCCTGTTGTCAACAGGTGGCGCTATGATCACATCTGAACATTGGCATGTAGATGTCTTCATCCAGTACTTTTAAAAAACATATGAAGTTTGGTGCAGATTGGACATTGCATGTTTAAGTTAGTGTAAAACAAGCAATTTCCTTTAGCCAGCAGGTGGCGCAATGTCTATAACTAAACATTAGCACGTAGATGTCTTCAGGCCATGGCTCTTATCAACCATGTGAAGTTTGGGGCAGATCGGACATTTTATGGCTGAGTAACAACAGCTTCTATTCCCATGGCGAGATATCGAAATTTGTCACGCTGCCATGGACACGCCCATTAGCGAAAACTCAAGCTCTTTGCAATTTAACATCACAAAGGCCTTTAGATTAGACTGAACTAAATATTATGTTGATGTCATTACATTTCTAGGAGGAGTTAGTTGCAGAGTAAAACATATCACTTCCTGTTGCCAGCAGGTGGCGCTATTACTATATATGAATGTGGTCCCCTAGATCTCTTCAGGTCAGGAGTCTTATCAAACATGTGAAGTTTGGTGCAGATCGGACATAGCATGCCTGAGATATAACAACTTCCTGTTTCATGGCTTAAACATCAAAATTTGACAGGACGCCACGGACACGCCCGATGAAAACTCTAGATCTTCGCAATTTAACGTCACAAAGGGCTTTAGATTACACTGACCAATTTTGGTGTTCATCTGAATAAATCTCTGGGAGGAGTTCGTTAAAGTATGACACCTGAAAATGGCAAAAATGACACAAAATATGACGAGAAAATTCAAAATAGCCGACTTCCTGTTGGGCTTCTGATTTCGTACCTAGAGACTTTTTTGTAGGTATTGTTAAGTTACATAAGTGTACCGATTTTCGTACATGTACGTGAAACGTAGCTCGAGGCGCACTGCTGAATATTTATAGGTGGCGCTGTCGAGCCATTTTGCCACACCTACTTCTGAAACCCATATCAGACGTAAATTTTCACCAGTTCTGATGCTGCAAAGTTTCCTGACTTTTCGAGCATGTTTAGCCCTCTAAAATGCGATTAAGTTTGGAGAAGAAGAAGACAGATTCAATCAGATTCAATAGGGTCCTCTGCATAATTAAAGCTGCAAGCAGCGATGGAAGGACCTCGCACCGGCACCGCCAACTTCAGGTGGCTTCAGAATGACAGGGAACAGTGAGCAATATGCATTTAAAAGGTAAATATAGAGGAATACGTCAAAAGTCATTTATAAGTTCCAAACCTGCTGCCAGCTGGTGGCGCTATGTCCATAACTGAACATTGGCATTTAGATGTCTTCAAACCAGTACTATTATCAAACATATGAAATTTGGGGCAGATTGAACATTGCATGTTTAAGTTAGTGTAAATAAGCAATTTCCTGTAGCCAGCAGGTGGCGCTTATGTCTATAACTAAACATTAGCACGTAGATGTCTTCAGGCCATGGCTCTTATCAACCATGTGAAGTTTGGGGCAGATCGGACATTTTATGGCTGAGTAACAACAGCTTCTATTCCCATGGCGAGATATCGAATTTTGTCACGCTGCCATGGACACGCCCATTAGCTCAAGCTCTTCGCAAATTAACATCACAAAGGCCTTTAGATTAGACTGAACTAAAAATTATGTTGATGTCATTACATTTCTAGGAGGAGTTAGTTGCAGAGTAAAACATATCACTTCCTGTTGCCAGCAGGTGGCGCTATGAAATTATATGAATGTGGTCACCTAGATCTCTTCAGGTCAGGAGTCTTACCAAATATGTGAAGTTTGGTGCAGATTGGACATTGCATGTTTAAGTTAGTGTAAATCAAGTCATTTCCTGTGGCCAGCAGGTGGCGCTCTGATTATAATGGAATATTCGTATTTAGATGTGTTCAGGCCTGGATTCTTATCGAAGCGTGAAAGTCTGGGGCAGATCGGACATTGTATGGCTTGAGTTACAACAACTTTTATTCCCATGGCGAGACATCGAAATTTGTGATGCCGCCAAGGACACGCCCTTTAACGAAAACTCTAGATCTTCGCAATTTAACATCACAAAGACCTTTAGGTTAGACTGACCTAAATATTATTTTGATGTCATTAAATCTCTAGGAGGAGTTAGTTACAGAGTAAAACATGTCACTTCCTGTTGCCAGCAGGTGGCGCTATGACTATAACTGAATATGGACACTTAGATCTCTTCATATCAGGAGTCTTATCAAACGTGTGAAGTTTGGTGTAGATCGGACATAGCATGCCTGAGTTATAACAACTTCCTGTTTCATGGCGAAACATCAAAATTTGACAGGACGCCACGGACACGCCCTCCGATGAAAACTCTAGATCTTCGCAATTTAACGTCACAAAGGGCTTTAGATTGCAATGACCAATTTTGTTGTTCATCCGAATAAATCTCTGGGAGGAGTTCGATAAAGTATGACAACTGAAATTGGCAAAAATGACACAAAATATGACGACAAAATTCAAAATAGCCGACTTCCTGTTTGGTTTCTGATTTCGTACCAAGACACTTTTTTGTAGGTATTGTTATGTTACATGAGTGTACCGATTTTCGTACATGTACGTGAAACGTAGCTCGAGGCGCACTCCGCTGAATATTTATAGGTGGCGCTGTCGAGCCATTTTGCCACACCTACTCCTGAAACCCATATCAGACGTAAATTTTCACCAGTTCTGATGCGTGTGCAAAGTTTCCTGACTTTTCGAGCATGTTTAGGCCCTCTAAAATGCGATTAAGTTTGGAGAAGAATAATAATAATAATAAATATAGCTGCAAGCAGCGATGGCGGGCCCAAGCCGATGCAAACGCCACCCCGGTGGCATCAGGAAAGCGGTGCCCAGCGGGCACATGCATTTACAGTAACCTCAGCAGTCTGGTTTTAAGGGACACGGCAAGTAAAGGGTTAATCCAAACCACCAACTCTGTGAAACACAGTTTAAACAGAAGCTATCTCTCTCTCTCTCTCTCTCTCTCTCTCTCTCTGTCTCTCTCACACATGCATTTACAGTAACCCTCTGGCAGTCTGGTTTAAGGGATACAGCAATTAAAGGGTCAATCCAAACCATTAAGTCTGCAATAGATAGAACAACATATAAAACTTTAGTAACACTTTGAAAAGGTTTCAGTTATTAACATTAACTATATTAATTAACATGATCAATACTTATAAAGCATCTAATAATGCCTGACTATTTTTACTAACATAAAAAAAAAATGCTGTAAAATATATTGTTCATTGTTAGTTAATGCATTAGCTACTGTCAACCTAAGATAATTTATTGTAAATTTTACCAACTCATTTTTTGAGCTTATTCAGTCTGTATTCACACAGCGTGATGAGAGACGTTTTGCTGCTCAAACACAGAATATGTAGAGAGGTGGTACTGTTATTTATTTATAACCTATATTTTTTACATGACTTAACAGGCGAGTCATAATATTAGTGAATATATTATATTGTAGTTTTATCTCTCGCCCCTGGTTGAGAAACACTGACCCAAAGTGCATCTTCCAGCATTGTCTTCACGATCGATCTATTAGGCATCACTGATGTGATGTTTAAAAAAACATTTGTTTCTCATTTATTTGGTTCCACAGTATTTGCTGATTTTTATTTTATTTAAGAGAATTGCCGCTGATAACAAAGTCAAAGTAAAACGCGACCGTGCTTACAGGCTATTTAAAACCTAAGAAAAGGGGAAAAGAGGAAAACTCAAACGACCCCCACCACGGTGATACCATTATAACCGTGTGACATCAGGTCGATTAACCGTGGGAAAATTTCTCACCGACACAACCCTAGCAGCACATGCATTACAGTGACCCTCTAGCAGTTTGGATTTAAGGGATACATTAATGGAAGGGTTAATCCGAGCCATCAAGACACACACACACACACAAAAACAAAATAGAAAACTTTGGTAATCCTTTTAATAAGGTTTCAGTTATTAGCATTAACTATATTAATTATTATGAACAATAATTATACAACATTTATTAATACCCTCTCTCTCTCTCACACACTGCACACACACATACATACACACACACACACACACACACACACAGAACAATATATGAAACTTGTGTAGCAAACTGTTTTCAATAAGGTTTTAGCTTATAAATTATATAAGTTAAAATGAACAATAGTTTTTATAGCATTTATGAATCTTAGTTAATATTATGTTACAAATTGACTACTACATTATAAATAAAAATGTGGTAATGTACTTTTGTTACTATACCATGACCTAAAATAAAATAAAAAATACTTACACAAATACAGTAAAAATATGTTGTTAGTACTAATACTCATGTTTAAAACAATATTATTAAACTATAGTTACAGCGTTACCCTAACCCTAATTCGCAATTCCAGCAAATTCAGCAATTATAGCAAAATCACTAGTCGTCCGGGAATATTGGTTTAATACCAGTCGGGCTACCAATATCACCCTATGGGCTACCTTAAATACAGGGCTCCAGGTCCTTATAAACTCCTTATTTTAGTTGTATCAAATTGAAGGCTGTAAAAGTTGTAAATACGTTAAATGGTTTAAGAAATGTCTTCATTTACAATTTCAAGAGGTCTTTCTGTTTAAATCGTGAAAGGGCTGATTAAACTTCAAAAGGCAATATTGTCATTGAATATTTATTTATTTGATATATAAATCAAAAACAGAGCTGTCAAATCACTACATGGTCTAGTGTCTGTGATTAATAAAGCAAAAACACTGCTATATAAAAATATAATCTGTTTGTTTTGCGTGTCTCTCTGTGAGTGAGCGGTTGTCATGTAACGTTACTTACTCAAATATGCTCGCTGACGCTCAGTGTTTAACAGCGTCTGCTGAGAGCCTCACTGACATTGAGAGAACAATTAATAATCCTTTTCTTCCTTTTATTTGAGACAACCATTGTCAAATACACGCAAAGATCTTCACTAACTTCACTTTATCTTCTCCTTCTTCTCTGATTTGCGGAAGTTTAGACGATTAAAATACGTATTACTGCCCTTCACTTCTACCCGTCAAAATAAAAGTCCGCTTTTTAACTTGAAGAAATTGACAGAAATTACGATTGTATTATAATGTAGACCACTTCTAAAATAATAATAACAAATAGAAAAATGTAATGAATATGATTTCATTTTAATTTACTAAATCTCTATTGTGCAGTCCTTTATGAAAGCATAAAATGATAAAACTTATTTTCATTTGATTACATTTTAAGGCATTAATTAAATTGTTAAAGCTTTATACATTAATTTCATTACCACCATTTTTGATAGTATATTTGTATTAAGTCATAAAAATACAGAATCCAGAAAAATTAAGTCAAACAGGAATTTATGAATTGTTATGAATTATATTACTGATGAATATAAGTTGTTAAACTAATATATAAATCATTGATGAAATCTACTTGAATGTTTTTGATGTATTAAATTTGACTTTGTAAAGCAAAAAACCCTGCTCAAATTTTTAATAAAAAACACCAACCAAAAATGACTGATAATTTTTTCTGGTGATTAAAGATATGTTTAAAAGTCTCTCTCTCTCTCTCTCAATTTTCAATTTAAGTGTGCTTTATTGGCATGACAAAACTATACATTTGTATTGTAAAGCAATTGCAGCTGGGCTGCTCACAAGTAGTGCACATTTGAATTAACAGAAATAAAAAAAAACAATAATAGTAATAAAACAAATATTTAAACCGTATTAAATATGTAGTGCAAAATGAATGACTATTGTAAGTATGTGATAGAAATAAAATTAAATAAGGTACAGTATAAGATTTATACAGGCAAAATATACATTTAAGTAATATAAAGGGTAATATGTCATAATATAATCTACATGTGCTGGAAACATCAGCTCAGGGCAGACGGGGTGTCTTCTTCTGTGGTGACAGAGAGACACATATTGAGAAACAAACACACAGCAGGTCTCTCTCTCTCTCTCTCTCTCTCTCTCCTCTTCTGTGGTGACGGAGAGACACATATTGAGCAGCAAACACACAGCAGGTCTTGTGTTCTCCGAGCAGATACGCTAGTTTCTCCTGGTCTGAAAGAGTTGTAAATGTGGGATGGATCTGCTGTATTTTGTCGTAGTACACTCTCCGTATATCTGTGTATTTGGAGCACTCTGTTAGGAAGTGCAGTTCTGTTTCCATCTGATTCAGGTCACAGTGTGAACACAATCTCTGCAAGCCATGTTTGTCTGTCTCTCCCTCTCCTCTCCCTCCCTCAACCCTCCTCACTGTCACACTGAAAAGACAGCCCCCTCCATTCCACTTCACACACACAGGGCCGGCCCTGCACACACACACACACACACACACACACAGACACACACACACACACATATACACACACTCATAGAAGAGAGTAGACTGAGATGAAATGCATGATAGTTATTTAATTTTCTCTCATCCATAGAGTTTTGTAAAGTCATGAAACTAACCATACTTCCTCAGAATGACTTTTTCCTGCATGTAAAAAGTTTCAAAGTTTTAGTAAACTGCACTTTAAAGATATAAGAACATTGCTATCTTTTTTACCCTCACTTTAATAAACCACTGTTCAAGCTATCCAAAGCCGTTCGCAATTTAGCATCTTCAGTGTCTTGGCATCATGTTGACAAAGTTTGGTGTGAACTACTAGTTTCTTCTTTGAGGAGTATGAATTAGTTTGCAGCTTGATTATTCCAGAAATTGACATTGAAACAAAAATAGCCGGCTTCCTGTTGGTCGTAGCTAATGAGTGTAAATTAGAAAGTTGTCCGGCTTGATGAGAACAATATATGTACTGAGTTTGGTGACTGTAGCTAAAATTAACCCCCATGTTTTGACAAAGGTGGCGCTATAGAGTGCCTCCTCCACGCCCATTTATGAGCTTTGCCAGTGTCTATCTATAATTAATACTGATGTGTGTGTTGAGTTTTATGAAATTCTAAACATCTTAAGTGCCTCAAAATCACCAGAAGATATATTGAGGTTTGACACGCTGCCATGGCAACAATATTTTAGATATCAATATTCCTTCAGAGTTTCACATCGGCCGTTTTTGACATTATTCTGATGAAGTTTGAAGCAAATTGGGTAAAAGTAAGATGCTGAATTCAAAGCATTTTGAAAATGACACACTTCCTGCTGCCAGTTGGTGGCGCTATAACTTTGCCTCATAATTGTCACATCGATGCGATCGGCTTCATACACCGAACAAACCACTGAATTGTGATCAAAATCAGACAATGTATGTGGACTTTATTAGACACTTCCTGTCTCTCAATCGCCATAACTTCATCGCCGCCACGGGCAAACCATTCGAGATATCAAAAATCCCTCCGCAATTTAGCATCCCCAATGTCTTGAGATCACGTTCACGGGTTTGGTGCTCGTGTGTTGAAAATCCTGGGAGGAGTATTTCAAATTCCAGAGCATGTGCTTTTTAAACAGCCCTGAATAGCCGACTTCCTGTTGGGCGGAGCCCATGACATGTGACACAAAAGTTGTTCAGCTCGATAAGATCTATATGTGTACCGAGTTTCATATGAATAAGTGCAAGTATGTGTGAGCTACACATCAAGTTTTCTGATGGTTTTCCAGGGGCGCTGAGAGCCTCTGTGCCACGCCTGGGTCCCAGCCTCAGCGGCGTCCTAAATGCCGCGGGTTCCAATGTGTCTGCACATTTTCAAGAGTTTTGACCATGTTAAGCCCCCAAAATGCCCGGATAGTCGGTAAAAAAAAAAAAGAATCCTAAGGAAAACAATAGAATAGTTGACTTCCTGTTGGGCGTAGCCATGACATGCGGTACAAAAGTTGTTCGGCTCGATGAGATCTATATGTGTACCGAGTTTCATATTAATACGTGCAAGTATGTGTGAGCTACACATCAAGTTTTCTGATGTGTTCCAGGGGCGCCGTAGAGCCTCTGTGCCACGCCCGGGTCCCAGCCTCAGCGGCGTCCTAACTGCCGCCGGGTTCCAATGTGTGTGCACATTTTCAAGAGTTTTTGACCATGTTAAGCCCCCCAAAAATGCCCGGATAGCCTCAAAATCACCAAAAAAAGAAAATTGAGGTTTGACGCGTTGCCATGACAACAGTATTTTAGATATCAATATTCCCTTCACAGTTTCACATCGGCCGTGTTTTTACAGTATTCTGATGAAGTTTGAAGCAAATTGGGTAAAAGTAAGATGGTGAATTCAAAGCATTTTGAAAATGACACACTTCCTGTTGCCAGTTGGTGGCGCTATAACTTTGCCTCATAATTGTCACATCAATGCGATCGGCTTTATACACCGAACAAACCGATGAGATCTATATGTGTACCGAGTTTCATATTAATACGTGAAAGTATGTTTGAGCTACACATCAAGTTTTCTGATGGTGTTCCAGGGCGCCGTAGAGCCTCTGTGCCACGCCTGGGTCCCAGCCTCAGCGGCGTCCTAAATGCCGCGAGTTCCAATGTGTGTGCACATTTTCAAGATTTTTTGACCATGTTAAGCCCCCAAAATGTCCGGATAGTCAAAAAAAACTAAAAAGAGTCCTAAGGAAAACAATAGAATAGCCGACTTCCTGTTGGGCGGAGCCCATGACATGCGGTGCAAAAGTTGTTCGGCTCGATGAGATCTATATGTGTACCGAGTTTCATATGAATACGTGCAAGTATGTGTGAGCTACACATCAAGTTTTCTGATGTGTTCCAGGGAGAGCCTCTGTGCCACGCCCGGTCCCAGCCTCAGCGGCGTCCTAACTGCCACGGGTTCCAATGTGTGTGCAAATTTTCAAGAGTTTTTGACCATGTTAAGCCCCCCAAAAATGCCCGGATAGCCTCAAAATCACCAAAAAAAGAATATTGAGGTTTGACACGTTGCCATGGCAACAGTATTTTAGATATCAATATTCCCTTCAGAGTTTCACATCGGCCGTGTTTTTACAGTATTCTGATGAAGTTTGAAGCAAATTGGGTAAAAGTAAGATGGTGAATTCAAAGCATTTTGAAAATCACACACTTCCTGCTGCCAGTTGGTGGCGCTATAACTTTGCCTCATAATTGTCACATCGATGCGATCGGCTTCATACACCGAACAAACCACTGAATTGTGATCAAAATCAGACAATGTATGTGGACTTTATTAGATACTTCCTGTCTCTCAATTCTCGCCATAACTTCATCGCCCAAACCGTTTGAGATATCAAAAATCCTCCGCAATTTAGCATCCCCAATGTCTTGAGATCACGTTCACCGGGTTTGGTGCTCGTGTGTTGAAAATCCTGGGAGGAGTATTTCAAATTCCAGAGCATGTGATTTTAAACAGCCCTGAATATCCGACTTCCTGTTGGGCGGAGCCCATGACATGCAGCGCAAAAGTTGTTCGGCTTGATGAGATCTATATGTGTACCGAGTTTCATATGAATACGTGCAAGTATGTGTGAGCTATTCATCAAGTTTTCTGATGGTGTTCCAGGGGGCGCTGTAGAGCCTCTGTGCCACGCCCGGGTCCCAGCCTCAGCGGCGTCCTAACTGCCGCGGGTTCCAATGTGTGTGCAAATTTTCAAGAGTTTTTGACCATGTTAAGCCCCCCAAAAATGCCCGGATAGTCGATAAAAAATAAAAAAAATAAAAAGAATCCGGAGGAAAACAATAGGGCCCTGCGCCTTTCTGGCTTGGGCCCTAATAATAATAAACGGAGCAGATTCAATAGGGTCCTCTGCACCATCGGTGCTCGGTCCCTAATAATAAACGGAGCAGATTCAATAGGGTCCTCGCACCATCGGTGCTCGGTCCCTAATAATTAAAGCTGCAAGCAGCGATGGAAGGGACCTCGCCCGGCTCACCACCGACCGGTGGCTTCAGAAAGACAGGGAACAGTGAGCAATATGCATTTAAAAAGGTAAATATAGAGGAATATATCAAAGTCATTTATATGTACCAAACCTGCTGCCAGCTGGTGGCGCAACGTCCATAACTGAACATTAACATGTAGATGTCTTCAGGCTAGAACTTTCATCAGACATATGAAGTTTGGTGAAGATTGAACATTGCGTGTTTAAGCTAGTGTAAAACAAGTAATTTCCTGTAGCCAGCAGGTGGCGCTATGTCTATAACTAAACATTGACACGTAGATGTCTTCAGGCCATGGCTCTTATCAAACGTGTGAAGTTTGGTGCAGATTGGACATTGCATGTTTAAGTTAGTGTAAAGCCTGACATATCCTGTTGTCAACAGGTGGCGCTATGACTACATCTGAATATTGGCATTGAGATGTCTTCATCCAGTACTTTTAAAAAAACATATGAAGTTTGGTGCAGATTGGACATTGCATGTTTAAGTTAGTGTAAAACAAGTAATTTTCTGTTGCCAGCAGGTGGCGCTATGTCTATAACTAAACATTGACACGTAGATGTCTTCAGGACATGGCCCTTATCAAACGTGTGAAGTTTGGGGCAGATCGGACATTTTATGGCTGAGTAACAACAGCTTCTATTCCCATGGCGAGACATCGAATTTTGTCACGCCGCCATGGACACGCCCATTAGCGAAAACTCAAGCTCTTCGCAATATAACATCACAAAGGCCTTTAGATTAGACTGACCTAAATATTATGTTGATGTCATTAAATCTCTAGGAGGAGTTAGTTACAGAGTAAAACATGTCACTTCCTGTTGCCAGCAGGTGGCGCTATGACTATAACTGAAAATGGTCACTTAGATCTCTTCAGGTCAGGAGTCTTACCAAATATGTGAAGTTTGGTGCAGATTGGACATTGCATGTTTAACTTAGTGTAAATCAAGTCATTTCCTGTGGTCAGCAGGTGGCGCTCTGATTATAATGGAATATTCATATTTATATGTGTTCAGACCTGGATTCTTATCGAACGTGTGAAGTCTGGGGCAGATCGGTTATTGCATGGTGAGTTACAACAACTTTTATTCCCATGGCGAGACATCGAAATTTGTGATGCCGCCAAGGACACCCATTAGCGAAAACTCAAGCTCTTCGCAATTTAACATCACAAAGGCCTTTAGATTAAACTGACCTAAATATTATGTTGATGTCATTAAATCTCTAGGAGGAGTTAGTTACAGAGTAAAACATGTCACTTCCTGTTGCCAGCAGGTGGCGCTATGACTATAACTGAATATGGTCACTTAGATCTCTTCAGGTCAGGATTCTTATCAAACATGTGAAGTTTGGTGCAGATCGGACATAGCATGCCTGAGATATAACAACTTCCTGTTTCATGGCGAAACATCAAAATTTGACAGGACGCCACGGACACGCCCTCCGATGAAAACTCTAGATCTTCGCAATTTAACGTCACAAAGGGCTTTAGATTACAATGACCAATTTTGATGTTCATCCGAATAAATCTCTGGGAGGAGTTCGTTAAAGTATGACACCTGAAAATGGCAAAAATGACACAAAATATGATGAGAAAATTCAAAATAACCGACTTCCTGTTGGGTTTCTGATTTCGTTCCAGGAGACTTTTTTGTAGGTATTGTTATGTTACATGAGTGTACCGATTTTCATACATGTACGTGAAACGTAGCCCGAGGGCTATCCGCTGAATGAGTATAGGTGGCGCTGTCCAGCCATTTTGCCACACCTACTTCTGAAACCCATATAAGACGTAAATTTCCACCAGTTCTGACGCGTGTGCAAAGTTTCCTGACTTTTCAAGCATGTTTAGGCCCTCTAAAATGCGATTAAGTTTGGAAAAGAATAATAATAATAATAAACAACACAGATACAATAGGGTCCTCGCACCATCGGTGCTCGGTCCCTAATAATAATAATAATAAACGGAGCAGATTCAATAGGGTCCTCTGCACCATCGGTGCTCGGTCCCTAATAAACGGAGCAGATTCAATAGGGTCCTCGCACCATCGGTGCTCGGTCCCTAACAAGGTAAAAAAAACTTACAACATCTAGCATAATACAGTGTTTTCTTTAGTAAAGTTTCTTTACAAAAAAAGAATGACATTCTGTACTGCTCATAATCACTGCATGTGTGTTACGTAGTCCATGTTTACATTACAGTACAGTACAAAATTAATCCCAAGTTTTCACTTTTTGTATACATTTTTGCAGAACTTGGAATATGAATGGCTTCACTGATGTGCCTCAAGTACAACTTTAAGTGTGTAACTAAAAAAAAAACAAAAGAAAACATCCTTTCTTTCGGATTTGCAGAAGTGATACATTGTGTTCTGATTCCTGCAAATCACATGACTGAAAGGATAACTGACATAACAGGAAACTGAAACTATGAAAACAAATCTAATATACAAATTAGAATATAATAGATCTAATATAAAAATACTTTTATAGAGAAAGCCATTAATGCATTTGTATTATTCACCTCAATAATAGGCTTCTACCCGATATCATCAAACTTAAATCATATCATATATTAAAATCATATAATCGCATCATACTCCCCTCATACTCCCCTCTATTATTTGGTACGGTCTGATGAGATAAAAGACAGAGCTCAGGGCAGGTCTTAACACACTTCTGACAACGGAAAACATTTCAAGTTCAGAGTAAGTACTTTGTCATTTATTTTCATATACAAATATCAAAGATCAAAGCCGCATTTTCATCAGCATCATTGCTCCAGTCTTCATTGTCACATGGTCTTTCGGAAATCATTATTATATGCTGATTTATTATAAATGTTGGAAACAGTTATGCTGCTTCATATTGTTTTGGAACAGTGGTGCGTTTTTCAGGATTCTTTGATGAATAAAAAAGTTAAAATGAACAGTATTTATTGAAAACAGAAATCTTTACTAACCATGTCTTTACTATCACTTTTTATCAATTTAACACATTTTAGGTGAAAAAAGTATTAATTTCTTTCAAAGAAAGAAAGAAACATTTTTTACTCACCCCAAACTTCTGAACGGTAGTGTACATTCTTACAAAATATTTATATTTTCAATAAATGCTGTCTTTTTTAACTTTTTATTCATCAAAGAATCTTTAAAAAAAGTATCACAAGTTCCAAAAAAATACTAAGCAGCACAACTTTTTCCAACATTGATAATTTTAATCAGATAAATGCAGCCTTGATGAGCATCTGGTGTTGCATCAGTAATATAAAAATACAATATATCATATTTGAGCAATATATATATGGCAATGGCAATTTTATTTATATAGCACTATTTACTACAACCAGAGTTGACCAATGTGCTTTACAATAAAACTAAAAACAGCAGTAACACAAAAAAATTAAAAAATAAAACAGAAATACATTTTAACATGTACCAAAATCATCATAAACATGCAACAAAAAACATAAAAAACATAGTGCTTCAACCAGAATAAAAAGCCTTATCGAACAGATAGGTTTTTAATTTAGACTTAAAAATAGCCACAGATGATGCCGTTCTAATAGACAAGGGCAAATCATTCCAGAGTCTTGGCGCAGCTGTGGCAAAAGCGCGATCACCCCTGCACTTCCGCCTCATCTTGGGAATAAACAAAAGTCTCTGGTTAGAGGACCGAAGAGATCTGGTTACATTATGCTCAATCAATAAGTCAGATATATATGAAGGAGCCATACCATTGAGTGACTTGTAGACAATAAGTACAATTTTAAAATCTACTCTGTACCGCACAGGCAGCCAATGTAAAGACTGTAGAACCGGAGTAATATGATCCTGTTTATGACTCCTGGTCAAAAGTCTAGCTGCCGCATTTTGAACCAGTTGTAATCGGGATAGAGCTGTTTGACTAATCCCAGTATAGAGTGAGTTACAGTAGTCTAATTCAGAAGTAATAAAAGCATGAATCACTTTCTTAAGATTTCTAAAATAAAGAAAAGACTTAGCTTTAGACAGGAGCCGCAACTGAAAAAAAGATGATTTGACCACAGAATTGATCTGCCTATCAAACTTCAAATGTTCATCAAATACCACACCCAAGTTTTTCACATAATGCTTAACACATGAGGATAACCCACCAAGATTTGGTTCGGCAGCAGTCATGGAATCTGAGGGTTTAAAAACAATAATTTCAGTTTTTTTCCTCGTTAAAATTCAGAAATTTTAGCGACAACCATGCCTTTACATCTGCCAAACATGCCCAGAGAGCATCTAATCCATCCAAGTTTCACTTTATAGGCAGATAAACTTGAGTATCGTCGGCATAACAATGGAACGACAGCCCATACTTTCTAAAAATGGAACCAAGTGGAAGCATACATAAAGAAAAAAGGAAGGGAGCCAAAATAGATCCCTGGGGAACCCCACAGGTTAATACAGTATTACTAGAAGTAAGATCTCCCATCTTAACCGAAAAAGTCCTATTTGTAAGATAAGATTTAAACCACTCCAATGCACTACCTGCAATACCAGCGCAACGTTCTAAACGATTAATAAGGACAGCATGATCAACAGTATCAAATGCGGCAGTAAGATCTAAAAGCACAAGAACCGCATAATTCCCGAGTCACACGTTAGTAGTATATCATTAAAACCTTCAACAATGCAGTCTCAGTGGAGTGATATTTTCTAAAACCAGACTGAAAAACCTCAAAGATCAAATTGTCAGCTAGAAAAGTCTGTAATTGGTCAAGAACAGTTTTCTAGATTTTTGTAATGAACGACAGATTAGAAATGGGCCTAAAATTAGCTAGAACGGGATCCATGCCCTGTTTTTTAAGCAGAGGACTAACAGTTGCATGTTTTAGCAGATCTGGAATAGCACCAGTTTCTAAACAGCGATTTATTAGACTCAAAAGACCTGGACCCACCAGAATTTGTTTAAGGAAAAATGGAGGAATTACATCAGTTGAAGAGCCAGATGGTTTAAGATGATCCACTAAATCTATAAAATAGTTTTCAGTAATTGGAGTAAAATGACTCAGCACAGCAGCGCAACTAAGAGTCGTCGAAGGGTCTGACAGAACAAGATTTATCCCCATTCTTAACTCATTTATCCTATTTACAAAAAACGTAAGAAAATCATCACATGATTGTGGAGACACTTCTGTGAAAGAGCAAATGGAAGGATTGATAGTGGCATTAATAATGTTAAAAATAATTTTTGGCTTATGACAGTTCTTATTTATAATTTCAGTAAAATACCTTGATTTCGCTGTTTTTACAGCTTTCTGATATTGAGGAGTCTCTTAGCATTTGCATTGAGACCTGGAGTCTATCCTTTTTCCATTTTCGCTCAAATCTTCTACAGATTTGCCGAATAGTGAGCGAATAGTGTCATCTAACCATGGCTCAGATCTTGGTTTATGATGGTGTTTTTAAAGGTGCCACTAAGTCCAAGACGTGTGCACAGGTGGAATTAAAACTGAAAAGAAGCTCTTCAGCACTCAGATCACAGTTAAAATCATCCATATGTCGAGACACTTCACCAAAAGCCAAGGAAAAGGCTTCTTTGGTAGCTGGGGTAATAAGCCGAGGCCGACGAGTAGAAGAAGATGGCTTAGATACATTAAACAATGATGGAAACGTAAACAAGACAGTCTTATGATCAGAGAAACCATTTTCACAGACCTCTAGGTCACACAGAGAGAAACCATATGTTAACACTAAATCAAGTGTATGCCCCTGCTGATGGGTGGGTACATTGACCTGAAGAGTTAAATCAAAAGCATTTAAGAGGTTAATAAATTTGTTCGCTAAACAATCAGCAGCACAGCAAACATGCACATTAAAATCTCCTAAAATTAGGAGTTGTTCATATTTCGGTATGACATCCCCCAGAAGGTCTGCAAACTCCATTAAAAAGTCCTTATGTTTTGGGGGTCGATATATCAGTGCAACCAAAAAAGGCTCATACAGTTTCAGTGCAAACAACTGCAGTTCAAAACGTCTCGGGTTACTCGCGTAACCCTTGTTCTCTGAATAGGGAACGAGACACTGCGTAGCTTTACGCTTTGGGAACGCCCACTGCGTGACCGAGTCTGAACCCTATAGAATCACGCCAATTCATTGGCTGATGGCGCGACGCCATCTCTGACGCAATGACGTCGTCAGGTCATACTGGCGAACGCGCCATCCACTCCTCAGATTTCTCTGCCGAAAAGAACCCTGTTATAGCGCATTTAGTGACTGCGTTCCCTATTCAGAGAACAAGGGTTACGCGAGTAACCCGAGACGTTCTCTTTCATAGGTAACTTTACACTGCGTAGCTTTACGCTTTGGGAATGATATACCAAACACACCAAGCTGAAAAACGCTGCCTATCCGGCCCAATAATGAACCAACAACATACGGTCAGTTCAAACAGACAAAATCTGGGAACCTGGAGCCATATCAACGTCAAGGTTGTAAAACCTGACAAAGGTGTGCGGAGAGGACCATCCTGCCGCAACACAAATATCCTCCAGGGGTATTAAAAAACAGCTTGAGAGGAGGCTACGCCCCTAGTAGAATGCGCCCGAAGACTAAGAGGTGAAGGGAGTTTCCGCGCCTCGTAAGCCAGCGAAATGGCGTCTCTCACCCAGTGAGAAATCCTCTGCTTTGACGTGGCAAGCCCGCGGCGACCAGCACCAAAACAGATCAATAACTGGGGAGATTTTCTCCAAACCTTGGAGCGATCCACATACAGCTTCAATGCCCTGACCGGGCAGAGCAAGTGGAGTCTCTCATCCTCACTTGAAGCAAAGGGAGGGGGATGGAAAGAGTGAAGCATGACCACCTGGGATCGGAACGACGTGGACAAGACCTTGGGAATGTAACCCGGCCTAGGCCGCAGGGTAACTTTGACTAGACCCGGGGCAAAGTCCATACACGTCTCACTGACAGAGAAAGCCTGCAGATCTCCAACTCTTTTCAGTGACGTAAGCGCCAGCAAAAGAACAACCTTAAGAGTCAGTATTCGATCCGAAGCTGATTCTAAGGGCTCAAAAGGGGCCGTCACTAGTCCTTCGAGGACGACTGACAAGTCCCAGGAAGGAACTGCCGTGGGGCGAACAGGCCTAAGGCGTCTGGCCCCATGCATGAAAGCGGAGACCAACCGATGTCTCCCCAAGGGGATCTCATCCAGCTCTCTCCGAGCTGCAATGGCCGCTACATAAACCCTAAGGGTGGTAGCAGCCGCCCCCGCTGTCAGCCTTTCTTGCAGAAACTCCAGCACTGGACCAACAGGGCAGTTAACTGGGTCGATTGCACGAGTCAAACACCAGGATTCAAAGACGCCCCACTTGGAAGAGTACAGCTTCCTAGTAGCGGGGGCTCTGGCACTGGCTATGGTTTCCTGAACTACGGCAGGCAAACCATCAATCACAGCCCTTGGCCCTGTATGGGCCATACCCACAACTTCCAGAGCTCCGGCTGAGGATGCCAGATCTTGCCCTGAAGCTGGGACAGTAAGTCTCGCCTGATCGGAATCTTCCAAGGAGGCCGATACAAGAGGAGAGTTAACTCCAAGAACCAGGTCTGGGAGGGCCAGAATGGGCTATGAAAAGGAGACGGGCACCGCTCACCTTCACTCTGTATAGTACTGCCGGAATCAGCTTTATTGGCGGAAACGCGTACAGACTGACATTCGGCCATGGGTGGGCGAACGCATCTATGCCCAGAGTCGTTGGGAAACTCAGGGAGAACCAGAGCGGGCACTGGGATGACTCTTGAGAAGCAAAGAGGTCCACCTCCGCTTTGCCAAACAGATCCCAGATCTGGGATACCGCCTGACGGTTCAACATCCATTCCCCGGCTGGAGCTTCTGTCGACAGAAAATCGGCCGCCAGGTTCAGTACTCCCGAACGTGAACCGCCTCAAAGAGAGGAACTTGTCTTGGGACCAAAGGAGAAGATGGCGCGCAAGCCTGTCCAGGGTGCGCGACTTTGAACCTTCTTGGCGGTTTATGTGGGACACAACCGCCATATTGTCCGTTCTGACTATGATATGATACCCACCGAGAACAGGGAGAAAATACTTCAAAGCCAGGAAGACAGCCCTGAGTTCCAGGCAGTTTATGTGCCAAAAGAGGAACTCTTCCTTCCACTCCCCGCTCGCGGGCCTTCCTTCGAAGACCGCGCCCCAGCCTGTCATAGATGCGTCCGTCGTGATCATATGGCGACGGTGAAACACACCCATTCTCACCCCGGTCTGAAGAAAGACGGGGTCTCGCCACATTAACAGGTGTCGAGAGCAACTGCGCGACACCCTGATAAGGCAAGTAGCTGGTACAGTGGGGTGTAACCTCAGCTCCTTCATCCACCAAAGGAATGGCCTCATGTGAAGCAGCCCTAGGGGCAACACAGGGGAGGCTGCTGCCATGAGGCCCAACAGCCTGCGGCAGGTACCTACAGAGACATGATGGCCTAGCTTGAAGCGGGCCAGACATGCTGTAAGAACTGGTATCCGGGCAGGAGCCAAACGGGCCTGCATCTGAACGGAATCCAGACGAACTCCTAGAAACACAGTTTGTTGAGATGGGAGGAGCACACTCTTCTTGGCTCATCCTGAGGCCAAGAGAATGGATGTGGCCGAGAACGATATCCCTGTTACGACTCACTAGCTCCCTGGAGTGAGCCAGAATGAGCCAGTCATCCAGATAGTTCAGTACACGAATGCCCTGGAGCCTCAAAGGCCAGTGCAGCATCCATGCATTTAGTAAATGTCCTCGAGCCAAAGCCAGGTCAAGGGCAGGACCTTGTATTGGTAAGCCTTCCTCCAAAGGCGAATCAAGGAATCTCCTGTGTCTTTGAACGACCTGGATGTGAAATACGCATCCTTCCGGTCGATGGTGACAAACCAGTCTCCTCCTGGACCTGAGACATGATGGTTCTCATCGTCAGCATCTTGAACTTCCCTTTGTAGAGGGAAAATTCAAACGCCGTAGATCCAGAATGGGTCTCAGGCTGCCGTCCCCCTTCGGCTGAAGAACCCTCGTTCGATGTCCGACTGCGGTATTTCCTCTATCGCTCCTTTCTGTAGGAGGGAGGAAAGCTACAGCTATAGAACAGAAGCCTTGGAGGCGCTGTTAACTACCGTCAGTTGAACCCCGTCGAGGCGGGGGGGACAAACTGAAATGTGTAGCCGGACCGAATCGTGAGCAGCGGCACCCTCCGCCACGAAGTAGAGCCCTTGGCGTCCTTGTCCGGGTTGATGGAGTGTGAAGTGCTGGACTGACAGGTGGCCAGCACGGGGTCCGAATGCTGCAGGGGAGAATCGACTGTGTCCCCACACACGCGGCCCGCCGGCGGCGAAAGGACGGACTGTAGCGGGGGAAAGACAACGCGTCCCCCAACTGCCAGACCGAGAATAAATGAGGATGAACTCGTCCCGCACGCCAAGCCCCTAGGGGTGGCTGTGACGGTTTTGAGTGAGGAGGGCACGTTTGAAGCGGGCAGAAACGCTTTTGCGGTCTGACCTCGCCCCGTAGCGGTGAGACGGCTCTCCTCTGAGGTTTAGCCACAAATGGCGCTCTGCGGCCACCGAACCCGCCATAAGGCGCCCCACGGCGCGTGCGGTGTGCTTAGTGAGTCAGTGGCTCTGCGCAGCTCCTTTACAGCCTCCGGAGTCAGACCAGTCCCCTTGGATTTCCTTGAGGACGTCCGTCTGGTAGGCCTGAAGGATGGCCATCGTATGGAGGGCTAGAAAACAGATAATCCTGCGTGAATTAAACCGGTGAATTCGCGCGCACATGCTCTGGTGAGGGAGGGAGAGAAAGGCGAGGCCTGTCTGCTCACTCTCCTTCTCCTCGAGCTAAACATCCGCAACCCAGGTCGCGAAATCACAAGAGGCCGCGGATTCATGCGAAGCCGCGGAGGCCTCCGGAGCGCGACGGGGAAAGAAAATGGATGACTCCTTTTCACACACCTCAAGCCGAAAGCGGAGGGTTATGAGACGGAGATTCTCACAAAATTACATTAAAAATCACAAAAACCGCATGCGTAAACCCCAAACATATAATTTACTTATCTGTGCGGGTCATAGCGAGCGATGAATCGCGCGCACGGCATGGCGGTATAGCCCTGCACCACCGAAACCATGAGGTTGGTGAAGTCAGCGGCCACTGTTCCGTAGTAAGGCGGGAAGAAAAGGCTGTTTCCAGGATCTGGATATCTTCTGATGCAGATCACCGAAAACGGCAGCTTCCTCCGCTCATTTTGGAATTTACACTAAGAAACCGCTCGTCGAGTTTGAAGAGCGAGTCGCGGGGCTCGTCGTCCAATCCATGCGAGAGCTTCTCAGCGGCGCACGAAGCACGTCCACGAGCTCAGAATAGGCCGGTGAAGGCGCGCCTCCTGACCGCTAAGCGGTGGCGCATCTGCAAACTAGGCCCGAAATCCTGGGTCGGAGGCGCAGTTAGCAGAACATCATCTATCGAAGGAAACAGTATAACGTGCCTCGGGCTAGAAACAGATAATCCTGCGTGAATTCAACCGGTGAATTCGGCGCACATCTCTGGTGAGGGAGGGAGAGAAAAGGCGAGGCCTGTCTGCTCACTCTCCGTCTCCTCGAGCTAAACATCCGAACCCCAGGTCACGATTCACGAGAAGCCGCGGAGGCCTCCGGAGCGACAGGGAAGAAAATGGATGACTCCTTTTCACACACCTCAAGCCGAGAGCGGAGGGTTATGAGACGGAGATTCTCACAAATTACATTCAAATCCCATAAACCGCATGCGAGAACCCGAAACATATAATTTTACTTATCTGTGCGGGTCATAGCGGCGATGAATCGCGCAACGGCGTGTTGACAGCGGCGAAACTCCATGGCACTTCACCGCGAGGAGAACAAAGTTCCACTGAGGCAGTCCCGAAGTGCAGATGGATGTCAAAAGGTAAATTGGGTCAGAAATCGCAACAACGAAGGGTAATGTGACCGCTTCGTGAAGGCAGAGAAATCTGAGGAGTGGATGGCGCGTTCGCCAGTATGACCTGACGACGTCATTCCGTCAGAGATGGCGTCGCGCCATCAGCCAATGAATTGGCGTGATTCTATAGGGTTCAGACTCGGTCACGCAGTGGGCGTTCCCAAAGCGTAAAGCTACGCAGTGTAAAGTTACCTATGAAAGAGAACTATTATAGTTATTAGAAGCAACGGGACGACAGGAAAACATGTCTTTATATATGGAGGCCAAACCTCCCCCTCGCCCCGTTGTACGTGGAGAGTTAAAAAACAAACAGTTTGATGGAAGCAGTTCAGAAAAGGAGCTTAAATCCCCAGTAGTGAGCCAGGTTTCAGTCAGAAAGAGAAAATCCAAGTGACGAGCGGAAAAGAAATAATTGATAATAAAAGTCTTATTTACCACCGATCTGGCGTTGATCAAAGCCATCCTAAGCAGAGGCGTGTATTCCAAACAATCCATAGACGAATTTGCCCGAGGTAGTGAACGAAGATGGTCCGTGCACACTCCACCACGCCAAAACCGAGGGGAGCGGATTACAGGGAGCGGCGCCGCCGAGGTGGGAAACACAGAAATAATCCATCCGTGCACTGGTTCCAGCGAGCACCAACGGATAAAGCGTTTCCCGGCCAAGCCATCCGCATGAAATCCCAGTTGAAGCTGGGGCTCCCTAAGAAGTCGCAGGAAGCGCTTTAGCTTCCCCGTCTTCCACGCCGTCTCCTGCACCTTCTTGCCGGTAGGGAACACGGCCAACGGCGTAGACAATCAGGTATCGACAGCAATAAGGGAGGTGGTGCATAATGAGGACTGCTCGTCGCTTGATAAAGTAGCTTATTTGAGATTTCTTCCAAGTTTAAAAGAGAGAGTCGATCATAAGTTAAGACTGATGAAGCACACTGCATTAAACATAACATAAAACAAGTTAACACAGACAAACTAAGCACTGCACTGAGCGACAGATGGCAAGCCACCCACAACGGCGCCATCTTTCCAGCCATGGATGTGATATATATATATATATATATAATATATATATATATCACTTGTGCTTGTATATATATATATATAAAATGTATTGTAGCTCCGCCCAGTAACTTCACGAGCACAAGGATCCTCTGATGACTGACAATTTATTGACAACTCAAGATGCCGTGAGAACTGAATACACAAAAGTAAACCCAATGAATATAAAACACATAAATACATAAAGTAAATACTAGTCGTCTTTGTAAACATTTAAACAGAGTTAAGTTCACTTTAACAGCTTAATAGTATTATTTGTACAGATATTGTTCTCTTCCACACAGTAACACAATCCACAACAATCACATAATGAAATGCTTACTTCTCCTTTGTTTGTTCTGATTTTGGAAACTTCTTCGTTTCTTTTGTGCGGTCTTCATGTAGACATGTTGGGTGCTTCTTCTTACATGTCTCACATATACTTCTATCTTCACAGTTTTTTGAGCGATGGCCAAGCTTCAAACAGCCAAAACATAACTTACTCATTTGAACAAACTTAATCCGTTCAGATACATTTTTCTCTGTAAACCTCCAACATTTGTGAATAGCATGTCCTGTGTAACAAGTGCCCTGAACGTAAGGTAGAGCAATGGACCAGTTTCTAGGTACGTGGAGAACAGAATTTCTGGCAGTAAATAAAATCACAGAACCATGAGAATAATTCCAAAATATATATTGTATTTTAACACCAACAGCATGAACCAGAATGAAACCAAAGAAAAATTATAATTGGATACACCACTGATGAATTCTCTGTTGTCTTTCCTTCCCTCTAGTACAAATTGTAATACGATTTTTTCTTCTTCTCTTAAATAGAACTTTAATCTAATTTATTTCCGTTTCCTTAAGTCGTAGTTATTTTGAAAACCTTTGATTTGATCTTGATCCTGAAACCAAAAGAAAATCCCACGAACAATGCACAATGGCATATAACCACAGTTTGATGTAACAATTCAAGCAAACTGGAACCTTAAATGTTCAAAAGAAATCCCAAAATCTACACCCGACTCACATTCAATAACAATCAATCAAAAATACCCTTGTTAGAAACCTTTTGTTTTTTTTCAATTGTCTTTGAAAATTGTTCAAAATGTCCTTTAAGATGTCCAGTGGGTGAGTGCAAATTCAGTTAAATCCTACCGGTCAAAATAAGTGTCCCGCAAAAGTGAAATGTCCTTCCAGCTGAAGAAAAGTTGATGTAACCAATCATCCACGTGTCACAGCACAGAAGGTATCCTTCCAGGTTCTAGAATCAAAATTTGGGTGGCTCGCCATCTCAAATCCACAAGAGGGAGCTTTCACTCAAGCAATAAACCTGACCTGTTTTATCAAAACAGTGTCATTAACATTCAATACAACTTATTTTAAACTTGTCTTGCTCTTTAAATGGTTTAAACATCCATTTCAACTTCCATGAGGAACGAGTGTCTTCTTAACAGAATATTATGGATGTACAAATGAATAGTCATAAAACATTTCACGATGATTCATATAAACATTGAGAAAATATGCAATCGATCTTTGAAATGTACACAACTATAGGCATAGCAACATAAAATACATCTTTCAAAGAAAAGCAAATACAGAAAACTCACCAAATCCCGTTTTTAACAGTTCGTTAAACACCTGCTTCAGATTAAGTGGAGCTTCATAATGGGCTAACATCAACGTTCAATCGGCAATCATCATTCTAAAATGATTAATCATCATTAATCATCCAGTATCATAAGCTTGTTTTTAACCATATTTTAATGAATTTTAAACCATATAAACCTTTTTAGTCCTTTTTTTTTTAATCGCTCTCTCTCGTCTTCTCGTGCTCATCTCATCTCTCGCACTTCTGTGAGTCATCCGCTTACGTCATCCGCAACTCTCGTACGTGCCATACGTCACGTATTATTATTAATTTAATTATTAGTACTAATTATTATTTTTTTCTATACATAACTAAATTGCGGTGTTTTTTAAAAGGTTACTTCAGTCTTTTAATTAGAAGTATAATTGCAATATGCTATTATATTTTAGTTTTTCTAGGCACCACATTTAACATGGGTTACACCTGGTTTATCACAGAAAGCGCATTTTGCATCTGTTTTCTCACTAGAATGAACAGCTAAGACCTTCACTCTAGTGCCTTGATTTCTTACTACATTTTCTTTTTCAACCTCAGTACACTTCAGAGCATGAAGGGATGTCACTGGGTTGCAAGCGATCTTAGCTTCTCTTGCAAGAAACTCCACAAACTGACTGAAGGTAGGAAATGTCTTAGTTCCTTCTTCAGTTTCTATTACCTGACGATTCCACCTCGAGGCTAACCAATCAGGAAGTTTTGAAAGGATCTTCTAGTTTTCGTTACAGACATTGAGGACTTGAAGGCTTTTAATCTCAACCATAGCTGCTTCACAGCCTTTGAGGAAATCATTAAAGTTCCTCAAGGCAACATTGTACCACATCGGTAACATTTAAACAGTTGACATTTTAATGCAGAAAAATGTTTATTGAAAACATGTGTTCAAGTTTCTGTGTTCCTGCCCTTATTTTCCTGTGCTTTGCCTTATCTGTTTTTTTTTTCAATAGTTTTGCTGCCTGCCCTGACCTTTGCCTGTTTTGTGGATTACTCTTCATCTGCCTTGGATATTACCGTTTACTGGTATTTTGACTCTGCCTGTTCTGACCACGTTTATGAATAAAGCCTGCATTTGGATCCACTACTGCATTGTCACGCCTCTCTACTGTGGCAGAACGGAAGCCGATCGCCACGCGATTGTTTACATTTCTGATAAATTAGATCAAACGGATGATTAGGGGTAAACTATTTAAGGAGGGTTAAGACATGGTTCACGCATGACGGAAGCATGAGAAGTCTCGCTGCTGCGGAGATGTGACGAGGTGGGAGTAACGTGTGATACGGTGCGAAGAGTGATTCTGTTTGTAAGTAGGAGTGACGTGAAGGAGGAAAACAGTGGCCTGCAGTGGTAACTATTACCTGGATTTTGGATGCCATGTCAGGTGTGTTGTGGGGTTAGTGTGTGACACAAACTCTTTATTTTCCTTGCTGGCAGAAGTGCGTGCCCTGGATTATGCCTCATTACCGGTCTTCTAGTTTGTGCCGTGAACGAAGATTCACCTGTACTCCAAATGATCCAAGCTGAAGACCAGCTGCACACTATATAAGTGAAATGCATACAAGCCATGCTTTTATTTTTCTACAAAAATGCTAATACACACACTATGCACATTATACAAACGAACACGTTACACATACGTATACATTTGTTTTTGTTTTTATTAGTTTTTTTATGTGTAAAATGTGTATAATGGAAACAGAGTTGTAAATTCTAATAGTTAAGGGTTTGCTCTGATCAAGTTATTCATGTTTGGGGTGTAGGGAGGGGCTCCATTGTGTCTGAAACTTAAGGTTTCACGGAAGTGAAATTGGCATTGAGTAAATGGCACTTACTAAAGTCCTTACTAAACCTTACTAAAGTCGGGTTTCTGAAAATTAGTATTATTTGCATCTTTTCCCCTCAGTCTTTACCTTTTTCCTTTGTTGTTTCTTTTTACTTATTTCCGCCTTCCCTGGTTTACATGGTGTGGTTAAGTGAAATGTAAAACTGACTCAACACGTCTTGATTGTATTAGACCATTCTATTGAAGTTGCATATGCAGTGTATTGTGCGTGTAGTTTTATTAATTTCCCCTTTAAGACTTTATGTACTTTGGTGGTTTTAATGAGTTATCTGGAGATCATTTATTGACAGGTTTTAAACCCTGTCTGGTGCCCGAACAAAAGTATTGAGTAATATGTTTTTTTCCTACTCTCAGGGCCACCACTGTTACACTACATTGCAATATTGGTACTAGACTATTTATTTATTCATTTATTTTGGCACAGTTTACATATTAAAAGTTTCATTATACTTATTTATTATTATTATGTGTTTGGATAGGTGACAAACACATAACAACATGCAACACAACAAGGTATTTTCAAATGTATTTTATAAAACCAAGACAAAATACAAAACCAAGGAAAATCTATTATTTAAAGTGTATTTACAATTTAAATGTAATCGTAAATCTAATGTACATAATACACAAATGCAACATTCATTGCAGACGTTTTGTGCATTTACAATGAATTCCGGTTAGTATGTGTTCATTGACATAAATCTGTGTGATTGTGGAAACAGGAGGGATTTATTTTTATTCAGCATTTCCTTATTGAAATTAAATCTGATTTAAAGTTTTTGGGCTCCATTATTCTGTTTAAAAAGAATTGCCTTTGTGTTTAAAATAGCACATAAACTCCAGTAATCAGTTTCCTTGGAACTCTCACATGTGTTTATGTAGTTTATGTAATCATCTAATCATAATTTATGATTACTCCATTAATCAGTAATCCAAATCTTTAATTCAGACATGTAATGATTGTCAAAAATAAAAAAGCTGAGTAAATATTCAATCCACGAGTCTTATGTGAGAGTTCCAAGGAAACTGATTTTATTGCTAATCTGTATTTCAAAAAATACTTTCACCACTAAATTATAAAATTCACATGGACTGAGAATCTTTGGTCAATTAAACATCAAACAGGCATGTAAAATAAACACCACCTGTTTAAACTATTAAATGTACATTTATTAATTTAGCAGAATATGATATCAATGATTAAAACATCATTTGGGATGTTTTTCCTTCTTAAAATTGGACACTAAAACAATATTAATGAATATTTTCGTTAGACATTTTTTAAGTGTTGTAATGAAACTATGAAGCTATTATTTCAGCTTTGGGGAATAATTCAATTACAGACACAATATTGCTTTGATTAAAGTAATATTAATCTTTAACTTATGATTTATACTTTATTAACGACTTGTCCAGCGACCACTAACATCAGTATATCTTTAACAATTTAGTTTATCTTTATTTTGTGGCCAGCGATAAGACAAACTAAAGGGTTTTATACCATTTGAGCAAGGTAACTTGATCTTGGCAAATAGTTTGAACAAGAAATCACACATCCCAAGACATAATTTTTATAAATGAAACAAGGTTTATTTGCTAACTGTTATTCTACAATACATGGACTAACTTAATAAAAACACATAAACATACATACACACACACATACCAGGAGTTTTGCAAGTACGCTAGAAGAAAGTTTAAAGTAGCACTCTTTTCTATCTCATAAGTGTAACTAAAAGAAGATCACGAACAGAGACTCTGCTATGTTTCTGCGTACAGATCAATGCACCAGTTCTGTAAGAATAGAGACTTTGTTTGATACTTGCTTTACATTAAGCTGGCCGAGGATATTTTTCCGTTCCAGTGTTTCCTCGTGTTTCCTGGAAATCTCCGCGTCGCCGTTGCGTGACGTCACTGGGGAAGCCCTCTTGCGATTGGCGGTCTTAGTTTCTTTGTTGGAGCGCTGAAGCTGTTGAGCTGTTCGTTTCGAGTTGTTATAACTTTGCAGAAGTGTTGAATGCTTTTAGATGGTGTCTTCAGCCTGATGATAAGGCGGTGGTCCAGCGTGACCAGCTTCCGGATCGTCAGTGAGCGAGCAAGTAAAAAGCAGACTGGTGCTCAAACCTTTGTTGTTCATTTTAAGCGACACTAGTTTGGATATGCCCACGGCGGCTGTCCCAATCAGATTGTTCTTGTGGGGCGGAGCCCCGATCATGTTTAATGGGACATACCAAATCTACTCTGTGATCTTCCATGTGACGAATAATAAGAGTTTTAATGAATTTATTATGTCTTTATAGGTATTTTCTTTAGTTATAATAAATTGGAGTTATTTTAGTAACGTTACTTCAACATACTACATGGAAATGAAATAACATATATATATATATATATTAGAGGTGGGCATAGATGAATTTTTTAATCTAGATTAATCTCACTGTAATCTTGGAATTAATCTAGATTAAAATGGCTCATTTGAATTCTGCCGAAGGCATTCAGAATATGTGTGCTACCCAAATAATAAAATAACCCAAAGTCTTTGAGCGGGTTTCTCAAGCCAGGTGGCACATTAGACCAGGGGCTCATCTCCTGTTTCCAAAATGCATCACAAACTTAAATCTCTTCCGTCCCAATCCCACGAAAAAACTGGGGAAAATCCGTTCCACTCCCGAAAGAATGACTCCCATTCCCTCCCACTCCCGTGTTGTTGTTTTCTTCTTCTTTTTTTGCCGATAACTGTCAATTACAGTAAAAATATAGTACAGATCACAACGTGCCCACCTTATTAGTTGAATAAAAACCCAAAATGTCGTTTTTTGTTATTATATTGAACTGAAAGCCATCTTATGCACAGTGTTGCACAGATTAAATTTCATGTAAATCATCCATGCTAACACACACGTCTTCTATTTTTATTTTTTAGACATTTCACTCTCTATAGATATATTTTTCAAAGACGGAGTTTCGAAGTTTCTTGCTCAAGTTCACATGAGACCTAAAGCGCATCCTGTTTGCTTAAAAGCGCAACGTTTCGTTGTTATTCTAAGTGCACACAAATAAGCGAGAGTCTTTACAGATTCGAAAGATGTATTAGGCTACTATCTGTATGACCAAGAATGACGGAGATGTAAGAGCAAGTGAGCGCGAGCCTGTCCTGCAGCAAACGCGTCCACACAAATACTTCAATAGCGCACATTTCTCTAGGTTAACATCATATTGAGCGGCCATGTAAAGTTGCTACTACATACATCTTTCAGATGAAAAGCCATATTTGAGGTTGATGAATGATAGGTGGCGTTTGGATGTCCTGCCCGATTGTATTACCACATAGACCAGCCGTTAACAATCTGTCCATCACGGACTGCGAGCCTCTAGTTCAAGACTCGTTCTCGCCCCTAGTGCATTTTGCCAGGTATACATCCGGCTAAAATATCAGGGTGAAAGTCATCATAGCTTGCGTAGTATAGACCCAGCTCCCAACCCAACTTTGAGAATAGATTAACGGCGATATTTTTTTATCGCCCGATAAGAGTCTCACGTTAACGCAGCACGTTAACGCCGATAACCCCACCACTAATATATATATATATATATATATATATATTATAAATGGGTGTTTGGCTTAGTGTCATGTTAGAATAATATTTTTACACATACCTTTTGTTGTTTTAATATTTTGAATTGTTTTTAGCTTTATTTTTTGTTATTGAAATGTTGTTGTATGCATTTATCATTTTATTTAATTTCTTAATTTTCTTAAATGTGTGTATATATAGCATTTATAGAGTTTTAACTTATAGTTTTAGTTACTTTTTCTTATTTATAAGTCACTTTGTATAAAGGCGTCTGCTTTTTCCCTGTCAGAACATCTTCTGTCTGATCTGAGAGAAAACAGCGGCTGTGGTTATTGGTGAATCTCACGATTTTACAAGACTAATCAAGAACAGTGAGTATATGCTTTAAAATTGTACAACAGGAAAAAAGACATAATGTCTTTATATTTGTAAGTGACAACAATAGCATAAATAATGTTGGTTTGATTACTTTTCTTTTCCTATTTTTTTATTGGATATTGCTTTGGATAAAAGTGTCTACTAAATGACTAAAATAAATGTAAATGAATCCAGCATTTTTCATTAATGAGTTTTAATTCTAAATAAAACTTGCCCAATACCAATGATTTTACACTAGTAAAGACTACCACTAATAGTAACTTACATTAAAAATATATAGTGGTTTAATAAATTACATTTTAGGTTGGATTGTGTAACCTGAATGTTGATTCTGTTGTTTTACAGATGAGTGCATCCAAACTTCAGGAAAGGTCTGAAGTCCTGCTCCGATTCCAGTATATATATATTTGCAATCAAAATTACTCAACCCCCTTGACCTGCAAGACATTTTACTGCCAATAACAACATTTTATGAAATCAATTCAACCAAAGCATAAGTAAACTATTATATTTTTTTACTATTAGAGAAACACACATTTGAGTGATTCAGAGAACGTAAAGTTGATAAACTGAAAAGGAAAAAAAAAATCTAATTGGCTCTAAACATTCAACTACAAAATTATTCAAACACAGAAATTCAAGCTACAAGTAAGCAACTTAAAAACAGCAATTTTGAATAGGGGTTGAATAATTACGACATTGCTGTATAACAAAAAAAATGCTATAACTCAAAAACATTACATTATATATTGACATTTTCACTTTTGATTTGCTGCTAAACTCTTGATCTTTAGATAGCTTACACCTGTAAATTATTACAGTCTCTAGGGGGTTGAATAATTTTGAATGCAATTGTATGCAAGTACTCTATACTGCATAAACACAATTAAGAACTATTAAAAACTGGATGGTTCTGTGATCTGTTCATAATTAACATCAGTGTAACTTGTGTAAAATATATGAGATATCTGTATGTCTGTCTGTGTCTCCACTGCAGTGGTGAGGTGAGAATTGCACACGCTCTAAATAAGAATGAGGAGGAGTTTGTATTCAAAAGGAGAGAAACTGTTCTTCAAAGCCTGAAGAAACTTAAGATACCCTGCAAGGTAAAACATCTTATACTTATTATATTACTAATATTAGAAGTCTATTAGCAGTGTAAACTAATGGAAGTTTTATTTCGGTTCCATATACATGCAAGTGTACCGAACAAATATAGCGCAAAATAACACTCCTATTATTATATATCTTCATTTAACTTTCAGTTGATGCGTGAATAAAACTTTAGACCAGCGCTTCCCAAACCTGTCTAACGCACCTGATTCATGTCTTGCAGTCTCTACTAACGAGATGATGAGTTGAATCAGGTGTGTTAAATAAGGGAGATATACAAAATGGGCAGGGCTAGCGGTCCTCTAGGACAGGTTTGGGAAGCACTGCTTTAGACATTACCACACCTCCCATCTAAATATGGCTCAATTTAGATAAGAAACAAAATATTTTTTCCAATTATGTCCATTTTATCTGGAAATCAGATCAACAAAGCTGTTTTGATGCTCTTTGATGTGGCATTACTGATCATAGTAGGCCAGGGATAGGCAACTTTGGTCCTGGAGGGCCGGTATCCTGCACCGTTTAGATCCAACCCTAATCAAACACACCTGCCTGTATCTTTGTAGTGATCTTGAAGACATTGATTAACTTCAGTTGAGTTTGATTAGGTTTGGCGCTAAAGTCCCTCCAGGACCGAAGTTGCCTATCCCTGCCATGGGCTATAGAGGCCTCAGTTCAAACGACGCACTCCAGTGAACGCAATCGTCCTTCACTCTTTACTACTAGTTACAACAGGAAATAAACTCTTGTCTTGAATTTCCTTAAATGTATGCAGTATATTTTACTTAAAGGGACAGTAAAGTGCCTTCAGCTAATTCACGCCTGCATGCTAGGCAGCTCCGACAATTATTTTTTTCTTCATACAAATACAACAACAATCAGTTTCATGTAGCAGTTTCATGTACACAGTTTCATGTAGCATGTGTAGCTATCTTGTGTGGTTTACATCATCCGCTGCTCAATATACAGCATCAGAAACACAAAATAACCACAATGCTTACAAGAATACATCTGAAATTATTAGAGGTACAATTAACATCAAGCTGGTACATTGAAAATGTATGAAATTATTAACGTTTTTTTAAACTCAAACCCCACTTTAAATAATCATAGAGTGCTTGTAATAACTTCCGATTGTGATCTAAAATTGATTTTGATTTTATAATAGGCAGACATGCACTCTTTGTATTTTTTATAATGGACTGATCGATACCTGCTTGTCATGCCATAAACATCCTTTGTTGTAAAAAAAAAACATGAGCTGCATAAAAACATATACAGAAAATCTTCATAATTAGGTCTATTTGCTTTCATATTTCATGTGTATAATTTTTATATATATTTGGAAGGGCAAGAGATATGATTGGTATGTCTAGAGCAGGGGCGTAGCCACGGGTGTGCCAGGGTGTGCCGGTGCCACCCACAGTGGCAGCTGGCACACCTAAAACACAGATGCAGAATTATTATTTTTTAATCGTAATAAACATGGGCGCAAAGGAGGGGCTAGCAGATGCTTCAGCACCCCCAAGAAAGACCAAAAGCACCGCCATTGCACCCATAAGAAATGAAATAAATTAAAAACATTGTACTTATTACTACGCATTCATAACTCTGCATGGCAATATAACGTGGCGTGATTAGCAGGCGCACTTTTCGAATTGACAGCATTTTATTTAAAAATTGATCGGTTCCTTGTGCCAAGAAGGCCTGTCCCCGACTAAAGATTTCACTAGTCACACATAAATTGATTAATATAATAACTTAGGCTACTAACCATCCTTTAATATATAGGCGTATAGCCTATTCCGCGTAAAGCGCACGTCTAAAAGCTTGCAAAAGTAGGCTAATGATTATGAATGTTGGGGAAAGGCAAAATAAAACATTTTAATTATTCGTTAATAAACTAGTGATTTCTTCTCAGTCAGTGTCGGCTGAAAATGTAAAGTTGCAGAATGCGACGCTGACTTTAATAAAGAAATGCACCTTTTCATTCCGACTACGTAATTAAAGATTTGTATTTTTTGGTTCGTTCGTTCGTTTAATAAATAGCCGGTTCATTGCTGCACGCGCTCCATTTCACGGAGACTGCATGAGACGGCAGAAAGCGCATCTTATTTCTCTATGTATTGTTTCTCTGTGTAGCCTACATAAATAAAAGCATATATATATATATGAACTGGCTGTTGAATTTTGTATTTTTGAAAGTTCAATAATAATATACAAAAAACTTGCCGGACGGATTCATTACCCCGCTTTGTTCCGGGACCTCACAATTTACAGATTAAGCAGTGCTTACAATATTTGTTAATTTAAAATTTTATTAAAATTTTAAATTATTTTTAACAAAAATAAATAAATAATAATAACATATTTGAGGCATTCGAGGCCAGACCACGCCGTCTCGCCCTTTGAGCAGCTTACATAGACCTCACAGCAGTTATATTATGAGAAAGACTTCAAACTTCTGAGGATCTTTTCTTCTTCTGCTGCTTAGGGGTGCATTTCAATCAGGGTTTGATGTTGGAGTATAAACTTAATATTATACTTGGATTTATAAATAAATGTAAAAACAGCCTTGAGTACAATTTACATGCTTGCATTTTATTTAAGTGTTTCTTATTATATCTAAAAATAAATGGCAGTTGAATTGAATTGTTTGGGGTTTGTGGTAATTGTAACCTTTAACATTATTGTAATGGGTTAAGCAATTGGGCTACATACAGAGTTTACAGAATAAGTTGAGGTAGATTGTTCATCCTTAATATTTTTTATTCTAATTATAATATGTAAAATGTAATTATAATTGTTTATTGTATTATTGTACATTGTATTATTATAATTAAAATTTAATTTAAATACAGAAACATATTTTGTTCAGTAAACCACTGTTTAATAAAAAATAAGCAATCTTACAGTTTTTTCCCCCCTCTGCTGTACCATGACTCTGATTCTGAGCCGTGTTTGTTACATGTGTGTGTACCGTTAAACCCCTAATATCGTCCTATCTGTTCTTCCTTGAATTGACAAACAAATGTTGTAGTCGCTGATGAACCTCAAATGATTCCCAAATTAAACCGTGTGTGTTTCAGAATAATGTGCCAAACATTGCATTACTGGGTTCTGGAGGTGGGCAAAGAGCCATGGTGGGATTGCTGGGATCCCTGGTTCAGCTCAAGAAAGCGGGTCTTCTGGACTGCATCCTTTATCTGAGCGGAGTCTCTGGATCCACTTGGTATGAACCTTGAGAAACAACAAACATAGAGAGATTGAATTGGGTTGAATGTCAAAAATGAGAGCAGTATGTTCCTCTCTGAAGGTGCATGGCCTCTATATACCAAGAACCAGACTGGTCCACCAAACTAGAGACTGTGAAAGACAAAATTATCAAGAGAATCAGCGGCCCTGTAGTCAGCTGGGGAGATGCATTTGCCAAACTGAAGAAATATTACTATGGGAAAGATTTATTCAGCTTGACTGATGTCTGGGCAGTGATGGTCGTCACAAAATATGTGAAAGAGGTCTGTAACTAATCATAACTATTTACCATCATCTGCTATAGGAAACACGCATGCAGTTGGAAATCTGAGAATTAAACGCTAATTTGATTATAACTGAACTCAACTCAAGCATATTTTGTGTGTGTGAATATATATATATATATATATATATATATATAATTATTTTATTTTTTTAGATTGATGAAAACAAAATCTCAGCGCAATGTAACCAGCACGGTAAAGACCCGGTTCCCATCTACACAGTGATCGACAAGCAATGCAAACAGCGCAAGGAAGAGAAAGGTCTGTGTTAGTTTATGTCTAAAAGAATTAAAGTTAGTTTTTGTGTTTATGTCAGCTGATTGTATTTTCTGTCTGCAGACTCCTGGTTTGAGATCAGCCCATATGAAGCAGGTTATTCCCTCCCTGGAGCATTTGTGAAAACATCCAGCTTCGGCAGTCAGTTTGACAAGGGCTCTAACAAAAAAACTCAGGATGAAATGGACATGCTGTACCTGCAAGGTAACAAACTCTGTCATGAGAGAGTTTATTAATATTTGCAACGTTACAGTTAGAAATGCTAAAAACGATTTATCATTTTAACAGACTTTTACATGCTCTACATACATAAAAGGATTCATTAGATATTTAAAGAATAAAGCATTTTTTTCTCAAGAATTTAAGGGTTTAGATGACAGGACAGTTAATTGTGTATTTTGTTTTAAAATTGTTTTTGATTAATTTATTGCAAACACTTTTAAATGTAATTTTATTTTTGCAGCTCTATGTGGCAGCGCTTTAGCTGATGGAGACGAGATCCTTAAATTCCTCTGGCAAACAATAATAGGTGCAGCTGCATTTGAAGATTCAGTTCTACCTAAAGTTGACAGTAATTTCATTATATTTATCTCTGATTTTCTCCCCAGATTTCTTTAAATCTGTGTTTCGTTTGGGGATGTTTGAGGAAATGGGGAAAGGTAAAGTATTTATTTGCATTGCTGCATTTATTTATAGATTAGTTTTATATTTTGGGTCTACAAATTAAATATGAAAGTCTATACAGGTAAAAAAAAAACAATGATGAGCTCTGATGATAATCTGTAATCTGGTTTTAAAGACCCATAGTTAGTGACCCATAATTATTTCCATATCACTTGTTAGGTATAAATAAATAGTAACATTTTACAATAAAGTTCCATTTTCCAATGAAAATACTTCTGAAGCATTTATTAAACTTAAATCATGTTAATTTAAACGTTTCCTAATACATTATTAAAATCTAAAGTTGTATCTGTTAATATTATTTAATGGACTTAAGCTAACATGAACTAAGAATAAAATGTTGTATTTTTACTTATACTTAAAAACATTGAATACTTGGCAGCACAAAACAAGCAACTAAAGTCACACAAAAAAAAAATGTCATTGAATGCCAGCGTTGTTGAGATTCATGCACTGATTCTTGATGTATGTGAGTCAAACAGAACACATAACAAGACTGCTGTAAATAATACAAAACTAACAGCTGACGCACCCAGAATTAAGACCTCTGATTGAATCAGTGAATCAGGCCACTATGATGATGATTAATCATCATCAATAAGTAACCAACATCATCTGATCAGATTTTCTTTCGCAATGTTTGCTACAACAAACATTGCGAAACAAACATTGTGCTTTTATGTGTGTTTCTACCTATTTTTTTTAATTTTTTTTTTGATACGTGTATGTCTGCAATGATTATGCGACAGAAGAACACTTTTGGACATTGGACATCGCTACACTAACCTGATTAAGGATACTTTATCCACGGACCCAGCGTGGCCATTGGAGATACTTGAGCACCGAGTTGAACAATGACCACCTGAACAACCGCAGGAGCGAAGGAAACACCGCGAGAGGCGTGCTGGAATACGCAGCAGACTGAGGAAAGGGCTCACAGTCCTCCTCTACCGAGTATTCTGCTCGCTAATGTCCAATCCTTGGAGAATAAGATGGACGATCTTAGAGCCAGGATTAGTTTCCAACGAGACATTAGGGACTGCAACATCTTTTGTCTGACGAAACGTGGCTCACGCTTCGGTCCCGGACACCGCTGTAACGCCTGATAACTTCTCTGTTTTACGGATGGACAGAACAGCCGAGGCGGAAAAACAAAGGTGGTGGAGTGTGTTTCTTTATTAACAAGAAATGGTGTGACCCAGGAATATCTCCATTCTGTCGCTTCCTGTTCGCCTCATCTGGAGCATCTCTCCATTATCTGCCGCCTTCTATCTGCCCCGAATTTACATCGGTCCTCGTGTCTGCCGTTTATATTCCTCCACAAGCAGACACTAAGCGTGGCTTTGTCAAATCTCCACGATGAAATCAGCGGATATATCAACAAACATCCCGACGCTGCATGCATCATCGCTGGAGACTTTAACAAGGCAACCTCAAGAAAGTCCTGCCGAACTTTCATCAACACATATCCTGTCCAACCAGAGGACTGAATACACTGGATCACTGCTACACTCCCAACAACGCCTACAAAGCCCACTCACTGCCGGCTTTTGGCAAATCAGATCATGTCGCCATTTTTCTCACGCCGGAATACAAACAAAGGATCGCCGCGAGCCGCGGTGGAGAGGAAGTGACGCGTTGGTCCCCACTCTGAAGCTACGCCACAGGCGTCTCTTGATGACGTCGACTGGGACATGTTCCGGGCGAGTTCATCTGACGCCAGCGAATTCACGGATGTAGCAGTAAGCTTCGTAAACACGCTAACCGAGCAAGCCACTGAAACGGTAACAATAAGGACATTTACTAATCAGAAACCGTGGGTGGACAAATCAATCCGTGATGCGGTTAACAATCGCCGCATACAATGCCGGTCTGTTGTCAGGAACATGAGCGAATACAAAGCTTACGCTCTCCGGCAATACGAGCCGCTAAGCGCGGTACAGCGAGAAAATTGAGTCACATTTCCAGCTCAATGACTCTCGACGCATGTGGCAGGGACTGAAGACCATCTGTTCCTCTGGAAATAAATCCTCCGCAGAGGTGAGAGCAGATCCGCTGCTGGCGAGCTAAACACCTTCTACGGTCGCTTTGACTGCAATGGCGGCGCTGCCGAACTGCAGACAGAGCAGCAATGATCATGTAATCACCTTTTCAGAGGATGACGTTCGGAGGAACTAAAGAGAGTGAACGTCAGGAAAGCAGCAGGACCTGATGGGATTACTGGCGCGTTCTGAGGTCCTGTGCTGATCAGCTTGCTGGTTTGTTTACTTCCATATTTAATGAGTCCCTTGCACCTCTGTTGTTCCCACCTCCTTTAAAAATCTGTCATAATCCCTGTGCCTAAGAACAGTAAACCCTCTTGCCTGAATGACTATCGTCCAGTTGCCCTCACATCGACGGTCATGAAGGTTTTTGAGAGACTTTAAAGAAACACATTTGCTCCTCCATCCCTGCTACCTTGGACCCTCTTCAGTTTGCCTATCGGCCAAATAGGTCTACTGATGATGCCATCTCCCAGGTACTGCACTCCTCCCTCACTCACATCGACAGCAAAAATGGCAACTATGTCAGGCTGCTATTCATAGACTATAGCTCAGCTTTCAACACTATAGTCCCCACCAAGCTGACTGTTAAACTCTCAGACCTCGGCCTAAACACTTCACTTTGTGACTGGATTCAAGATTTCCTCACCGCCAGACCACAAGTGGTGAAAGTCGGCCAGTTCACCTCCAACTCCATCACCCTGAATGTAGGAGCCCCACAGGGCTGTGTCCTGAGCCCCTGCTATACTCTCTACACACGATCCACCTCTATTGTCAAATTTGCGGATGATACTGTGGTTCTGGGCCTCATCAACAACGGTGGCGAGGCCGCATGCTGGATGAGGTGGAGAGACTTACATCATGGTGCCAGGACAACTGTCTCTCTGAACGTGAGCAAAACTAAGGAGCTGATCGTGGACTTCAGGAAGAGACAGCAGCAGCCCACTCCTCTTATGATCAGTGGGACCCCTGTGAGAGGGTGAGTAGCTTCAAGTACCTCGGTGTAAACATCTCCGAGGACCTGACTTGGACTACACACATTCAAACACAGGTTAAGAAAGCCAGGCAAAGGCTGTACCATGCGACAGCTGAGGAAATTCAGGGTCTCACCAGCTATCCTGAAAACTTTCTATTCAGGGCCATAGAAAGTGTTCTAACTCAGTGCATCTCAGTGTGGTATAATAATGCCACAAACCAGGACTGCAAAGCTCTACAGAGAGTCGTGCGCTTAGCTGAGCGCATCTCAGGGTCTGCTCTCCCTCTCTGCAGCACATCTACCTCAAACGCTGCAGAAGCAGAGCTGCAAAATCATCAAAGACTCAACTCACCCCGGTAACCATCTTTTCTGTTTACTGCCATCTGGCAGGCGCTTCAGGAGCATGATGGCAAAGACTGAAAGACTGAGGAAGAGCTTCTTCCTCAGGCCATCAGGCTCCTAAACACAAACTCTGTTTCATAAACACTCACAAGACCCATTGTCAACTGCTCTATGTACAATACCATGAACAACCCGTCTGCACATCCCTCTTATTCACATTACTATTTATTAAGTCCCAGTACACTGTTTTTGTTTCTTTTTGTACATCTTATTGTTTTTGCACATCTTGTTGTTTTGCACATCTCATTGTCTTTTGCACATCTCATTGTCTTTTGCACATCTTATTGTTTTTGCACATCTTATTGTTTTGCACTTTTTATTTCATTGCACATTTTATTCTTATTTCTCCTTTTCTTACCATATGTATGCCCTTGTGTTATGTTACTTATATAATTTGTATTCTTATTGTTTTGCACTGTCCACTGAGCGGACCTGATTCGATTGCATTTCACTTCTAGTTATGCCCTGTATAACTATTATGTGACAAATAAAGAAACCTTGAACAAATGTGCTTCAGAAACACAATTACAGCAGCCAGAGAAAAACTGATGTTAAAAAGTCAAGGGTCAAGAGCCTAACTAAAGCAAATGCTTATCTCATAAAGGTGACTTAGAACTGTATTATTTTCAATAAAATATCAACATCTAAACCTCTGTTAATTCTCAATAAGATGTTTTGTATTAAATAAATAAAGCCGGACTGGATTGTAATGAGTGAAGATGTTGCGATCTAGAGAAATCTGTTAGCGTTTAATGTCGCTGCCAGCCATGTAATGCTTTATTAATTAACTAATTCATTTATAATTTTTTTTACAGTGAAGGTGTATGGTTGTAATAATTTAGGAAATGCCTGTAGATTAACAGTGCTGTCAGCTTATTTACATTTTTTTCTATTGTACTTGAATTGTATGATTTTTGTTAGGTAGCTATTGCTGCTAGTTTTGTCATCTAACGGTTTTTAATTACAGATTATATTTGTAATTTTACATACATTTGTATGTCATTTAAGAAAACAGAAAAAGTACTTAATAAACATAGTATTTTTTCTGTATAAAAAAGTGAATTACTGTAATTTATTAATGTCATAAAACTTAAAACAACAGCCGAGTGGTTAATTTAGAGATTATTTTAGCTTTGACTACAATTTAAAATAAAACAACCTAAAAAAATGTATAGTGTACACTAACTTAATAAATACTGTAACAAATGTATTGCTCATGTATCTTGCTCATGTAAAGTGTTGCCAAATGAGAATTGCATTGTGTGCATGTTTGTTTAATGTGTGTTTTCTCTAAAGACCCACCTGTAGAAAAGTGTTACCAGGTGCTCATGGATCTTGCAAACATGAATCTCTCTATTTTAAATGGCAAAGATCCTTCTGATCTTGATCAGTCCATCAGAACAACAATGAAGGGTAAGAGTGTGTTTCATATGCAGGAGACCAGTTTAGTTCATTTTAGAGTCTAAACACAGAAACTAGAAGTATATGTTGTCAGATAACAAGAACTCCCTCCTTTACAGAAATCAGTGGAGGCAAAAGTCAGCTGATTTTTCCTATACAAAAACTGAATCTCGCTGATAAACATGCTGCAAACCTGTATATGAAGCAATACACTGAAGATCTGTGTAATAATTTGAGTCTTCAGTTCAGCTTCTGGCCTTTCGGTAGGTTGAATTGTCAGTACAATCTATTTGATTTGTACAATGTACTTTTTGAACTCTAACTTTCTAACCAGATTTATGTGTGAACTGAGAAGTGCTTTACTCTCAGATTTCATAAAACTTTTGAAACAAACATCCAAAAAACATCCAATACATTTTTCATCTACAATGCTTCAGCTAGTCAAATGAAAAACAATATACAGAATAAAAAAATAAACAATGTAATCTACCACATTTAAGAACCGCTGTGTATTTGTTTTACAGATGTTTGGATGAGCATTTGTAAATGCATGGTTCAGTGGCTCTGGGGAAGGAAGTATGACTTTCTCTACAACATGACAAGTGAGAAAAGACCGGTTTGTAAATTTGCAATTCAATAAGAAAAATAAACTAATTTCATGCTGTGATCCCTCCAGGTAAAACAGTGCCACGTCCTCTTCTGGAAAGTAAAACGAGAGACTATGAAGATGCCGGACTATTGCTGAATTCACCCTACTTCTCAGTGCTGAGAAAAGAGAGAAAGGTTGATCTAATCATTTCCCTGGATTTCAGTGATGGCGATCCTTTCAAGGTATTATACACACACATAGCACATAATATAATGAAGTTAAAGGAATAGATCACCTATAAATTATCATTTACTTCTCCTCGTGTAGTTTCAACCCTGTATGATTTTAGTTCTTCAGTAGAAAACAACAGGTATAATCATGCTGCTTTTTTCCTCAATACATTCATTGTGACCACCTTACCTTAAAACACTGTAATAAATCTATGAAGCTATTATTTCAGCTCCGGGGAATAATTTATTAAAGATTCAATATTGCTTTGATTAAAGTGATATCAATCTTTAACTTATGATTTATACTGTATTAACGATTCGTCCAGCGACCATTAACATCAGTATATCTTTAACAATTTAATTTATCTTGCCTCGATGCCAACGATAACAATAAAACAACATTAGCAATCTTCTTTCTCAGATTTGAGCTAGGTAACGTAATCTGGACAAATAGTTGGAACTTGAAAATCATCCACGAGACATCATTCTTTATCAATGAAACCAGGTTTATTTGCTAACTGCTATTCTACGATACGTGGACTAACTTAATAAAAACACATAAACAAACACATAACATACACACACCCATATTCAGAGTTTTGCGGTTAACGTTAGAAGAACAAGTATTTTCTAGCACTCTTTTCTATCTCATAACTTTGACTAAAAGAAGATCACGACAGAGACTTTGCTGTCCTTCTGCACACGGATCAATTAATCAGTTTCAGTAAGAATAGAGACTTTGTTTGGTTACTTGCGTTCAAGTTAAGTTTCGGATCCCACGTGTTGCTGAGGGAATCTCCGGCTTTGTCGTTGCTGCGTAACGTCACTGGTGAAGCCCGCGATTGGCGGCTTTTGGTTTCTTTGTTGAGATGGAAGGCGCCGTTGGTCTTCTGGCTTTAAGGTCTTATAGTTTTACGAAGTCTTGAATTGTCTTAGCTGGTTTCCTCGGCCTGATGGTAAGGCAAGAGCTCAGCGTCCGTGAGCGAGCAAGTAAAAGCAGCATGCAGAGCGAAGAGAGAAGAGAGAGAGTTGCTGTAGTGTCCTCCTTTTAAACCACCTAGATTTAGACCCGCCAACCAGAGGCTTCTTCCAATCAGATTGTTCTTGTGGGGCGGAGCCCCGCCCATGTCTTTTGGGGCATTCCACAGTGAATCTTCCATGTGACGAGAAATAACACTTTACATAAGTATTAAACTCTTACCATATGTTTACCCATTTATAATATCACCAAATCTGTCACATCACTGATTCATAAATTTTCGCGACCGTCTATATGAATCTAAACACATTATAACCTCACAGGGAACAATAATACGTCATAGGTTAAGCAACATCATAGGTTCCATTTACACAGCAATCTTATACATGACATAAAATACAACCTTAATATATATATTGTCTCTTTAGTATATTGTTTTAATAGCCATGGAATAAATGAATGTCTTTGTGCATAAAGTCCACCAGGTCGGGTGGTTTCTTTGCACTGGGCAGACACACAGAAAAGTTATTTCCTTTGGCCTGCAGAGGGGGCAAAAGCAGAGTGAAAGAGGGGCTGTCCTGGGGGTCATGATTGGGTCACGTCCTGGGATCTGGAAAAGATCTCACTTCTTGCCGAGATAAGAAAAGAAGGGGGTATTTCCAGACAGAGAGGAGCCACTTTTCTTTAGTTGGCATTTATGACTTGCAGTGAAAGGATGACAAGTTGGTAAAAATGTGCTGTTTTTCAATCCTCGTGTGTGTCTTCGTTCCTACGTGGCATTACAACACAAATGCCATGTATCATTTAAACTGATAAAAAGAAAGAAAACCATTTAAACAAATGTGCATATGATTTCATTTTAATAATATTTATCTATAATACCTGGAGAAAACATCCACTAGCATTCTCACTTATGTCAGCCTTATGATTTCAGTGAATAGCAACTTGAATTTCAACTGAAATTATATTGTTATGCTTTTCCATTGCAGACAGTGAGAGATGCTGCTGATGAGTGCAAGAAACAAGACATCCCTTTCCCTGAAGTCATCCTTACTGGTGAAGACCCAAAGAAACCGAAGGACTTCTATGTGTTCAAAGGCAACAACACTCCAACCGTGATTCACATCCCTCTGTTTAACATGGTCAATTGTGGAGGCAAGTTATGATTGTCTAGTTAAATAAAACTAAAACATCAACTATGTTTTAATTTAAGTGCTCTTTCTTCAGAAAAAATTGAGGCCTGGGGAAAAATATAAGACCTTTCAAGGTTCTTACAGTGCTGAGATGATCACTGGTCTTATGGAGGTTGCTGGAAAAAACATCTCAGACAACGTAGACAAACTGCTGAAGGAGATTGGTGCGGCTGCTGGGATAAAGGGACACAACTAATGAGTTGAATAATAAGTCATTCCTGTTTGTTTTAATATTTGTTTTTGTTTTTTGTGTAAGTAAATTCCATTCCTTTCATCAGTTTGTTTATGTTGACATATTTTTTTTTAAGTTAAATAAATTAACATTACTGTAACAAATAGAAAACAACAGCTAACTAATGCTCTGTGTATTAAAATTAAGTATATTTCTCATCAACTTAGTGCTTTGCAAGCACATTTACATATATTACAAACTAATAACTATAAGAAATGTCAAACTCCATGTAGGGCTGGGCGATATGGGCAAAAATCATATATAATAAAGTCATAATTGCGATATATGGTATATATCTCTGTGTTTTTGTATTTTGAAAGATCTGTATTTAATATATATTTCACTTACCGCCCAATGTTGTCCAAAAATGAGTGATTTGGCAACCAAGCATATAGTGCTCTGTGCAAAGGGAGAACATCTTACAAGATCAAATATTTGTCAATGAGCTAATAATCTTTTGATGCATGGTCTTGTCAGTCTCAGTGGTGTAGTTTAGGATATATTCTGGTATACGGCGTATCAGTCGGCTTTGAGTATACCTACTTCTAAATCCCCTCTGATGCGCATTCAGTAGTGTCTCGTATTAGCCAAAATCATGACAGTCCACCACATGAGTTGCTACTCAAATCGTCTGTGAATAAATGCAAATATTCCCTAAAAACACCCAGTAAAGACATTGATGCGGTCAGGATGCGCCGGCTTCCCTTTAAATATAGTGCAGATATTATCGGGAGAAGCAGATTAGTCACCAAAAGAGACAGACAGCAGCGCATAAAGCGGGTCGCACACCGAACGAGAAGTGCACCCATGTGTCGCGTCGCGCCATGTCTTTAAAATTCGAACACATTGTTTTCTATGGGTGTACGCACACCGGTGCCATCATTCGCCGTCTGTCCGCAGCGCCCAACAACGACTCAGGATGCTGTTCAAATTACTGCCGCGCCACAGAGCGCCATCTGCATTGTTTTATATTAACATCATATTTGTCTCAAACCTTTATTAATACATTATACCAAGATACTTTTATATTTCTCTTGAGACATTTTTACATTCCAAAATATTACAGTATAGGCCCATGTAACAATTGCCTGTCATGATTACATTCACTGTCATCGGTTGTCACCTACTGAATTCACCAGATCACAACCGTCACAACACAGTTCAGGTAATTTATTAGTATAGAATGTGCGCGTCTGGTGTGTGATACCTCAAGTTGTTTTAGAAGCGGCGCTGCGCTGTGCTTCTCGTTCGGTGTTCGACCCCCTTAAGTGTTGTAATACTTGTTTGTAGATCTGTTGTTTGAATTATTTACCTCCTGCTAGGAAGGAATACTTTTGTGTCCTACCTATTTCTTTTTTGTATTTTCGTTGAGAAATCAGAAGCCGGCTACAGCTGTTTTCACTCTAGTCTCTTTGACTGTGTATCTATTTGATGTCCGAGCGCTGACGTGGAAGCGTTGTGCCCATGTTCAGCCCCCTCATGTGAAGACTGATGAGTGTAAAGACCTACGACTTTTTCCTGCACGAATTTACCCGAGCAACAAAACCGGCAACGCACTTAAGTATAATTTTTCTCTTCCCTTCACACACTCACATTTTCTCTCCTCTTTCTTTCCACCCTTATCATGTGTTTCCAAACCATTCTGGTTGTCTCTCAACCTCGATCTAACATCACACGCAGACGGCAACGCGATCCTGCTAACTTGCGCCCCATCTCTATTTCTTCTACTGCACCTCTCTCCTTCTCAGTGGGTTTGTGGAATTGTCAGTCAGCTGTCAACAAAGCAGACTTAATTTCTGCTTTTTCTCTTTACAATCCACACGCAGCATCATGGGCTTGGCTGAGACCTGGATTCGTCCAGAGGACTCAGCAACCCCAGCTGCCCTCTCTAACAATTTATCTTTCTCTCACACCCCACGTCAGGTTGGCCGGTATGGGGGCACTGGTCTGCTCATTTCAAACAGTTGGAAATACTCAACCCGCTCTCCCCTATGCAATTACAACTCATTTGAATCTCATGCAATTTCTGTAACAGCTCCCATAAAACTCCAGATTGTGGTAATTTACCGTCCTCCTGGCCAAACTCCTAGAGGAGCTGGATGGTCTGCTGTCCTCTTTCATGGAGGATGGCACTCCTAGTCTTTGGCGACTTCAACATTCACCTAGAAAAGCCTTATGCTTCATACTTCCATTCACTCCTAGCTTCATTTGATCTCAAACGCCTTACCACTACTAGCACTCACAAATCAGGCAACCAACTTGATTTAATTTACACACGCGATTGTACTGCAGGCAACATTTTGGTAGAACCACTATGTATCTCTGACCATTTATTCATTACATTTAAATTACATTTTACTACCTGCGTGCCACCAACCTTTCTACCGGTTACTTTTAGACGAAACCTACACTCCCTTTCTCCCTCCCATCTTTCCTCTGTTGTATCCTCTTCTCTTCCCTCACCTACACATTTCTCATCTCTGGATGTGAATGCAGCTACGGACACTTTATGCTCTACTTTAACCTCTTGCCTAGACGACATTTGTCCTCTCTCCTCCAAGCCAGCACAAGCTGCCCCTTATAACTCCTGGTTATCCGATGTTCTTCGTGAGCATCAGACCAAACTCAGGGCAGCAGAGAGAAAATGGTGCAAATCAAAAGATCCATGAGTAAATGTCAGTCTTTGTTTTCATCTTTCTCTGCTGAAGTCCACACTACCAAATCATCATATTTGCACAAGATCAACAGCGCTCCAGACACACGTAATCTCTTCAGAACATTTAATTATCTCTTATTTGATAACTATTTTAATGAACTATTATATATAGTTGTTTTCAATCAGGTCTCATTGTTTCTTTCACAGAACAACAAACTGTACGCTAAACAGTCAGGTTTCAGGAGTGGCCATTCGACTGAGACTGCGCTACTCGGTCACTGAAGCCCTGCAAATTGCAAAAGCTGATTCCAAATCATCAGTCCTCATTCTGCTGGATCTATCTGCTTTTGACACTGTCAAATTAATTCTGCTGCAGGCACGTGCAGAGGGCTGGGGGTGCACCTGCCCCTTTGTCCCATGAAGCCCAAAGTGCCCTTTTATCAAGGCAATTTTTTTTTTTTTTTTTTTACACCCTTCTGTGAAGGCCTGCCCTATTATCTAATATCTAACTATTAGTAAAATTGATGATTAATAATTTAGCCTTAAATAAAATCACCCACATGATAACCTTTCACCTGACGACCTCATCCGCACGATCCCTCACACTCAGGCACTACTTCAATATCGTCCGCGATATTGTCAATGAATATCCCTAGTTGGTTGATTAAATCGTAAATTTAGGCATTAACCGATCAGGGGATCCTGGGAGTGTCTGTACACACTGTCCTATTCTCAAGATAAGAAGTTAGAAATTAATCGTTCTGGGAGTAAAGGTCAGTTCTTAGCTGGCAAGGAGGTGGCGCTATAAATCTCTCTCTTCCTGTGTCCTCTACAGAGATTAGCAAAGGGGGTACTCCAGACGGAGTGGCGCCACTTTTGTCAGTTGGTTGGCATTTATGACTTGGCAAATGAAGGGAGGAAAAGTTCCTTAAAAATGTGCTGCTTCTCAATCATTTTGTGCGACGAGGCTCTACAACTGTATATTTCAAGTGTTCTGCGGGTATACAATAGGGTGGTATGAACAAACTGAAATTTTACATATTATTTAACAAATATCCTGACTTGATTGTTGCTCTCTGTACATGACTGTGTGTTCATGAGATGCTATTAGTTCAGTTCACTCTGAATTGCACATAAGTTCAATGAATGAACTTGAAATAAATCAAGATTAATAAAAATGTGACATAAAAAAAGACAGCATAGAAATCCCCTAAAGAGTATATTTCTTCACTGAGTTGAATCTTTTTCACTGACTCCGGACCAGAGCTTCGGTTGTCATGCCAGTCAAAATGATAGATGAACGTGATAACTTCCTGTTGCAACGAGCACAGCAGATATATTTACCTCAGAGAAAAAAGGCACATAAATTGTATTTCATGTTGTGTTTTTATTAGTATGCTGTCCTCAACATAGCTTTACTTTTGTTTTGACAGTCAGATAAACTCCCTTCCCTCACACAACTCTGAAGACAAGAAGTCCGTTTGCCCACAGGTTTAATGGTCTTGGGTATGGAGTAAAACTACAAATAAACAAATGAACACATTGAGGAATAATGTCCAGAAATTAACAAATCTACAGAAGCAAAACAACATTACATTGATATAATATGCAGTGATGCTTGGAAATGCATACAGCTTTACTTATGAAAATACACAATACAGTGATAGGACGCTAAAGTAGAACGTGGCTAATGCGATAGCTCAGTGAAAATGATTAATAAGTCACTTTGACCTTAACAGCTTACATTATATACAGGTATAATGAACATTAATATAAATTAAATAAATACTTACAAGCGATGCTGTTGCAAGGATAAAGATTACAGAAATATTTGGCGATTAGACAGAGCCATTATTAATGCTACCCGCACGGAGCACTCACTACGTCCTGATTTATGTGTGTCACGAATCTGGTTGCCTCTCACCACACTACAGCTGCACATCACCCATGGACTACAACTCCCATCATTCACTGCACTACAACACACACATTTCCATCCACCATTGCACCAATTACACAGCTGTCACCAATCACTAATCAACCCTGATTGTCTTGCCACACCTGCACCTCATTCACTCACCCACATATAAGCAGCACACTTCCCTACACACTTTGCGAAGTCTTGTTTTGCCCCGGCTGACATTCTGAGCGTTTCCCCTGTATTCTGGTTCCCTGTGTTTACCTGGACTGCCTATACGACTCTGACTATTTGCTGCCTGCCTTCTTGACCCTGCCTGCCTTGTGATATCCTCTCTGTCTACCGCCTGCCCCGACCTTTGCATTGTCCCTGTTGCTGATTCTGCCCTGCCTATGTGACACCTGTTATTGCCTCTGACCCTTGCCTGTTTGACCTTGCCTTGTTGTTCAATAAAGCTGCATTTGAATCTAACGACACTGCCTCTTTGTTAAAACGTGAACACCAGAAATCGCAATTTAAACTAACATTAAACTTGCCACTAGATGCCGCTCTAAACCATTAACAAAGTGAATAGGAGAAAACTGGCATTAAAGAATTGTACTCCAATACTTAAATCTCTAATCAAATTAAACATGGAATCTGTTTAAATCAAACTTGTTCCCGCACAATTAGTCTTAATTGTTCACAACTTTTGTACTTTTCCTGGTTGAGTTAGACTGAACTGCTTTGCTAATAGAGTCTCGTGAATGCGCATTCATGCACAGAGACCAACAGTCAGGTCAGGATATTCCAAGATGTCCACGATCTTCTCTCCTGATAAATTTGCAGTCAAATCGTTAGATTTTTTTTTTTTACATTAATTACAAATAATTTAGCCTTAACATACTCATTAAAATACGATAATGCAAATAAAATGAGACAATGTGAAAATATTTTTGTATTTATAGATCTGACAAAATCGATCGGCTCTGATCTGGGGGGGCAGTGCCCCATTCTTCCAATTAATATATTTAGAGTGACGCTGTGTTCATTGTCAAGGCATTTTACTGTACAGTTTTGGAGAAACATAAAAGCAAAATCCCCCACAACATCAAAATGCGTCCAGACACTTGCACAATGTCCCATTTTCCAACATTAATAAAAAGTGTTCCTTCATAGGTTAGCTCATTCTTTCAATTGATATATATTCAAAATGACCCTGACTATCACTGTCTTCATTTCTAATAAATTTTACTTTATGGTTTTGGAGAAAAAATAAAAGCAAATTCACCCACAAAAAAAATGCATCTTAGCACTTGCACTGTCCCATTTTACAACACTAATCAAAAGTGTTCCTTTATTGTTTAGCTCATTCCTTCAATGGATATGTATAGAGAGTGACCCTGACGATCACTGTCTTCATTTTTAATTCGTTTTACTGTATAGTTTTGGAGAAACATACAAGCAAAATTACCCAAAACATCAAAATGCATCCTGGCACTTAAACTGTGTCCCATTTTCCAACACTAATGAAAAGTGTTGCTTCATAGGTTAGCTCATTCTTTCAATGGATATATATATTCAGAGTGGCCCTGACTGTCACTCTATACAGATTAGTCCCGGAGCGAAGTCCGAAGAGTCAGGTCCGGTAAGGAAGTTTCTAGGAAACATAGAACTTAACCTAAAACATCATTGTAGCAATGTTCGTATGAAGGAAGGAAGCGGACAAGGTTGGCTCGTGGAGACTCGGGTGATTTTATTGCTTTTCTCGATAAACTTAAACAGGTGCGCACTCTGTGCGTCCTCGGTACATCAACTCTACTTACCGCCTCCTGAGTCTTTCCCGCTGCAGACTTCGCTGAACCACCCCCGCCACATACCCCCACCGCCCGACTCAGGCCGGAAGCCCTCCGCCTGCAGCCCCCATTCCTGGAGAGGAAGTCGGCTACAGTCATCTGCGCCCCGGCCTGTGGATCACCTTGAATTTGAAGGGTTGTAATGCCAGATACCAACGGGTGATCCGGCTGGTATCCTTCATGCGGTGGAGCCACTGCAAGGGGCGTGGTCTGAACAGAGGGTGAATTCCCGTCCCAGGAGATAATAGCGGAGGGTGAGGACCGCCCACCGGATCGCCAAACACTCCTTCTCAATGGTGCTGTACATCGTCTCTCTCTTAGAGAGCTTCCGACTGATGTACAGCACCGGGCGCCTCACCCCTATCTCCTGGGTCAGGACAGCTCCCAGCCCCGGTCCGACGCGTCCTGCCTGCAGCAAGAAGGGAGAGAAAAGTCAGGAGAGTGTAATAGCGGCCCGCCACACAGAGCAGCCTTTACCTGGGTGAAAACCTGCTGGCACCGCTCCGTCCACGGGACCGTATCTGGGACCTCCTTTAGTGAGGTCAGTCAGCGGGCTGGTGAGCTCCGAATAGTCAGGAATAAACCTCCTGTAATATCCCGCCAGCCCCAGGAACTGCCTCACCTTTTTTGGTCTTGGGTCTCGGCAGGCCGCAATAGCTGCCGCCTTATCAATTTGGGACGCACCTGTCCGTGACCCAAGTGGAAACCCAGATAACGAACCTCCACCCGCCCAATCGCACACTTCTTTGGGTTGGCCGTTAGCCCCGCTCCCTCAGCGCTCTCAGAACCTCCCGCAGGTGCACCATATGCCGCTGCCAGTCCTGACTGTAGATGGTAATGTCATCCAAATAGGCAGCGGCATGCGTGCGTTCGGAGGATTTTGTCCATGAGGCGCTGAAAGGTAGCGGGCGCCCCGAACAACCCAAACGGAAGTGTGACAAATTGGTGTAATCCGAACGGCGTTGTGAAGGCTGATTTTTCTTTGGATAAGGGGATCTGCCAATATCCCTTGGTTAAGTCCAGAGTCGAATAAATACGAGCGGTACCCAGCCGATCAAGCAACTCGTCAACCCGCGGTATTGGATAGGCGTTGAATTTCGACACCGCATTCACCTTGCGATAATCCACACAGAACAGAAGCGAGCCGTCTGTTTTTGGTACCAAAACGATCGGGCTCGCCCAGTCACTGTGGGACTCTTCTATCACTCCCATCTCTAACATTGCCTCTAATTCTGACTGAACCACTTTTTTTTGTGTTCCGGTAAAAGATACGGCCGGCTGCGCACTACGACGCCCGGCTCTGTCTCAATATGGTGCTGGATGAGATTGGTTCGCCCGGGCAGAGGCGAGAACACGTCCGCAAAGTCCTTTTGCAACCGGCTACATCGGTGAGCTGGGAGGGCGAGAGGTGATCTCCCGGGGCCAGAGTGAGTGATTGGATTTTGGTGATCACCTCTGGCCCGAGATCATCCTCGCCACTTACCGCCATCGCCAGCATCACCGGCTCCACCTCGCTCCATTTTTAAGGAGATTGAGGTGGTAGATTTGACGTGCCCCGCCTCCGATCCGTTCGAACCACCTCATAATTGAGATCCCTACCTGCCGTGTGACCTCAAAGGTCCTTGCCACTTGGCGAGTAATTTGAGCTAGAAGGTAGGGAGCAATACAAGTACTTTATCTCCGGTGCAAATTGCGTAATCTGGCCCCGATTGTATAGCCGGCTTTGCTTGTCCTGGGCCTGTAACAAATTCTCCATGGAGAGCTGCCCCAGGGTGGAGTTTTGTTCTCAGGTCCAGCACATGCTGAATTTCATTTTACTCTCCGAAGGTCCCTCCTCCCAAGTCTCCCTCAGGACGTCCAAGACCCGGGGCTGGCGCCCATACAGGAGCTCAAGGGGAAAACCCGTGGAGGCTTGCGGGACCTCGCGCACAGCGAACAAAAGGGGTTCCAGCCATTTGTCCCAATTTTTGGCGTCTTCGTGAACGAACTTTCGAATCATTGTTTTCAACGTGACGATTAAATCGTTCCACCAGGCCGTCCGTTTGTGGGTGATAGACGCTGGTGCGAACGATTTAATTCCCAACAACTCATAAAGTTCGCGAATGGTTCGTGACATAAACGCCGTGCCTGATCAGTGAGAATCTCTTCGGGATTCCCACCCGGGAGATCATACTGAACAGAGCCTCCGCTACACTTTTTGCGGAAATGTTGCGGAGCGCCACTGCCTCCGGGTATCGGGTTGCATAATCCACCAGAACTAATGCAAACCGATGCCCTCGTGCTGACCGTTCCAATGGCCCGATGAGGTCCATACCAATTCTTTCGAAGGGACCTGCATTAGCGGAAGGGGGCGCAAAGGCGCTTTTGGGGAGGCCGGGGGATTCACTAACTGACATTCACGACAAGCCGCACACCACCGGCGTACATTCTCGTGAATGCCCGGCCAAAAAAACCGGGCCATTAAACGGTTCAGTGTCGCTGCCTGACCCAGATGCCCTGCCATAGGATTACAATGAGCCGCCTGGAAAAGCATTTCCCGACGGCTTTTTGGTACCAACAACTGGGTTGTATCTTGTTTTGACTGAGCGCCTGGGTCACTCGATACAACCTATCTTTTAATATAGCAAAATAGGGATAGGAAGGGGCCGTGCGGACTGGAGAGGCCGGCCGTCAATGGAACGGACCTGGTCGAACGCTGCTTTCTCAGTGACTCATCCTGAGACTGCTCCAGGGAAAATCATCACGCTCCTGAGGATTAGCCTCGACCGCTGCCGTTCCCTGGTGCCGCCTCAGCGGGTCCTGGCTCAGCCTCTCCCGCTCGCACGGCCGCCTCCTCCGGCTTCTCTTTCCGCAGGAGGCATCCACACACAAAACTCCCAATAAAATTTTAAACGCTGGCCAATTGGTTCCCAAAATCAGCGGATGCCGGAGGCGGGGTTAACTGCCACCTCCACATTATGCTTTTGCCCCGAAATTGGATGCTTAACAGCACTACTGGGTATTTCACCACGTCCCCATGTACACACCTCACCCGAACCATGCAGCTCTTATCCAATGCCTCGGCTGAATTAGGCTTTGATGGATCGAGGTTTGGTTACATCCAGAATCCACCAAAGCCCAATAAGTACCCCTTAATACTCACAGGTATTTGGTACCCGCCAGCCTGATCGGGGCAGCCTGTGGGGCGTCCGAACCCGGACCAGTGTCCCCACCTCCATCACTGGACACCGATCGATAAGTGGCCGGGTCCCGCGCCAACAGGCGGCCCAGGCTTCCCGCCACCCTAGTGGGACAAGGAATTGGCGTGGAGACCCCGGAGGAACGGGAATAGAGCGCGAGCTTGGGCTGGCTGACCCGCCTCCCTGGCGTGGGCTCTCACGCCGCCGACTCTGGTGCCGGTCCTCCTCTCCATCGGGCTGGGCCCTCAGCACGCCGCCCGGGACCTAGGGAGAAAGACGGGGAGAAAAGGAAGAAGAAGGAGGAGAGAGAGAGAGACGGAAGGTAGAGATTCGCCAACCCGTGGCACGCCGCCATCTGGTCCTCCAGCGAGTTGGATGGCCAGGTCCAGCGACGCCGGGCGGTGGCAATTGTTGCTAGCATTGCTCCCCTCACCATAGATGGTCACCTATGAGCATGTCTGCCCTTCCAGCGTTTGAGTTGGTCCTGCTCCCTAGAGCTCTGTGAGTCAGCGACTTCAGGTTGCTAGGCCACCCACATGCCTCCCTCTTCTCAAACAAGTCGAGAACGCCCGTGTCGGCTCCCTAAAGATTTCAACGGCATGTGGGTGGGCACACTAAGGCTGGTGTGCACTTTCTCGAACCTCATGCCATCCAGCTTAAGCAGCTCAAGCGGTCCTCCTGCGTTCTTTCTAATATTCTGTATGGTATGGGCTCGTGGTCCCCCGTCCAGCTTTCTGGTGATGTTAGTTGAGGAGTTGCCTTGGTCCTCCACTCAAATTCCATGAAAATGGCGGTTACTCATGTAACCATGGAGATGACATGATGGCGCTGGTATTGGCTTCCTTCCCGGTTTTCGCACCACTGTAGCAATATTTGTCGAAGGAAGGAAGCGGACAAGGTTGGAATATTCAACAATGATTATTGCTTTTCTCGATAAACTTAAACAGGTTATGACACCAACACCATTGACACTCAGCTGTCACCACTTACCAGGCGTCTGGCTCTCTCGGCCACAGAGCATGCGCCCGAGTCATAAGGGATAAAGAACTCCCATTCCACGGTGGCTTTTATCCGGTCTCCACGCCAATTACTGAAATCAGACACAGGTGTTCCTCATTTTGCACTTGACCCACTTACTTACAAGGACCACCGAGTCTTTCTTAGCAGACTTCGCTGAACCACGCTTCAATCATAAGTCCAGTATAGAGACTTCAATGTTAAGTAGGAAATTTCCACCTAACCTCGGTCAGGTGGAGTTGAGGAATTAAAGAGAATTAAGAGGGACATGATGCCCTAAGGGAATTAGCCTATCTGCATCTGAGCATCACTGATCCGGATGAGAGTGTTGTTTAGGATGCTTTGTCTGGAACACCTCCTCTTTGCTGATCTAATATAATGTAGCGCCTCTTATTAATGAAAGGGTTGGGCGCGAGCGACAAGTTTCTGTCTTCTAAATGTTTGTGTGGGCAGACCTCGATCCAAAATAATAGACTCTTTTAGACCTGGACTTTATTGGAAGTTTACTGAAGCCACTAGGTAAAATCAGATCAGTCTGGTTATTGAAAATAAATAGTGTGCAATGACAGCGAAGGTCTGACCTGTTGTTGCATTCCCCTGCCATTTAAGCAAGATTCTGTGGGCTTAGATGGCAAGGATTAGTCTTGAGAGAGGATGTCTCGCCCACAGAGAGATAGCTGGCTATAGTCTTGCACAGGGGCATCCCTCATAGCTATTTTCATGCATCCTCAATGTCGAGCTAGAAGCTGAAACCTATGAATGTGTTTTTTTTTTTAACCATTTGTTATCAGGAAGAAAAGAAAGGCTCACTCGAGCTGGAGGTTTATGGCAGATGTGACCTTTAACCCATAGGAGATGGCCTTTACAGCAGAGCACTAGCCGCTGAAACTGATGACGTCAGAAAGATCGCATCATCACAATCCAGCAGCTCACTCGCTCGGCCGACGCCGCGCGAAAAGGCTGTCCTCTCTAACTCATCGGCCAGATCCAACTGCTAATTTCATTCGCCTCCGTGCCTCGGCAGCGGTGGGTCCCGAATCGTGGGAAGCAGACGGCTGCCACTCTTTCCTTGGAAAGAGGGACAGACGAGAGCGGAGCTTTTTCATAGAAAAAACTCACAGCGCACGCAGATTTTCCCCTCAAAGACATCGCGTGTGTGCTCCTCGCCCAAATAAAAGACGCCAAGATTGTGTGTCATCGGGTGTCAAATAACGAGGACACAGATCCACACACTTCTTAAATGCCTTGCTAGTGCTCACCATGATAATAGAGAGAAAACTCTTACCAGAATGCACGCTTCAAACAAAGCAGTCAATGAAGACGAAAGAAGTGGATGATGTATTCTCCCGGCGCCCCTTATACTGTGGTCGCGCCGGTAGTGACGTCATAGGCTGTCACCGGCCAACAAGTTGTGTTTTTGTATGTATGCTTCAGACACGGGTCACGCTGACGGCGTTCCCCATAGCGACCCCTAGGGGATGCAGTTCGAAGTTCCCATGAAGGGGAACAACTATTTGCGTCTTGAAGAACAACGACACTTTCAGCATGCTATTGTACTCATGTGCAACCCATCAGACTACACAACAGTGTCTACTTTGGCATTAGCACCTGCGGACATTTATTGACTCTCTGCTGCACAGTAATGCACACACCTAATAAAATCATACTATCATAACTTGTGTGTGTTTAATTGTTGTAACTCTTTCCTATTACTTCTGTTTCTGTTTTTGTATAACCATTTACTATGTGTAATTAAGTAGTTTTTTTAGCATGTGTGTGTTATTTTTAAGGATTACTGATAAACTACTGTGGTTTGATTTGTATTTGTTATTTATTTTAATTTTACTTAAATTATGAAATTATGTCTGAATTTATTATGTCTGTATATGTCTTTTATATTAAGTTTTAGTTTTATTTAATTTTAGTTATTTTAATACTCCAACAAACTAAATTGAAATGAAATTATATATATATATTTAATTCATAAATGTGTGTGTATATATACAGTATGTGTGTGTGTGTGTGTGTGGTTGTACATACACACACATACACACACACACAGACATATATATATATATATATATATATATATATATTATTTTTTATCCAAAGTGACTTACAAATGAGGACAACAGAAGCAATCAATTGTGTTGTTATAATTTTTTTAGGAAATAGTTCTTTAAAATATTACATAAAAAAAGGTTTAAGAGTATAGTAATGATTCTAACACAACACTAAGTATATAACTATGTATAAGTATAAGTAGAACTATATATATAGTTGTTGTTTTTTGGAGTTTGGCTTAGTGTTGTGTTAGAATCATTACTATACTCTTATACCTTTTGTTCTTTAATATTTTGAATTGTTTTTATTTTTATTTTTTGTTTTACATAAAAATTTAATTGTGTAAATATTAAAATACAGTGTCAACAGGGAAATCTAAATGTCTATTTATTTATGTACTCTCAAAAAATTAAAATAAAATGTTTGTAACCGTGCAACATTATGTAAATTATCAGATTTTATATCAGATTGAATATATACAGTGTAAGAATTGACTTTTTGCGGTGAGTTTGCCTTTAATTTTATCCAAAACGGAATACAGTGATAGTCAGGGTCACTCTAAATGAATATCAATTAAATTAATGAGCTAACCTATAAGGGAATTTTTTTACGAGTGTTTGAATATATATATGTTGCCTTAGGGTGATTTGCCTGTGGGTGATTTTCTCTGAAACTGTACAATGAAATGACTTGAAAATGTCTACATTGATAGTCAGGAAGAAAGATTCAACGAAAGAATGAGCTAACCTATAAAGAAAAGCTTTTTATCAGTGTTTGAAAATTATATATATATATATATATATATATATATATACATATACAGTAAAATAACAATGAATAAACATCATTAATAATAGGCGGCAAGAGTCAAAGTGGTTTGAAGTCATTCATTTTCAATTGTGAGCCAGCGGCGAGCTCCGGCGAGAGCGGTGCGGCGCGTTTTGGACGATGAGAGCGTTGAGGAGAGTTGAAATCAGGCCTAATTTGTCAGGAACCAGCACTGACAGTCTTGTCTCTCTTGTTCCTGTTCAATGTTTCTTTGTTTGTTTTGTGTCTGAGCACATGGTTCTGTCTCTGTTTGTGTTTGCCATGTCCTCCCCTTGTCCCACCTCCCTGTTTCCCCTGGTCACGCCCCCTTGTTTAGTCCTTGTCTAGTCCTCGTTTGCTTGATTGTGTTCACCTGATCCTCATGTGCTCTGCTGCTTATATTGTGTTCCTTCCCCTTGTATCTTTGCTGAAAAGAGAAAAGGAAGAAGACTGACTGCTCTCTCTGTTGTCCTCAGGGCGACGTTTCCGCAGCATCTGATCCCGCACTAGCCGACTGAGGGACAGCTTTTTCCCTCAGGCTATCAGGCTAATGAACAGTCACAAATAACTCACCTACATCACACTCCCACTCACACAACATGCCATGCACTGCACTTTAGCACAGTTCTACCGGACTACACGCACACATCTGCTATCACTGGACACCATACAATACACATCCACTGCACACTGCATATGCATAATCTGTTGCACCTTTGCACAACTATCTGCTGCTCAACCAATCTGCTGTTAATTTATAATCTGTTGCACCTTCACATTATTACTATGTATAGACTACATAATGTATAGATAGTGTACATAATGTAGATGTGCCCATACGGTGTAAAATGTGTAGTTGATAATTAAGTATGTCTTTATAGTACACTATGTGTACTGAGTATATGTATGTGTATTTTGCACATTGTCTTCTGTACAGTCTGTAAATATGTACTGTCCATATGTAAATTGTTGTTTTTTGCACTGTCTGGAGCACGCTCATAAGAATTTCACTCACCAAGGCACTTGTGCTGTGGTGATGTGACAATAAAAGTGATTTGATTTGATTTGATTTTATCCAGATTTAACTATAGGCTAATCCATGCTGCATACTCCGGTACAGTAGGTGGCGATATTCACCTGACAAATCATGATTGCAATACGCCATAAAACCAATAAGAAGAAGTATCTTTGCTGGTTCGTTTAGCTGTTTACCTGTTTCTTGGTCTTAGAGTGAAACTTTGATCTCGCTCAAGTGATTTTTTTTTTTATCTCGTCTTGTTATATTATATCCTCGTTTTCTCTAGTTCTTGTTTTTTGATTTTGTGCATTTTTATCTAGTTTTGTTTTCTTTTATTTAGATTTTCTTTTACCCTTGTTTTTGCAGTTCCAGTTCTTTTTGGATCTTAGCTTTTTGATTTTGCTCTTTGATTATTAGTTGTTTATTTATTGTTTTTGTTTACTTGTCTGTCTGTGTCTTTGTTTTGTCTTTAGTCTTGTCTTGTTTGTTATCGTGTTTTGCCCTGTCCTGCCCTTTACCCAGATTCCCTGGCCTCTGACCGCTACTACCTGGAAGCAGCTCTCCACTCTCACGAGTCAAGTTTCTGGTTCTGTGAGTCCCTACCTGGCAGCTAGACTTCTGCGTCTTCTGAGATCCACTTCATGCTACAGGGTCCCTGTCGTCCTGCCTATCCCTTCCTCTGGAGCTGCTGCCTCTGTGCTCGAGTCCGCTACCACCTCGGACAGGCTCAGTGGTCATCCCTCTTGCCCATATTGTGTTGTCGGCCCTGCCCCTCTGTTTGGACTGATTCACTATCCACTCTCCCTGCTGTTTCTAGTCAATTTCCTGTAAATAAACTACAATTGTCCGTTCATTTGCATCTGGGTCCCATTTCTTGCAGATCCCTGACATAATTACTCTTATTCCAAAATCGAAAAAAGATCCCCTCTTCATAGATAATTGGCGTCCAATCACACTGCTGAACAATGATTATAAAATAGTATTATAATATTTAGCTTTAGTTCTGGCAAAAAGATGAAAACATGTTTTGAACTCTATTTTTGACGAAACACAGTCAGGGTTCATGCAGAAAAAACATATTTCGAATAACATACGCTAGTATTAGATATGATGGATTACTCAGATTATAGTGATGGTTTTATTTTATTTTTAGATTATTACAAAGCTTTTGATACATTGGAACACGCGTTTTTATTTCAGGCTCTTGAAAAAAAAGGCTTTGGCGATACATTCTGTAGAATGATTAAAATGCTATACATAAACGGAAACAGCTCAATTAAACTGAGTAATGGTACGTCACCTAGATTCTTTTTAAATCGAGGAGTCAGACAAGGATGTCCGGTTTCCCCCTATTTATTCCTAATTGCAACACAGTTCCTCAGCATGCGTATTAATAGCAGCCATTTAAAGGGTATCACAATTGGAAACAATACAATTCTAATAAGCCAATTAGCATACGACACTGCTTTATTTTTGTATGATTCTTCACAAATCCCTGTAGCATTAAGTATTCTTCAACCCTTTTCTGAGGCACTAGGATTACATTTAAATATTGATAAATGTGAACTGCTGTCAATAAAAAAATGCTCTGTTGCTTCAATTGAGGGTATTGCTGTCAAAAATAGTTTAACATACCTTGGGATACAAATAACTAAAGATGAGTATAGGTGCTCAGCCAATTTTAAACCTATTATTGCCAAAACACAAAGAAGATGCAACTGCTGGTTACAAAGAGATTTGTCTTTAAAAGGCAGAACACTGCTTACCAAGGCAGAAGGTCTGTCTCGTTTGGCATACGCAGCCCAATCTCTCTTTGTGGATAAGTCCACTTGTAAAACAATTAATGATGTCTTAATACATTTTTTATGGAAAAACAAACTCATTATATAAGAAAATCAGTCATATTAAACTCTTATAATAAGGGTGGTCTTAATTTCATTAATTTCGATTACCTTAACAATACATTTAAAATGAATTGGCTGAAGCAATACTTATCTAAGCCAACCTCTATTTGGAATGCTTTTCCTCAACTTATTTTTTCACGGTTTGGCGGTCTTCCTTTTCTTTTAATGTGTAATTATGATATATCGAAACTCCCAATTAAACTTTCCAACTTTCATCGACAAGCTCTTTTAGCATGGGCTTTAATTTATAAACATAACTTTTTGCCACAGAGGTGTTTTATTTGGAACAATAAGAACATTTTGTTTAAGAACAAATCTCTGTATTATGATAACTGGTTTAGTAATGGTTTGGGTTTGGTGCAGCAGTTGTTTAACAATCAAGGTCTTTTGCTCAGGTACTCAGAATTTCTTTCGAAATACCAAATACCCGTAACTCCCAAAGAATTCTCTGTAGTTATCGGAGCTATTCCTTCTGTCCCTCTGGTTTGTGTATGCTTCTTAAAAACGGTACTCTTCAACAGTTACTGCATCATTTCCTAATCCCTGTGACACTCCTGTTGGTCAAATGTGCTTTTCTGAATCAAGAAACAAGGACTAGAAAATAAGATCATTCATTAATTAAGAAAAACTTAATTTCTGCTCCACATGTAATTTTTTTTAAAATAATTTATTTGATAATCTCAACTGGAAAAAGTATGGTCACTACAGCAAAAATTCTTTCTCACAAATAAGGTGAAAGACGTGTCTTTTAAATTGATCCACAGATTTTATCCTGTCAAGAAATGTATACAAAAGTTTAGAGCTGATATAGAGCTATCATGCTCTTTTTGCTTGAATGCTGATGAAACAGTGGAGCACTTTTTTGGTCATGTCAATACACTCAGGGATTTTGGTATGATATTGATGCTTTTGTTAACTTGAAGCTTTTGCCAGAATTTTCTATACAAATGAGAAATATTATATTTGGGTATTTTGACTCGCACCCTACAAAAGAAAATATTTGTTTTATTATACATTTAATCCTCATTTTCAGCAAATTTTCACATTGTAAATTAGTATTGTTTTGAGCAAGTTAATTGAATTCCTGCTGAAAAACAAACATTCTAGCGGGAAAATGTCTCCTATAAATAGCCTATTGCGCACCTTTTTTATTTATGTCCCTGTACGCCAGAGGTTCTCAATTCCAGTCATCGTGCCAAACCCCCCCGGAATCATGGCGGAATATCCTGTGATGTCCACTTCGCAGGGCACTTACGTTCAAATAGAACAAACATCTGAAGCAATAAGAGTAACATACGAAATATGCAGAGCGGGGGGGCGAGAGGACTGGAATTGAGAACGTCTCCGATTACTATCGTAACCTCGGTTCCCTGAGAGCGGGAACGAGACATCACGGAGAAACTCTCCAGAAGTATTATGGGCTCACGCCAGTCTAACTGACTGGCCAATTGTCGCGAAGCATGCAAATATGCAGAGCTCGAGAGGCAGTATAAATGCAGAGCCCGCGACAACTACGTCAGAATCTGATTCTGAACGCTGCTTGGCTGGACGAGCAGTGATCACGGCGATCGACGTGATGTCTTGTTCCCGCTCTCAGGGAACCGAGGTTACGATAGTAACCGGAGACATTCCCTATTGAGCTTTCACGAGACATCACGGAGAAACTCTCCGTTATGGGAACGCTATTCAATCCCGCCGTGAGAGAGGCTACGGACAGCTTGTACCCGTTACACAGCGCGGTAGCATTCCCTCCAATAACGGCACTCGTAGGGCGGGCTCATAGCTGATAGGTGGAGACAAGCCAATGAGCGCCTACACCACAGGTATACTAAATTTGCATATCTGGAAAGAGATAACGTGAGCTGCACTGAGAGCAGGGCAGAACAGTTAGCAATAACAGTAAAAGGGGCTGCACAGAGTTAACTGTGTGAGCAGCGTACCATAACATAACCATGCAAGTGGCACTGAACCCAGGGCCGACAATAATAACAATCTCATAGAGGGCTGCGTAAGTAGTACTGTACAAGCAGACCCCCCCAGAAATAAAAGAAGGAACTTAAATCAGTTACTCACCGACAGCACTTGGGAGGCTAAGGACTGAACGTCCAGCTTGTAAAACCTAGCGAAGGTATTCTGCGAAGACCAGCCGGCTGCCAAGAAAATATCTTGAATAGACATACCTCTTGACCACGCCCAGGAGGAGGCGATAGCCCTCGTTGAATGTCCCCTAATGTGCAGAAGGCATTCCAAGCCTTGGCTCGTATATGCAGCCGCGATAGCGTCCACAATCCAGTGTGACAGTCTTTGTTTCGACACTGCTCGGCCCTTCGTACAACCACCGTAGCACACAAAAAGCTGGTCCGATTGCCGGAAACTGGCCGAACGGTCAATGTATATCCTCAATGCGAAACGCGGTAATGGCCGCCACATAGACTTTCAGTGTTGAAGGTAACGATCCACTATCCAGTCTGTACTGCAGGAAACTCAGAACATCCGATACGGTGCAGGTAGCTGGGTCAATATGAGCCTGATCGAACCATTTCACAAACACTCCCCATTTTAAGGCATACAAACGTCTTGTCGAGGGTGCTCGCGCTTCCGTGAGCATGTTGAGCACACGAGACTGTAAGGCGTTCATCTCCTCTGATGACCCTGAAGTGGCCACATATGGAGGCTCCATAATTCCGGGTTGGGGTGCCACACCGAGCCGTCCACCAGGAATAGCATATCCTTCCTGATGGGAATCGGCCAGGGCGGTGCCTCCAGCAGCTCCATCAAGTCTGGGAACCAAGGCTGGTTCGGCCAGTTCGGGGCGATGAGAATCACTGACGCTCGCTCCTCTCTGATCTTGCATAACACCAGTGGCAAAATCTTGATCGGAGGAAATGCATACAGCCTGGCTGCTGGCCAGTGCAATGTCAGCGCGTCCCCTCCCAGCGGGGAGTGAGACAGGGAGAAAAACAGCAGGCAATGTGCATTCTCACTCGTGGCGAACAAATCCACCTCCGCTCTCCCGTAGCGGTTCCCGTAGCGGGTGCAGTCTCCACTCTCCCTGAGGAATTCCCTTTCTCGAGAGCATGTCCGCCCTGCGGTTCAGGAGATGGTCTGCCCATAGCAGGAGATCCGTTGCCTGCTTGCACAGCGCCCTGGAGCAAATTCGAATCAGTACATGCAGCTGTTCCAGCTGTGGCTGAAAATCCTTTAGAGCTAAGAAGACTGCCGGCTCTGCAGTTCCGACCACAGTCCCGAAGCTGGCGATCCCTCGCACACTGCTCCCCAGCCGTGAGACGATGCATCTGTCGTGACCACCACGCGTGATGCTACCGAGCCCAGGGGAACTCCCCGGCTGAAGAGATCTGGGTTGCGCCACGGCGTCAGAGCTTCTATGCAGCCGCGGGTGACCGCGATGCTCAAACATCCCGAAGTCCACGCCGTCCACGGGACTCGAGATTTCAGCCATAGCTGCAGCGGGCGCATGTGTAATAAGCCCAGGTGACACACCGCTGAAGCCGCTGCCATGAGCCCGAGCAGCCTCTGAAAATCCTTCAACCGCACAGAGCTGCTTTGTCTGAAATGGTGCAGGGAAGACAAAATGGCCGCCGCATGCTCTCGCGAGAGGCGGGCTCTCATCTCCACGGAGTCTAAACACACTCCCAGATATGTTATGGACTGACTCGGGGCAAGAATGCTCTTCTGCATGTTGACACATAGCCCTAGGGACTCCAAGTGAATAAGCAGCGAGTCTATGTGGCTGAGTAGCGTGTCCCGGGACTGAGCAAAAATCAGCCAATCGTCTAGAGATAGTTTAGAATGCACATCCCACTCGCTCTGAGGGGGGAAAGTGCTGCATCCATGCACTTCGAAAAGGTGCGTGGGGCCAAAGCTAGCCCGAACGGGAGAACAGAGTATTGGTACGCTGTGCCCTTGAATGCAAACCTCAGAAACCGTCTGTGATGCGGTGCTATCTGAATGTGAAAGTACGTGTCCTTTAAATCCACAAACGCAAACCAGTCCCCGGGGCTAATTTGTGCCAGGATCTGCTTCAGCTTTAACATCCTGAACGGACGCTTCCCAAGCGCTCTGTTGATGGGTCTGAGATCTCTTTTGGGTACCACGAAATAGCGGCTGTAAAACCTGCTTTCCCGCTCGCTCTGAGGGACTATTTCTATCGCTCCTTTTTCTAGCAGATTGTATACCTCTTGTTTCAGAACCTGCGCATTTCGAGGCAATGTTAGAGACTGCACCACACCATTGAAACGGGGCGGTCTGCGTCTGAATTGAAGGGTATATCCGAGCTTTATCACACCGAGCAGCCAGCCCGAGATTCCCGGAATAGCTTCCCATGCTTTCAGAGACTGATATAGGGGCTTTGGTAGCTTGGTCGACGGATGAGCCGGCGAGTGACGCGCGACTATCGTTTGTGTGGGCGGTGGCTCTGCACTGCTCTGAGGCGGGGCGAGCTGCATCGCACTGACTGAGGAGGAAAGAGCTCTTTCTGTGAGGATGTTTTTATTGTACAACATGCACGAACACAAACATTGTGAATGTCGCTCTCGAGAACTTTGCGCAACATTCTGGATCGCTTGGGAGCTGGGCCTCCTAAGCGCTCCTCCCTCCTCACGACACCCTCAGGAAGACGGCGTGGATGTAGTTGGCAGCCCGATGTTGCGGCGAGGGCTCCTGCACTGCCCTTGGTGCCTCTTTGCCGGACCTGGCCACACCTTTCTCCTCACGTCCGGCTCCCGCCCAGGGGCCGCGGCCGCGGTTGTCGCTGCGGGCCTTTCCTCCCTTCTCTGGGGCGGGCGGGTCTCCGACGATCTGGAACGAGACGGAGGCTGGAATGAGCGCCTCGGCATGACATGGCTCATAGCTTTTGCGCGCTTTTGAGCTTCCGCAAATCTTTCAATGATCGACTCACGGCATCGCCAAAGAGGCCGGAGGGAGTGATCGGTGCGTTCAACGGCACTTTGCGGTCTGCATCCTTGAAGTCGGCTAAGGTAAGCCATAGATGCCTCTGCTGGACTACCATGAACCCCATGGTTTGGCCAATTGCCTGGGCAGCGCGCTTTGTCGCCATTAGCGCGAAGTCTGTGGCCGCCCGCAGATTGTTCACCGCTTCCGGTGAGGCAGTCCTGCCTTCCAGGGACTGTAGGAGCTTGGCCTGGAACACCTGTAGCACTGCCATAGCATGCAGGGCGGAGGCTCCTTCCCCAGCCGATGAGTAAGCCATGCTGGCTAGATGGGCTGTCATCCTGCACGGTTTGGATGGTAGGCTGATATCCGAGTCCATGGTTTTGGCTGACGCAGGGCACAGATGAGCAGCGACAGTTTCCTCGACGGGGGGCATGCGCACATACCCGTGGGCCTCTGCCCCGTCTACCTGAGAGAACATAGCCTGAGTTGCTATGCCGACTACGCGTGCCGACTGGACCACGTTTTAACAAGCTGGTCGTGGACGTCTGGAAAAAACGGCACCGACGTTCTCGTGTCCACTTGACGGCGGCTGGACCTGAAGTACCAGGAATTAAGCTTACTCTTGGCCGGTTCTTCTGGAGGGTTCCAGGAGAGCTCCAGCTCCTTATTCTTATGTTATAATGTGTTTTTGTACTTGTTGGGAGTTGTATATGCTTGTACAAACATTTGTTTAATTTTTGCATGAAAAAAGTACTGCTCACAAATCTGTTTTTAGAACTATAAAGGCTTTTTACTGTATGGTCGTTATATTGAGTCACATTTAATAAAAAAAATACTGATAATAGCAAATATACCCCCTTTATTGGTATTTAAATAGTATACGTTTATGTTGAACTTTGTTCTTGAACAGATGGCCCTTTGTTAAGCAGTATATAAAAAAGTGTTTCTTGCTCATGAAAACATTTCTGAAAAGTCTGTGCATTTGACAAATATGGCATGTTATTCACTTTATCTGTGATAAGAATATGCAAACACCGCGAGAGCATCTCTACCAGGAGCAGAAAGTGTCTGACGTCACGTCTCCGCTTTCTATTCCGCCCCTGACTGAAAGCGGCTACTCTCAACATTGGTCTGTGCGGCTCGAGTTGCCCTCGAGTGCACCCTGGATGATGGGGCAGGGCGAAACATTAGAGTGGGGCGACAGGTGTCGCTCCGCCCACCCCCAATTTCATTGGTTTATAATACAGCAGAGCTTATTGGTGTAGAGTTTGCGCATGCACATTCTTTTATATAAGTTTTTATGAATGATCTACGCTGTTTTGCTGTACTTACTGTACTAAGGATTGAACAGTGTGGATGCGAGTAAATAATGACTGAATTTATATGTTTGGATGAACTAACTGTTTAAAGCCCCAAATATAAGTTGTATGAAATATATGTAAGCATTTATATTATAGTAGTACTAGTATCTTGAAGAAATACACTTTTAGAAATAAGCAGCTTTGAACATTTGAAAAAAAGTATTTACAGTTACATGTTTATTTTAACATTTTTTTTGTATTATTTACATTCATGCATTTGTCAGACAGTTTTGTCCAAAGTGACATACAGTGCTCTTATTAGAGGGACCCCAACCCCCTGCAGCTACCTGGAGTAAAGAGCTTTGCTGAAGAACACACCGGTGGTGACGGCTGCGGAGATCGAACCAGCAACCTGCTGCTTGCCAGTTCATTACACCACAGAAGTAATGAAGCTAAATTGGCATGTAATTTAATTAGAGAATTGAAGCCAGTTTTGCATGTGAATGAACAATTTTGCACAATTATTTTTTGAAATTAATACAATATTCAAGAGATAACGATTTTGTTTTTTCGTAATAAAAATAACATCTTTAAGGGTTAAATTGTTAAATATGAATAGAGTAAAAAATATAAAAACTTAAATCAGCCCAAAATGTATTGGTTATACTACAATCACAAGGGCAGCTGTTTCTCCAACAAGACCAGAAATGAGCAAATTTCGTCAACATCAAAATATTTACAGATAGATAAAATAAACCTGTCGCTCATATGTTTTAAGTTTGTTTTTTTGCGCTTGTTATAACATCATAGATCACATGATAAGGTAAACATGGCGGATCGCATTCATACTCAACGAAATTTGGCTCTAGAGTAGGTACTCTTAGCGCTCATTGAAATTTAGTACCTACTCATTAATTAGGCGGTTTCGGACTTGCAGCCTGTAGCCTAAAGAGTTCGTGCGATCTCGAAAGCGAAAGTAAAACGCGATCGTGCATTTGAAAGCAGTTTCAGTGCCCAGCATAGTAATAGCGGCTCCCTGATGCCCGCATTTCATTTGCAGTATAATTACCCAACGATATAACTGTGCGAGAAAGTATTGAAATATATATTTTCCATGTGTTTCCTTCCTGTGAGTTACTGAAATGAGCTGCCAATAAGAGAAGAGCGCAACATTGAGCCGCTCTGTGAAACAGCCAATCAGAGCAGAGCTCAACATTATTATGACAACATTATTATTCATGACCCTTCCAAATAAGCCAATAACAGTCCGTTTCATTCTGGGGAGAAATACTAGGGTTGTAAATGAACATGTGAAGCTGTTTCTGGAGAATTTTTGCTCTAACCTAAGCCACATACCTTCTACATAGATATCAGAGAACAATTTAAAATACTGTATCAATGCATTCTATGACCCCTTTAAAAGTAAATGAATGCATGAATGCTTTTATTCAGCAATGAAGCATTCAATTATTTAAAATTGTCAGTAAAACAATGTTACAAAACACAAATAAATGCTGTTCTTTTGAACTTTTCATTCATCAAATATTTTTAAAATAAACATTGATCACAATTTCCACAAAAACATTAAGAAGCAAAAATCTATAGTTTTCATCAATAATAATAAGAAGTATTAATAGGCTAATTGAGCACCAATAATGATTGATAATAACGGAGCATCAAATCAGCATATTAGAATGATTTCTGAAGCTTTACAGTCACAGGAATAAATTACATTTTAAACAGAGAGCAGTTATTTGAAAGTGTAATGATAACATTTCACAATATTATTTTTACTGTAGCCAATGTTTTGATCAAATAGGCTCAAAAGTTCAAAAACAAAAAATATGAATGATTAATAGATGTTATCAGGGCCGCCCAAACTCGGTCCTGGAGGGCCGGTATCTTGCGGAGTTTAGCTCCAGCTTGTCTCATCACACCTGCATGGAAGCTTCTAATATGCCTAGTACGAGCTTGAATAGCTGTTTCAGGTGTGTTTGATTAGGGTTGGAGCTAAACTCTGCAGGACACCGGCCCTCCAGGACCGAGTTTGGACAGCTCTGGTGTGTATTTAATTATACTTAAACAATTGATTGCATGACGTCATGACTGAGCAGGTCTCGCGCTGCGGGATCTTATAAAGGACTGTGATTGGTCCGCAGACGCGCGTGGCTCAAACAGGTGCGTGAGTGTGATGGACCTGCGGCATTTAATCTGCTGCTCGGCGGTGTTTGCCTTACTCTCAGGTAATTATCTTTTATACACTTTTATTTGAACGGTCGGGTGGTAAAATGTATGCTCCTTAAAGATCCCTCCGATTCTTAATAAAATGAATAAAATAGTCGTAATAGTAGACTACTATTAAAGAAACCGGGGCTAGTTGTCACAAAACTACATCTCAGTTATGAGCGAAAGGTCCAGTTTCACAAATGTGTGTTTCTGTTGATTGGTTTGAAACCCTCTTAAACCAGAGTACTTTATTATTGCTTCCCTTTAAGCTGAAATGATAATATCACATTGTCGCCATGGCAAATTGAAATCAAGTAAACGCATCATAAAACCATGTTCAGAAGTTATGACTTGATGTTTCAGTAGAAACAACTCTCCAGAGTTGGCTTTTCATTTCTGAAAATTAGTGACAAATTATAATGAATCATTCAGAAATGTGATCCATTGACAATGTTATTTTGAACTTTCTATTCAGCAAAGAAAACTGAAAAATAAAAGACCAAGGTTGTCTCAAATATTAATCGGCACAACAGTTTTCAACATTGATAATAAATGTTTGTTGAGCAGCAAATCAGCATATTTGAATGATTTCTGAAGTATCATGTGAGACTGAAAACTGGATTAATGATGCTGAAAATTCAGCTTTGATCTCAGAAATAAATAATATTTCACAATATTAGCTACAATAGAGAACAGTTATTTTAAATGGTATGTTAATTGTTTTGTTGTAACTTTATTAACTACAATATTTATTGGATAACGTTTAGTATGTTAAATTTGATATTTTTGCTGAATTGTTTCATAATTGTTTACTGCATAAACTTTGTTGTCAAGATGTTCAGTTTTCATACATTCATAAATAGAGGCCTTGCCTTTCAATGCTTTAGAAATGGCTCCTCTATTATGATTGTTTTTACTCGACTCAGAATTCAGCAATGATTAATTAAATATCATAAGAGCATGTCTTTCAAAATGGCAGAAAGAAAGCTATATAATCGTCCACAAATTAGAATATATTTTTTTATTTCACGTTTTCATTTGACCTACAAAACGTATCCAGATTGTATAAAGTATTGAGTCATCATATAATCCATATGTGCAGTGGTGGGCAAAGTACACAGATCAAGTACTTGAGTAAAAGTACAGATACTTATAATAAAATATTACTCCATTAAAAGTAAAAGTACTGCTTTTTCAATTTTACTCGAGTGAAAGTACAAAAGTACTCAATTTTTTATGTACTTAAGTAAAAAAGTACTGATAGAAAGATTTATTTTGCAATTTTATATAAACTTCTTTATTTCATTTTATATTAGCACATATTTTTATAATCCTACTGCCCAAAATACCTGGGTTTTTCCCAAAATAACCACTATAGAGTCAAGATATATATTTTGTTGATGTGGACTACGTTGATGAGAGTGATGTAGTAACGTTCACTGTGAAGCTTACACTGTCATGTACCTGAGAGAAAACAGATTTCACCATCTAATTTTCACCAGTAAGAAAAAAGTGTTTTAGAACTTGTTGTTTTGCAGAACGTCAGTTATATATGACATGAGAATTAGGCCTGAAATTAGGAAGAACATTTTAAGGAAAATCTAATGATATTTTCATAAGGATATTTTTTTCTTCTCAAACCTTGTCTGTGGTGTAAAAACACCCCTGGCCAAATGCCCCCAGAGGGCATCATCACTTCCCACTCTGATAATTACTGTAGTTACTATGTTCTGAACATCACATCCTTTCTTTTCCCTCAGATGGAATCTATCTAGGTGGCTGAATAAAGATATTTGGACTTTATATCAAAACATTTCCTCAACTTAGCACCAGCAAGCTTGTTAGCTAGACAGATAGCATCAGCTAACAATATTTACTTATTTTCAGTATGGTTATGAATAAACATTCATATCTGTCTACTCGGCTAGTTGATCTAAACAATATAAAAATGTATACTGTTGATAAACAATATAAAACAGACGTCACATAGGTCTAAATGCATAGCATTTTAATAAAACTGCTAACGTTACAGCAGCGGGAATATGAACGCGTGCATGAGTTATTTTATTTAATCGGTGTTATTTTAATGTTTTGTTTTTTGACCTAAAACATAACGTTAGAGACACTGATGTTGATCTGTCTGCATTCAAGCATTTCAGTGGGCTTAAATAGATCACCCTTTACAGCAGATTTAGTTCACAAACAACTGACAGTTTTGACCTAAATATTATTTTCAGTTACAATAATTAATTCTAAAATTCGACGTTAGTAACGTACTTTTCACAGCATCAGTAGCGCGCGCTCACAAGATCTCCCGGTTCTTTACTTGTGAGTTCAGTTCACTGAAGAAGACTCGCTCTAAACGGATCATTTGAATCAGTGAGTTTTCGACTCGAGAACAGCTGCGTTTGTTGCGATTTGCGAACCGATTGAACAGGTTCATTGAAAAGAGTCAGTTTGTTCATGAATCAGACACCGCTTCTGCGTCTCGGAGCACGTGATGTATCACGTGAGTAACGATATGTTTTATGAAATGTAGTGAAGTAAAAAGTACGATCTTATGCTTTGGAATGTAGTGAAGTAAAAGTAAAAGTTACTCAAAATAAAACTACTCCAGTAAAGTACAGATACTTGAAAAATGTACTTAAGTACAGTAACGAAGTAGTTGTACTTCGTTACTGACCACCACTGCATATGTGTGAGAAGCAGGCGCGGAGCTGTGGGCGGGCCTGGACGGGCCTGGGCCCGCCCACATTGACAGCTGGCCCGCCCAATCAGAAATAAAAAAATAAAATAAAACACTACTCTGTATTGTTAAACATGGATACTACTTTATGTGGTGTATTTCATCTATAACATGTTATGTTAAAAACAGTAAAATTATAAGTAAGCCTGATAACTTTAAAATTTAAGTGTGTTGGTGACGTGTTTTCATTGGTCAATGCAACATAAACGTAGCACGCTCTATTGTAATCTGGCGCTAACCATCTATGACGCGAACAACCAACGGCTATAACGTTCGCTAGAAGTGTACGGTATCTTGATTTTTCTTAGTATGGCCAAACAAGTTACTCTCACTCATTTTGTTAAAAAACCTCGTATTGAGATTAATAATTATTTGGAGGACCAATCTGTGGATCGTAATGGAACAACCGCTGGCTCTGAGAATGGAGCGGAGATTAACTCCGAATCGACGACCTCCACTGATGCTAACCGGCAAGCAGATCTGGCTAATCAACGATCACTCCTACACTTAATTGCACCGTCGGATCTGTCAGCTCTGGGGGAACCTGCTACCCAACCTCATCTACAGGCAGGGGGTTAAGTCTGATGTGTAATATTATATTTAATCCGTGCATTAGGTAATAGTATGGAAGCTCGTTTCCGCCACTGATTAAAAAATAAAAAAAATTATTGTGACTTTTTATCTCACAATTTCTGATTTTCTTTTTCTCATAATTGTGTGATATAAACTCGCAATTGCGAGATATAAAGTCGATATAAACTCACAAGTCTGAATTTTTTCTCAGAATTACTATATCTCGCAATTATGATCTGTTTTCTAGCAATGACGTTTTTTTTCTCAGAATTTCGAGATATAAACTCATATATATATTATTTATTGGCAAAAACGTGTTGTTTCAGTGTTAATCAAACATTAAAAGAAAAGGACTAACTCGTTGCTCTTGATTAAACTACTCTTTATTTGCTATTTTTATTAGCAAAAAATAGTTATATTAACAATTATATAGTAATTATTTTAAAGAAAAGAAATGGAGGAAAATATTCATCAAGTTACTTGATGATTTTTCTTTGTAATCTTCAGAAAACATAAACTCGATATTTCTCAGATTCCTCTGCTGACTCTATCGCCTTCAAACTCATAATTTGCTCAGTCATTTGTCTTCCGATTCCAACCAATCATATATCATTTTGAAGGTATTTTAATGCAGAATGTGAAAATTAAAAATCATAATTTTGGAAAAATTGCTCATTACCGACTCATTTGCCATCACGACTCGCTTTCTAATCACTAAAAGGCAGTCATTCATCTTAGTTCATCGTGATCTCTTCAAACTCGTGTTATAATTAATGAAGTTCTCTGTACAGATAATCTCTTATTTACATCGCGTCTATGCGTAATGAGGTTCTTCGTGCGGAACACCTGAACAAAAACTCCGGCAATTTAAGTGGTTAGTGGATTCTATCTTAAACGCCTCAGATTTACTGTAAGGCTCAAGAAATCAACAGATATGTCAGAGATTTGATACAATGCTCAACACTGCAAAAACACGTTGAAATAGAAACCGATCTCCAGAGCGCAAACCAAAACGCGCTGGATAGTTTGCCAAATCTGTAATAAAATGCCATAATTACTGCTTCAACTGAGGGTGCTTTTGATTTTATTTGAGTGTGCTTAGCACCCCTGTAGAACCGGGCCTGAGAGACGGTCAAAGAGAGAGGACTCGGTGCTGAATCACTCACGCTGTTTTCAGTGACTGATTTGATCTGATGGTTTGTGTGAATTCATTTACTCATCTAATCTATATATGCTATATTGAATATTTTTTTTTGCAGTAATTTCCCTCATTTTAGAGTTGAAAGCTGTGGGAATGAGTAATGCGATATATGCTCAATACCCCACTGAAATTCAGGATATAATTAAACAAGTATATTATACAGAGGATTGTGAAATAGATTTCCATGATGACTTTTCAAAAACGTTCTGGGTTTATTTATTTTTCAAATCGACAAAGGCTTGGAAATTGCTATTTTAAAATTCCATGACTTTTCCGTTTTTTTTTATGTCCATACGAACCCTGAATGTGACGATCGGTGCGGGTCGGGTCCGGTTATCAAATCAGACAAAACTATATGTGCGGGTGGATAATTAATCAGAAGCAGTTTTAACATTACGTGACATGGCATCTGACGCACAGAATACATCAGTTAAGTTAACCTTAAGAGTCTTCGTAGCGCGCTAAGAGACAACGTTATCGGGGAAACCCAGCCTTGATTTCGGAACACCCATAGATTCAGGCCCACCTCGACTTAATCCAGGCCCACCCATCTGTCACGTTCTGCATCCGCCACTGGTGAGAAGCCTGTAAAGTGAGTGCCAGCTGTGATTGTTTCAGGTGTTCACGGAGGCTGCAGCAGAAATCAGTGGCAGTGTGATGATGGAGTGTGTGTGTCGCACAGATGGCGCTGTGACGGTGTCAGTGACTGCCAGGATGGATCTGATGAGATGGACTGCGGTATGCATGTCACCAACTGCTCCTGAAAAGTCTTTTGTGCTCACTTGTTGAGTTGATCAGATTGCACCTGGTTGTTTCTTTGGAAGTAGAACACTAATAAACAATAATATTTTATGCTATTAGTTTGTCAGTCTGGAGACTTGGAGTGTGCGGATGGCTCCGGGTGTGTGATCGGGTTGGATGTTTGTGACGGCCGTCCCCAGTGTCCCGACGCTTCAGATGAGTGGGACTGCAGCAGGCGTTTAGGGTGTCTGGCAGGTGACTGGAAGTGCAAGAACAGCATTTGCATCCCACAAGAGCTTCTCTGCAATGACGTCAACGACTGCGGTGACAACTCTGATGAAGAAACATGTGGTGAGATGCTCTAACCCTCATTAAACATACCAAAAGATAAATGGAGCAAACTGTTCATAAATGCGGAATAGGAAAGATTCAGATAAATGCATTACAATGTCACATTGTTACACGTTGCGTTATGATTGTGCATGTAAATGATTTTATTGTGCTGGTTCCGGGTATAGCAAACTCTAGGACATCTAGTTGATACTAAAAAAGCATGTAAATTGTATATATGACCTAATCAAAGTTAACAAAATAAAACACAAAATATTGGGGTTGGAAACCATGTGTCCGATCACGCTCACATTTTTTATTTACACACAACTTCAGTTTCAACAGAAATGCTGTGCTTACAGGGTGTTGATGAATATCTCATATATATCTGTGTATGAGATATATCCACCCTCTCAATGGTGTGTATATATATCATTTTTATTGATGTCTAAGGATCATGTTATATTTGCCTGATCATGTTTTATCAGGTTCCTGTGGGAAGATGAACATCCGCTGTCCTGATGGCACATGTCTTACCCCGAGACAGAGGTGTGATGGAGTTGCTCAGTGCTCAGATAAGAGAGATGAGCCTCTTACATGTGGTATATATAGAACCTCTTTTTGGCTGTAATTTGCTTTGAAGTGTGTTTGACTGATAATGTAGCATATCTCAGACAATGGGTTAGCTTTTATTTATTTGTTTTATCCTTATGTTACCTAGGTAAAACTTGTCATAATGGGAAAGGTGGCTGTAGTCATACTTGCGTTGACCAGCTTTGGGGAGCTTTGTGCTCTTGTCCCACTGGAATGACCCTTTCTGCAAATGGACTTGATTGTGAAGGTACAGTAGCTGACCTTTGGCCTCTTAAGCAGACTATTTTTGGAACTGTGCACTACCATACTAGTCATACCAATTCTGCAATATGCAGCATATTCTGTTATTGGTAATACTGTATCCCACAACTGAATGCGTGTTAGACGTCTTTCTTGACATTTGATTGAGCCAGAGCTCAAAACCGTTTATATATAACTTGATCTAAAAAAAATGAAACAACCATACTTGTTTCTAAGGTAGACAAAATTTGCACCAACTTGATTCAAATTATGCCTTTTTTATATATATTTAAATCATTTAATTATAAACAACAGTTTCATTTGGAAAATTATAACACTTGATGTTTTGTTTTGAAAAAATATATATAAGCCCCAAATGGTGTAGTATATAGTTTTGAATTTGAATCTTTGTATTTGGCACATCGCTACATAAAATGATACACACTTAAATCAGTAATTGTTATTAAGGAAGGATACAGGAGATAATGTCTAGTATAGTTACTATTAGTTCCAAATACCCTTAGAATTAACAAATGTTCGTTTTCCACTTGATATCAAAAATAGTGCATTGTTTTCATTTTGACTTGAGTATTGTTGCTCCTTTTTTATTCTAGATGTCAATGAGTGTGCCCAGTCTTTAGGACCTTGCATGCACTTGTGCACAAATACCCCCGGGTCCTTTCGGTGTCTGTGCCAGAATGGTTTCAAATCTCTTGGCAACGGCTCTTGTGACGCTCAAGGTAACTTATGGCATGCATTTTCAGATTTTACTGTTAATATCAAGTATACACAAAACTAGTAACATCAAACTGTTTTTACAAGGAGCCGTGACAAAGATATTGACCACCAGGAAGGGGCTGATTGGGTTCGTGAATGTGAAGACCAGAATCTATGAGCCGCTCTTTGCAAGTGAGAGTGACCCTATTACAATGACCTACGATATCCAAAGAAACGTAATCTACTGGGCTGATAAAGATGGGAATATCTACAAGGCTTTGAACCGGAATAGCACGATTCTTTATTCAGGTCAGTTGAGTGCTACATTCATGCAAAACTGCCTATGTTGGCCTACACACAAACCATATGCCTTTTATTTCTCCACTTATTAGGGCAATCTGGTTTGCACAGTCTAGCCATCGACTGGCTTACTGGACAACTGTACTGGACGAGTGTTACCCAGAAAGCCCTCTACACCGGTGCAGCTGATGGTAGTGCTGTAGGCACGGTCATATCCAAAGAAATGGACCCGAGAGATATGGTCCTCAGCCCGATTGAGAGGTATAAACTGCTCCTCTTCTGTGCCATTACAGTAAAAAGCACCGTTATATCTGTTTTGTTTCCCCTGTAGTTTCATATTTTGGATTAATAAAGGAATGAAGGATGAGCTAACCATTGAGAGGGTGGAAATGGATGGTTTGGATCGGACAACACTGGTTTTCATTACTGCACAGCTACCGAGAAGTCTTACATTGGATGTGGCAGCGCGCCGGCTGTATTGGATCAGTGTTTACAAAGCGGTGCGTTGCATTTGGTCAAAAACCTGAGTTGTATTGTACAATTCATTGATTGTGTTTATATTGAGTTTCCTTAAATTGATATTTCAGTCAATTGAGAGCATCAGGACAGACGGCACTGGACGGCATACCTTCTGGGATTTCTTTCAAGGACGTCCTGCTCAGACCCTGGCTGTGTTTAATGGCTGGTTTTACTTGGCCGATGAGAAAAAACTCTGGCAGGCTCCACAAAATATGCCTTCTGAGACACAAAATGGCTTCATCTTAAAAGCCACTCTTCCTGTCTTGAACATCTACCATGTGCTTCAGCAACCTCAAGGTGAATTAATTTGTGTACATTTTCTCAGTGGTTACACCACATCATTGGCTCCAAGCTTTATTTGTGTTTCTGTGATGTAGGGTTCGCTCCATGTAAAGACTCAGGCTGCCAGCTGTGTTTGCCCTCCAAGAAAAGTGCTGCTGGGTTCACCTGTCTCTGTCCTGAGGGAGCGTTGCCCATGTCTTGGGGATCTTGTGAAAGTGTGTTTAGCATCCAATATTTAGCAGTTTAGTTAAAGATCAAGAGTTGGCTCTTGATGATATTTTGATCTCTCCTCATTGTCAGATTTTAAGGTCGCCTATGCAACCGCCACTGCCATATACAGTTTGGAGTTTGCAGGAAAGACTCCTGTGAAAACTGAACTCTTTACTTCAGATGAAGACATCCAGTCCTTTGACATGTACTGGCAGAGAGGATGTGTGGTTTGGTCTAATGGGACGGGCCATGTGAAGACTAACATACAGTCTCAGGACTTGTCCGAGTACATCCTGACTTTAAAACCTGGTATGTTACAGTTTCTACTAAACCCTTAAAACATACTCTACACAAGTACATGAGCACTGATGCCTCTGGTTGCAGAGGTTACATTGCAAGGTTAGCACCAGACTGTAAAATGTCATGTGGTGCAATATTCCTAAAAATTGTTTGGCAGTTAATTCATGATTTTTGTCATTTTTACCTTACAAATATATTAAACATGTGAAGACTATGTATACTCGCAAGTGTAGATGTAAGGAAAATGTGTACATTTTTGCTTTATCATTACACTACATGACATTTTATTGAAACTTTTTTTTCTAGGGAATTAGGACATTATTCTCTTTATTTTAATATCTTAATTATTGAAGGGTTTTTTATCGTCATGGTCAAAATATGTACTGTGCATGGGCTCACCAGGGATTGGCTAATCTGTTTGTGTACAAAAAAAAAAAATCTGTTTCTGGCTTGGAGTTTGATTTGAGTTTGCATTGTGGATAGATTTGTTTTGAATACTTAATGGAAATGGCTTAGACTGACTTTAAACTTCTCTTCTATATATATTCCAGCTCGGAGTAAATAATTCTGACTTCGCTTGTGTCCCTTCCTTTAGCCTGCATTGTCAGAGTTGACCAGAGGACTGGGAATCTGTATTGGCTGGCCTGTGATGAACTTTCCATTGGTGTTTCTACCATTGGCACCCTTGACCAGAGTATCTCCAGACAGCTATATCAAACCAGAACTGCAATCCTAGACCTCTTTGTGGACTGGCAGAGAGGGAAGCTGTACTGGATGGAGGGAGTTCGGGTCATGAGAATGAAGCTGGGTCTGATCAGTGGAAATGCAGAAGCTATCTTCAACTTTGAGGAGGATGTAGTCGACCGCATTGTGTTTGATCGTAAAGCAAATGGATTCCTTTGGAACATGGAGTCTTGTGAGTGGATTTTCCTTCTGAGTTAACTCTGCACGTTACAGTTTTTCATTTACTTCAGCTGAATGTGATGTTGTTTGCTTTAGACTTGCATGTTATGAGTCTACTTAAGATGTGGAAATACTCCGCTGGTAAAGACTGGGTCGTTCCTGGCTCCATCATGGCTGCTTATGAGCCCTACATGGTGACCTTGTTCAATAACATCCTGACAGTGTGGAATCGCAAAGATGGAGCTCGCGTCTCTGGGGTGGCGGTAGAGAATGGAGTTGTTAGCTTATCTGTTGCCCTCAGGGAAGTCAGACAAGGTTTGTAATGTTCTTCTGGGTTTCATTTTGTGTCTTTACGCTATTATGCTTTTATTTTTTGTTTTGTATGCACTTTAGATACAACTGCCAAAGATGTGCATCCTTCTGAGGTGACTTGCAAAAGTCCCCTAGTCATTTGTGAAGGATCAACGGAGTGTATCAGTCGATCTCAGCAGTGTGATGGGAAGAGAGACTGTCCGGATGGATCTGATGAAGCCTCATGTGTGCACATGTGTGCGAAGCCAGGTATACCTAATTACAGGCTTTGCTCACTCAAATATTACAGACTTAGTTCACTTAGTTCACAAAATTGTAAGTTTTAGAAACCTTCATGTTTGAATCCTGCATGACTTTCTTTTTAATGCTTTTTAAATACTTGAGACCTGTTATACTGTTTGCAAGGGAAATTATATAAAAAATAATAATTACAGGCAAGCATAGTTATAATCTGTTTTTTTTTGTTGGTTTTTTAAATTTTCAAACCTGACAGTATTTACATTTTTAACTTGCAGTATTGTTTACCTTGGCATACAAGTATAGACCTGTTTTTGATTTGGCTTGGTTAGTTGTGCATCGGTCAGTAGATTGTTTTTCTTGTTTGAAAATCAATGCTCTGTTGCTTCAGGTGACTTTCTGTGTAAGGATAGAAGTAAGTGTGTGGAGAGGGATCTGGTGTGTGATGGCAGCCCTCACTGCATTGATGGGTCAGATGAGATGGGATGTCCCACCATGGCTCCTGAAACGGTCTCGACACCATTAAAGTGTCGTATGGGCTCTAAACCATGTAAAGATGGGCAAGAGTGTGTGCTGTACAGTCATGTGTGTGATGGAGAGATGGACTGTAAAGATGGATCTGATGAACACGACTGTGAATATCATTGTAAAGAAGGTAAGGCTCATGTAATTAATACATAACTGTATGTAACTCAAACGAGTGTAACTGACAATGTGTCCTCATAGATCAGTTCCAGTGCGCTCATGGGAGGATGTGTATCGACAGAAAGCAGGTGTGTGACGGAACACCTCAGTGTCAGGATCGCTCTGATGAACTGGACTGTTTCAGTCGCTCACACGAATGCAAACATCAGTGTGATAATAAAACTCGCTGCATCCCAGAGAGCTTCCTCTGTGACGGAGAGAGACTGTGTGGACGCCTCTGACGAAGCCAACTGCTGTGAGTAGTGTTTTTTTTACCATTTTCTAAATTAGTGGTGTTACTGTGAAAAACATCCTATAAACGCCTTACATTATTGTTTCTTATGGTATAAATCTGGAATAGGTGAACATTGTCATCAAATTACAGGTGTACCTTTAAAAACTGTCCATGCCCTGTTTTCACCTGAAGCCCACTAATAATATTTTAAGGTTTCTGATGTTGTTGTTTTTTTTTTTTTTTTTTTTAAACGTCCCCTTTACCATTAAGTCAAGTCAAGTCACCTTTATTTATATAGCGCCTTTAACAATACAAATTGTAACAAAGCACTGCACAATATCAAAATAGGCAAATTTGTCAATAATGTAAAATGACAGGATTTAACACTCAGTTATCTGCTGAATGCATTTCATTATTGAATTTAGTAATGGCATTGTCCAGCTTAGTTCAGTTTAAATAATATCTGTGCAATCAAGTCGATGATTGTGCTGGAAATGAAGTGTCCCCAACTGAGCAAGCCAGAGGCGACAGCGGCAAGGAACGAAAACTCCATCGGTGACAGAATGGAGAAAAAACCTTGGGAGAAACCAGGCTCAGTCGGGGCCAGTTCCCCTCCGCCAGACAAATCAGTAGTTTGTTCCAACTGCAGCAAAGTCAGAGTGTAAGTGGTCCACTGGTTCCAGGGTCTTTCCCGATGGATGTCTAGGTGACGAGGTCCTCACTGGAGATCTGTCTCTGGGGCTCATCTCGGAGGGGTTGTCATCGTCTCTTCTCAGGTGTTCGGTCATCTCTATCGTTTAAGGGTTGGATCCAGACTGAGGGTTGTGTAATTCTAACTACCACGGGATGTTAATCCCGTGGCAGTAACATAGAAACAGTAAAACAATTAGCGTAGCAGCGGCTCCATCCAGGAATAACCCTGGATGAAATTATCAGTATAACCCAAGCTAAAGCATAATAATGTGCATGTGTTCAGATGGACTGGCAGTACAAGATTGTGAGATGCATTATATGAATGCTTGGCTAAAGAGATGCGTCTTTAATCTAGATTTAAACAGAGAGAGTGTGTCTGAACCCGAACGTTTTCAGGAAGGCTATTCCATAGTTTAGGAGCCAGATATGAAAAAGTTCTACCTCCTTTTGTGGACTTTGCTATCCTAGGTACTACCAAGAGTCCAGAGTTTTGCGACCTAAGGGAGCGGGTTGGATTGTAGCGTGATAGAAGATTAGTTAGGTACACAGGAGCTAAATCATTTAGGGCCTTATAGGCAAGTAATAATATTTTGTAACTGATACGAAACTTAATAGGTAGCCAGTGCAGAGACTGTAAAATTGGAGTAATATGGTCATATTTTCTTGACCTGGTAAGGACTCTAGCCGCATTTTGTACTATCTGTAGCTTGTTTATTGAGGATGCAGGACAACCACCTAGCAGTGCATTACAATAGTCCAGTCTAGAGGTCATGAATGCATGAACTAACTTTTCTGCATCAGAAACACTTAACATGTTCCGTAGCTTGGAAATGTTTCTAAGATGGAAGAATGCTGTTTTTGTAACATTGGAAATATGATTTTCAAAAGATAGGTTGCTGTCTAATATAACACCCAGATTTTTAACTGTAGAGGAAGTAACAGTACATCCGTCTAGTTGCAGATTGTAATCCAAGAGATTCTGTGTACTGTTTTTAGGTCCAACAAGTAATATCTCGGTCTTATCTGAATTTAATAGGAGAAAATTACTGGTCATCCAATCTTTTATATTTTTAACACACTCTGTTAGCTTAGTTTCGAAGTTTCATCTGGTTTTGTTGAGATATATAGTTGAGTGTCATCAGCATAACAATGGAAACTAATCCCGTATTTTCTAATAATATTACCAAGGGGCAGCATATATAATGAAAATAATAGAGGACCTAGGACAGATCCTTGTGGTACTCCATACTTTACTGGTGATAATTGAGATGACTCCCCGTTTAAATAAACAAAGTGGTAGCGATCGGACAGGTAGGATCTAAACATCTTAGAGCCTGCCCTTTGAACACCTGTATAGTTTTGTAATCGATCTATCAGTATGTCATGATCTATAGTGTCGAGCAGCACTAAGATCAAGTAAAACTAACAACGAGATGCAGCCTTTGTCTGGCCGAAGCAAGTCATTTGTAATTTTAACAAGTGCAGTTTCTGTGCTATGGCGGGGCCTGAAACCTGACTGAAATTCTTCATAGATATCATTTTTGCAAAAGGAACACAATTGAGCAGACACTACTTTTTCTAATATTTTTCGACATAAGCGGAAGATTTGAAATGGGTCTGTAATTTGCCAGTTCACAAGGATCTAATTTTGGTTTCTTAATAAGAGGCTTAATAACTGCCAGCTTAAATGGTTTTGGGACGTGACCTAAAGATAGCGAGGAGTTAATAATATTGAGAAGCGGTTGTTCTGCAACAGGTAACAACTCTTTCAATAGTTTAGTTGGTACAGGATCTAATAAACATGTTGTTGGTTTAGATGCAGTGATAAGTTTATTTAGCTCATCCTGTCCTATAGTTCTAAAGCACTGCAGTTTTTCTTTGGGTGCGATGAATGATGCTGAAGTACTAGACGCTGTAGAATCTACGTTTGTTATTGTATTTCTGATATTATCTATTTTATCAGTAAAGAAATTCATAAAGTCATTACTATTAAACTGTGAGGGAATATTTAGATCGGGTGACATCCATTCCTCATGCAACTGCCATTAGAAATGCTTTTTTTTTTTTTTATGGTATATTAAGACCTCCATGCAAATGACCTCTGTTATGATTGGCCTCTTTGCATGTGGAACAGTCTTATTTGTGCTGTTTAACCTCTTATTTAATTATGCCTGATCTATTTGTTCACAGCTGAGATTAAAGGAGGGGATACAAATTTGGAGACAATGAACAAAGACAACAGGAAACCAGTTTTGCGACCTCCGCGTCCAGTCTGTAGAAGTCCATCCATGATGTGTCCAGGAACATCACTGTGCATTTCCCAGATTCGGCTGTGTGACGGGAACATAGATTGTCCGGATGGTTTTGATGAAGTTTCATGCGTAGACGCTTGTTCAAAACCTGGTAATTTTCACTTGATTTTCAACCTAAAAAAAATTCCCCAAAGAAAAGGTCAAGCACTGACATCTGTAATGTTGTGCCAGGTGACTTCCTGTGTAAGGACAGAAGGAAGTGTATTGATGGGAATCTGGTGTGTGACGGCAGCCCTCACTGCTTTGACCGCTCTGATGAGATGGCTTGTTACATGGCGGCTAGAAATTCAAAACAGACACCATTAAAGTGTCGTATGGGCTCTAAACCCTGTAAAGATGGGCAAGAGTGTGTGCTGTACAGTCATGTGTGTGATGGAGAGATGGACTGTAAAGATGGATCTGATGAACACGACTGTGAATATCGGTGTAAAGCAGGTAAAACTAACTATTCTTTCATTTCAATAAAGACATTAGTTATTTATTAATCTTTATTTTATTAATTCATTTAAGAATTAATGGTCTTATGCAAGTCAAGACATGGGTAACTGACAATGTGTCCTCATAGATCAGTTCCAGTGCGCTCATGGGAGGATGTGTATCGACAGAAAGCAGGTGTGTGACGGCACACCTCAGTGTCAGGATCGCTCTGATGAACTGGACTGTTTCAGTCGCTCACACGAATGCAAACATCAGTGTGATAATAAAACTCGCTGCATCCCAGAGAGCTTCCTCTGTGACGGAGAGAAAGACTGTGTGGACGCCTCTGACGAAGCCAACTGCTGTGAGTTAACAAAAATAAGCAATAAGCTGTGGTTTAGTGAATTTATAACGGCTAAGGGGCGTTGTTGGGCACAATGCAAAGCGTCACGAAGTTCCATTCCTCATGCAACTGCCCCGTGCCAGTGGCTAAAGTGTTCGAGGGGGTGGGCTTACCGATTTTTATTTTATTTTTTGGCTGCTAAACCTTTAGGATCTTTTATTTTTATGATTAGCAAACCAATTGCATGACCTTTGCATGTGGAACAGTCTTATTTGTGCTGTTTAACCTCTTATTTAATTATGCCTGATCTATTTGTTCACAGCTGAGATTAAAGGAGGGGATACAAATTTGGAGACGCTGAACAAAGACAACAGGAAACAAGTTTTGCGACCTCCGCGTCCAGTCTGTAGAAGTCCATCCATGATGTGTCCAGGAACATCACTGTGCATTTCCCAGATTCGGCTGTGTGACGGGAACATAGATTGTCCGGATGGTTTTGATGAAGTTTCGTGTGTAGACGCTTGTTCAAAACCTGGTAAGTCTTTGCTTTATCTTCAATGCAAATTATCTTTTATTCCAAAGAAAAGGTCAAGCACTGACATCTGTAATGTTGTGCCAGGTGACTTCCTGTGTAAGGACAGAAGGAAGTGTATTGATGGGAATCTGGTGTGTGATGGCAGCCCTCACTGCTTTGACCGCTCTGATGAGATGGCTTGTTACATGGCGGCTAGAAATTCAAAACCGACACCATTAAAGTGTCGTATGGGCTCTAAACCGTGTAAAGATGGGCAAGAGTGTGTGCTGTACAGTCATGTGTGTGATGGAGAGATGGACTGTAAAGATGGATCAGATGAACACGACTGTGAATATCGTTGTAAAGAAGGTAAGGCTCATGTAATTAATACATAACTGTATGTAACTCAAACGAGTGTAACTGACAATGTGTCCTCATAGATCAGTTCCAGTGCGCTCATGGGAGGATGTGTATCGACAGAAAGCAGGTGTGTGACGGAACACCTCAGTGTCAGGATCGCTCTGATGAACTGGACTGTTTCAGTCGCTCACACGAATGCAAACATCAGTGTGATAATAAAACTCGCTGCATCCCAGAGAGCTTCCTCTGTGACGGAGAGAGAGACTGTGTGGACGCCACTGACGAAGCCAACTGCTGTGAGTAGTGTTTTTTTTTCTCACTATTTTCTAAATTAATTTATGGCGCCACAGTGGTGTTACTGTGAAAAACATCCTAGAAATGCATTACATTATTGTTTCTTGTATTATAAATATGGAATAGGTTAAAATGGTAATCAAATTACAGGTGTACCTTTAAACTGGCCATGCCCTGTTTTCACCTGAAGTTGATGTAGTATTTTCATTGTTCAAAATAAATTGCCCGAGGGGTTTTGAAGCCAGTAGACTTTATTGAACAGTCAATAAAGTCGAGTTATGGTTTGCAAAGGTAACTCCCGATTGTCTTTTACACTTGTGTGTGCGTATGAGCCTGAAGCTGTTCCACAGTTTTCCATTTATGCTCCGTGGTATTTTGGTACGGTCATCTTTTACCATACGTTTCCTTGAAGGTGATCAATATAGCTTGTCATGCATGTATTCCTAGATCCTAAACAAAGTCTTTACCATATATGGTTTTTTTTTTAAAACTTTAAATAGTTTATTCAGTTTACGGCTCACTCCAATCCTTAACGCACACCTGTTTCACACAGGCAGACTAATAATAGTAGAATAGAGTCTTATTACAAATAGGCATAATTCTATGAATTATATTAATTCAAGATTAATAAAAACTATTCTACAAAGTCCACTAATGTTTTAAGGTTTCTGGTGCACAAAGTTTTTTTTACTTCTCCTTTACCATTAGGCTTTTTTTGATAGTGTATTTTTAAGACCTTCATGCTAATGACCTCTGTTATGATTGGCCTCTTTGCATGTGGAATGTGTAACAGTCTTATTTGTGCTGTTTAACCTCTTATTTAATTATGCCTGATCTATTTGTTCACAGCTGAGATTAAAGGAGGGGATACAAATTTGGAGACACTGAACAAAGACAACAGGAAACAAGTTTTGCGACCTCCGCGTCCAGTCTGTAGAAGTCCATCCATGATGTGTCCAGGAACATCACTGTGCATTTCCCAGATTCGGCTGTGTGACGGGAACATAGATTGTCCGGATGGTTTTGATGAAGTTTCGTGTGTAGACGCTTGTTCAAAACCTGGTAAGTCTTTGCTTTATCTTCAATGCAAATTATTTTATTCCAAAGAAAAGGTCAAGCACTGACATCTGTAATGTTGTGCCAGGTGACTTCCTGTGTAAGGACAGAAGGAAGTGTATTGATGGGAATCTGGTGTGTGATGGCAGCCCTCACTGCTTTGACCGCTCTGATGAGATGGCTTGTTACATGGCGGCTAGAAATTCAAAACCGACACCATTAAAGTGTCGTATGGGCTCTAAACCCTGTAAAGATGGGCAAGAGTGTGTGCTGTACAGTCATGTGTGTGATGGAGAGATGGACTGTAAAGATGGATCTGATGAACAGGACTGTGGTCGTCAGTGCCAACTTGGTTAGACAAATCTCAGTACTCCAACCTTCATATCAACATTTTGGCTATTATATCAAAGTATTGATCTCACGGTGTCCTTTTACTTCCACCACAGGGCAGTTCCAGTGTACTTCTGGTGGGAGGTGTATTGAAATGAATCAGGTATGTGATGGGACTCCTCAGTGTCTGGATAAGTCCGATGAAGCAGGTTGTTGGAAACCCTCAAGGAACTGCAGCATGCGCTGTGACAGGGACACTCACTGTGTTCCTGAAGTCTTCGTCTGCAATGGGAATAGGGACTGTCTAGATGGCACTGATGAAGCCAACTGTGGTGAGCCAACAGTTCTCCTGAACTTGGGGAAGCTTAGTTCATCTAAGAATGTAATAACTAGGTGTAAATTGTTAAACACTGCACAAAAAATGCAAGAGCGGGTCAAAATTGACAATATAAAATAGTAGAAACTGAGGTAGCTTCAGGTCTTTTCTTTCATATTGTGACAAATCCAACATTGTACAGGTGCATCTCAATAAATTAGAATGTCGTGGAAAAGTATTTCAGTAATTCAACTCCAATTGTGAAACTCATATTAAATGCACACAGACTGAATTAGTTTAAGTCTTTGGTTATTTTAAGTGTTGATTTTGGCTCCCATTTAACACAAACCCACCAATACACTCTCAACAAATTAGAATATGGTGACATGCTAATCAACTCAAAACACCTGCAAATGTTTCCTGAGCCTTCAAAATGGTCTCTCAGTTTGGTTCACTAGGCTACATAATCATGGGGAAGACTGCTGATCTGACAGTTGTCCAGAAGACAATCATTGACACCTTCACAAGGAGGGTAAGCCACAAACATTCATTGCCAAATAAGCTGGCTTTTCACAGAGAGCTGTATCCAAGCATGTTAACAGATTTGATTGAAAGAAAAAAGTATGGAAGAAAAAGATGCACAACCAACCGAGAGAACTGCAGCCTTGAGGATTGTCAAGCAAAATCAATTCAATAATTTGGGGTCAAGGCATCAAGAGCCACCACACACAGACGTGTCAAGGAATTTGGCTACAGTTGTCGTCAGAGGCGTCTTACCTGGGTTAAGGAGAAGAAAAAGTGGACTGTTGCCCAGTGGTCCAAAGTCCTCTTTTCAGATGAGAGCAAGTTTATTTCATTTGGAAACCAAGGTCCTAGAGTCTGGAGGAAGGGTGGAGAAGCTCATAGCCCAAGTTGCTTGAAGTCCAGTGTTAAGTTTCCACAGTCTGTGATGATTTGGGTGCAATGTCATCTCCTGGTGTTGGTCCTATTGTGTTTTGAAAACCAATGTCACTGCACCTGTTTACCAAGAAATTTTGGAGCACTTCATGCTTCCTTTTGAAGATGCTGATTTCATTTTCCAGCAGGATTTGACACCTGCCCACACTGCCAAAAGCACCAAGAATTGGTTAAATGACCATGGTGTTGGTGTGACCTGAACATGTTGGTCCAGACCTGAACCCCATAGAGAATCTACGGGGTATTGTCAAGAGGAAAATGAGAAACAAGAGACCAAAAAATGCAGATGAGCTGAAGGCCTCGGTCAAAGAAACCTGGGCTTCCATACCACCTCAGCAGTGCCACAAACTGATCACCTCCATGCCACGCCGATTTGAGGCAGTAATTAAAGCAAAAGGAGCCCCAACCAAGTATTGAGTACATATACAGTAAATTAACATACTTTCCAGAAGACCAACAATTCACAAAAACATTTTTATTGGACTTATAAAGTGTTCTAATTTGTTGAGCGAGTGAATTGGTGGGTTTTTGTTAAATGTGAGCCAAAACCATCACAATTAAAAGAACCGAAGACTTAAACTACTTCAGTCTATGCATTGAATTTATTTAATACACGAGTTTCAAAATTTGAGTTAAATTTCTGAAATGAACTTTTCCACGACATTCTAATTTATTAAGATGCACCTGTATGCATTTATCTACTGATGTCCCTGAAATTCCTGGGTGTATCAGATCCTTGATAGGGTTGCTGCGATAGACTGTGTTTACTGTTTAGCTGGTGTGAGGCCGCAATACCGGCTATGTCCCTTGCCCACCGTGGCACCACCTCCACCGTTTTTATAGTAATAAAGCAGTAGTTCAGTTAGAAAACCGACACTAGAATTAAAACTGAATGCCGCTGCTCAATGCGGAGTGCTGAACGACCGTTGCATCGCACTGATCAGATTTAATTTATCTCGTGAAGAAAAGCAGATGAGAATAGTGAGGTGAGACAGACAAGACAGCAGAAGAGTTTCAAAACGACATGCAAAGGCGCTTGTTTAAAAATATTTTGGATTTTGAAAAGCCTCTTGCCATTTATCCAAGGTGATATTGCAAGTGTTTAAACATTCGTTTACCCCCACCTCCACCCCATACTGTGGGATTAATGGTGTGTGTGATACTGGGATTACAAGTGTTGTCACACGTCGATTTAACCAGTGGGAAGATTTACTCCGTCCCAACCCTAGTCTTTGAACATCATACACCTTTCTCAAGGTGACCCCAGTTTGTATCTAGATGGCGAGCCGCTTCTAAGCCTTAGCCATCTTAATGCCCTCGATGCCACTTCAGTAGTACTGCAGATAGCTTCCTTCCTCTTGCGATAATCAAATATCTGAAATGTTAGTCCCACCCCACTAGGAGACCCTTAGTTCTTCCATCCATACTGCTGATAATCTCTGGCCAGTCCTGTGTTTGGAGAACTTTCTCCTCCCCCATGGACTCCTCGGTCCACTTTCACCTGCCTCCTGTTTCACAGCCTTTCCTCTGCCTCCTTAACAGCCTCTTCAGTCCACCTCTAGCAAGTCTAAACTTGGATCCCTGATTTTAGCAACCTTTGGATCTTTGACCAAACCAAAATGGCCTACTTCAAAAGTGTGGCTTTAATAGTTAATCAGTAGTTGCTCGTTACTTTCCAACATTAACTCCTTATCAGTGTTATGCTCCACTTTCCAAATACATTGTCTGGTGGAAGAATCAAATGTTTCCCAAAACTGTAAATAGCCTAATGAGATTGCTCCTGCTCCATGTTTTGTTACAGCCGTTTCCAGACTAGCTCAGACAAGCTGTAAGAGTCCCTCTGTACTGTGTCTGGGAACGTCAGTATGCATGTCTCAGGCTCAGCTGTGTGATGGCAGAAGAGACTGTCCCGATGGATCTGATGAAGCTTCTTGTATAGATGCATGTGCTGCTCCAGGTAAAATAACAACTTCTCTCAGCCGAAAACAAAGCTGCTTTAATTAGGCTAAGGAGGTTTGCTTTGGTTTAAGAAGCTTTGGTTGGTTTATTCTGGTTTAGTTCGTCTCTAACCTTGGGCCATGACGGTGGCTGAACAAACTCCGGTTACAGGATTAGTTTTGAGTTGACCAAACCAGTCCAATACAGCTTTGTTGGTACCATGAAGCTGATCATCAACTTTGTCGACTGGCTTCGTGATAGTCAGTGCGATTTCAATACCAAAGATTGAACGGTATGAAGTATTTAAACAAATTTACACCGCAAGATGAAACAATCCATCCATGAAAGAGGAAAACATCTTACCATATAAGTGCAAGTAAAAGTTGTAAAGTTGGTTTATAATATTTATAGGTATAAAAACTTAGGTACTTAAAACCAAACTTGTATGAAGTCATGTTTATAGTTATTGATTCTAAAACCTATTTATATGGCATATCTGTTTATATTAATTTAAAATAAAAGCTTAATTACTATTAAACTAAGCTGGTTTGTGTAATGGATTAAGGGTATAATTATAAATGATAATCATCTAAAAAAAATAATGCTCTCTGAAATTAAGATGTTTTATCTTTAAAAATGTTTTACTATGTAGCATCATTTAATTTAGAGTAAGAGAAACTGGAGGGAGTGGCTTCACTGTCAGACATGTGTCACTTTGTTCACATCTGATTGGTCCAATTTCAGTTTGAGTTCTCTAACTCCGAACATAACTTGTCCCGGAGCATTTTAACCATTTAGTGCAAGTTACAATGAATGCAGCTAAAACCCAAGCCACTTTCATGGTACCTAAAACTTGATGAGAACTGCAACTTGCCTGGCTGGCCAGCTAATCCCTTCATGGTATTAATCCCCCTGATTAGCTAACAAGTGCCCAAATCCCTTCTGAAACTATCCAACATATCTTGCGTGAAGACCAGCAAACCACCCTTCTCCTCTTCCTCCTCCTCCCTAACCTTATGCTTTTTGTTCATCCCTTGTTCTACTCTTCCTCGTTCTTTTCCTAGTTCTCCTCCTGGTTCTTCCCCTTCTCCTGCTCCTTCTCCTTTACCTTCTTTGTCCTTCTCGATCCTCTAGTTCTCCTTCAACCACTGTTCTTCTCCTACTTTTTCCTCCTTCAGCTGCTTGTTTTCCCCTCCTACTTGTTCTCCCCTTTCTCCTGCTACTACTCTTTACCTTCTCCTTCTAGCTCTTCTCCGCCGTGTCTTCTTGCTCCTTTTTCTCCTTGTTCTCATCCTCCACCACCACCTCCTCTGTGCTCCCCTCCTTGTTCCTCTCTCTGTTCTTGTTCTCCTTCTCCTGCTTATTCTTCTCCTTCACTTTCTCCATCTTCTTTTCATGACCTTGTTGTTCTCCTCCTTGCTCCCCTCATTGTACTTGTTCTTCTCCTACTTCTCTTTTCCTGTCACCACATTCTCTCTCTCTACTCTTCGTTGTTTTCTTTCTCCTTGTTCTAATTATTCTTGCCTCTGCTTCTCCCTCACGTCATTGCTGTTCTTGTTCTCCTCCTGCTCCTTGTTCTTATCCTCCCCTTTCTTCACCTCCTTTTTATTACTCTTATTTCTTGTTTTTCTCCTTCTCCAGCTGGTCATGCCTAATATGCTGTGTTGTATTCATACAGGTGACTTTCTCTGTAAGGACAGGAGGAAGTGTATTGAGGAAGCTCTTGTCTGTGATGGGCGCTCTCACTGCCTTGATGGTTCTGATGAGGTGGGATGTTCTACCATAGCAACTAAAACCACAGCCACTGCACTCTTCAAGTGTCGTGTGGGCACTAAACCCTGTAAGGACGGACGCGAGTGTGTGCTGTACAGTCATGTGTGTGATGGAGAGATGGACTGTAAGGACGGATCTGATGAAGAACTTTGTGAACTTCAGTGCAATCCAGGTGAGATGCTTTTACAATTTCACAATCTCAACCGTGACCCATTTTTGACTATTGACTAAAGGCTGGAATACACAAACTTTTGCCCACATTTTTCACTGATTTACAATCTGGTTGCCAAACGTCAGACCCAGTCTCTAGATCTGAATTGATAGATTTCATATAAAGTGTTGTAGTGTATGATGGTCACAGAATCTTTTTTTTTTAGGATTATTTCATCCTGTTGGAAAATATCCAAATATCAAATATTTCAGACTTTCCTTCAGAATGTTACAATATTTCCGAAATGTCACTATGTAATGTAAATATATGATATTAAATGTATAATGCCTAAAGAGTCTTGACGCATACTTGTTCCTTTTATATGCTGATTTTTTTTTTTTTTTACAGGGATGTTTCAGTGTATTCAGGGGAAGAAATGCATTGACTTCCAGTTGGTGTGTGATGGGACTCCTCAGTGTCCGGATCACTCTGATGAAGCAGGCTGCTGGAAACCCACCAAGAGCTGCAGCATCCGCTGTGATGGGAACAGCCACTGTATCCCAGAGGTGTTCATGTGTAACGGTATGAGGGACTGCTGGGATGGCTCAGATGAGGCAGACTGTGGTGAGTTTGCTGTAGACGCATCAGAAATTACACATTTGCTTCTACATATGGGTTCTAAAACGTGATGAGCAGTTTTTACACCACTGGAGACACAAAGTTAAAAGGAAAGCCTCTGCTTTCTAATGATGTGTCTGCTCCAGTCTGGGAGAAAATTTATCCTTTTTTACGTCACAGTGTAATAAATGTGTTTCTGGGTCAGTGTGACTCAAATTGATTCAGTGCATCACATTACTTCACTAAATGTTAATAAATTCAAGTTTAATTTTATATTTATTTTAAGCTATGCCCACTCCACCATCACCTTGTAAAAGCCCTTACGTGGCTTGTCAAGGGACGTCGCTATGCATCCTGCAGCAATACCTGTGTGATGGGAGAAAAGACTGTCCTGATGGCTCTGACGAGAGACCATGTCTTCGCAACTGCCCATATCGCAGTAATGAACACATTATTTGTTTTTTACTGGTAAACATGCCAAGCTTGGGGTAAAGTTCTTGCTGTCTTACGGCTTCACACTTGTGTTTTCTGCCAGGTGATTTCATGTGTAAAGACAGGACAAAGTGTGTTAAGAGGGATCTGGTGTGTGATGGTCGCTCTCACTGCCTGGACCGCTCCGATGAGATGGGATGTCCCACTACAGCACCTGAAACCTCAACCACAGGGCTGTTAAAGTGTCGTATGGGCACTAAACCCTGTAGAGATGGACTCGAGTGTGTGCTGTACAGTCATGTGTGTGATGGAGAGATGGACTGTAAAGATGGATCGGATGAAGCTGACTGCGATTTTAGTTGTAAAGCAGGTAGTTTAGCCAGAGATCATTTTTATACAGACGAACAAACACTTCATAATTAAAAGGATAATTTTATGAGCAAGTTAGAAATAATTGTGCGGTTGTTTGAGGCGTTTATTTTATTTGTACTTTTTTCTGTATTTATATTTTTTGTATCTGTATTTTATTTGTGTATATTTTTTTGTTCTAGTTATTTGTTGAGTTGTTTATACGTTTTCTTATATATTTATTTCAGTTGTTTAATCACAGTGGCACAGAAGTTATACTTTTCATATGATATTTATGAGACGTAGTAAAAAAAAAACTGTCCGGTTTATTACTGATTTAAAAACACTGACTTGATTTTGTTGTTCCTCAGGGGAATTTCAGTGTGCCCATGGGAGAAAATGCATAGACTCAAAACTAGTGTGCGATGGCAAACCACAATGTCAGGATTTTTCTGATGAGACGGACTGCTTCACACGCAGCAAGAGCTGCAGCCATCGCTGTGACAACAAAACCCGCTGCATCCCAGAAAACTTCCTCTGTGACGGAGAGAAAGACTGCGTGGACGGCACTGATGAATCTGACTGCGGTGGGAATCGTTCCTTCGGTGCTATGTGATTTTGACTTTACCATTAAAATTGATTTAACTAAATTAGTATTGTCTTCAGGGTACCCCACAAAGGTGGTGAAGTGTGAGAGTCCCTCTGTGTTGTGTCGTGACGGGTCACTGTGCATCCCTCACACCAAGCTCTGTGATGGCAAGAGAGACTGTCCTGATGGATACGATGAAACATTTTGCTTTGACAGGTGTCCAAACACAGGTACTCGGTTTACTTCCTCAATTGTACAAAAAATGTCTATAAAGTATGTGAAGTCACAATTTTTTTTTTCTTATAGGTGACTTCCTGTGTAAGGATAGAAGTAAGTGTGTGGAGAGGGATCTGGTGTGTGATGGCAGCCTCACTGCATTGATGGGTCAGATGAGATGGGATGTCCCACCATGGCTCCTGAAACGGTCTCGACATCATTAAAGTGTCGTATGGGCTCTAAACCGTGTAAAGATGGGCAAGAGTGTGTGCTGTACAGTCATGTGTGTGATGGAGAGATGGACTGTAAAGATGGATCAGATGAACACGACTGTGAATATCGTTGTAAAGAAGGTAAGGCTCATGTAATTAATTCATAACTGTATGTAACTCAAACGAGTGTAACTGATAATGTGTCCTCATAGATCAGTTCCAGTGCGCTCATGGGAGGATGTGTATCGACAGAAAGCAGGTGTGTGACGGAACACCTCAGTGTCAGGATCGCTCTGATGAACTGGACTGTTTCAGTCGCTCACACGAATGCAAACATCAGTGTGATAATAAAACTCGCTGCATCCCAGAGAGCTTCCTCTGTGACGGAGAGAGAGACTGTGTGGACGCCACTGATGAAGCTAACTGTGGTAAGTATTTTATCCTTGGTTCTAGAAATTAAATACCAAACCTAAGTTTTAAACCTTTTGTTGTTTATCACAACATTTAATTGTTTTTCAGTCTTCACTATTTATTAAGCACTTTCTTTTTTGGCATTAGAATCTGAGGTAAAGAACGTTTTATCTTTATAGTATGTCAGGTGTATTTAAAAACTGGCAATGCCCTGATATAATCATATGTTAAGACATTAACTGTACTCATTGATTTGTTTTGAAGCTCCCATTACTAGCCCGTACATCACAGACCAGCCAGTCTGCTTTAGCCCTTCTGTATTTTGTCATGAAACCTCAAAATGCATCTCACCGTCCCAGCTGTGTGATGGAAAGACAGACTGTCCCAGTGGAGCCGATGAGCAGTTTTGCATATATTCATGTCCAGATCCAGGTAACTGATGGAATTTGTCCTTTTCTTAAATGTTATATTCAAGTCAATTCTGATTGATGAAATGATGACTCTGTACTCCAATCAGGCCAGTTTCTGTGCAAGGACAAGACGGAAGTGTGTTGAGAGAGCCCTGGTGTGCGATGGTCAGCCACACTGTGCTGATGGGTCAGATGAGAAACAGTGCCCCACCTGTGCTTTGCTTTGTGACCAGAAGAGGGTGTGCCTGACTAGTCAGCAGCTCTGTGATGGAAAACCAGACTGTAGAGACGGTTCAGATGAGAGAAACTGCTGTAAGCCCATGTGCATGCTTAAATATTTTATTTGTATTTTAGTGAGTGAAGAGTGAAATTATGATTTGCTGGTGAACTCTTTATTTAATGTCTTTTTTTTTTTTTTTTTATGTCCCTCCCACTTCAGACACTGGTCTTGTGGGTGAAGGTGCTTCATTATCTCTGAAATGTTCCTTGGGATCCAAACCTTGTAGAGATGGGAAAGAGTGTGTCCTGTACAGCCATGTGTGTGATGGGGAGAAAGATTGCAAAGATGGGTCTGATGAGAGGAATTGTGAACGTAAATGTAAAACAGGTACAGTAGAGATCCAATTTATCCTTATTTGATGAATTAAACGTGACAAATTTATGTATCTTATTAATTCAACCCTCCAGGCCAGTTCCAGTGCGCTCACGGCAGGAAGTGTATAGACATGAAGCTTGTGTGTGACGGCACACCTCAGTGTCAGGACCGATCAGATGAAATCAACTGTATGAAGCTCTCAGAGGAGTGCAGGCACCCGTGTGACAATAAAACCCGCTGCATTCCTGAAACCTTCCTCTGTGACGGAGAGAGAGACTGTGCGGATGGCACTGATGAAGCCAACTGTGGTAGGTCAACGGCATGAAGCGTTTATGGTAGCTAGTTAATGGAGAAGGATCTGGGTTCAGTCTCAAAGACCCAGGAACTGAAGAGTATTCGTCTTGATCCATCAAGACTTTGAATTACTGTTTACAGTCTTGTTCAAGGGCAGTTTACTCCAGGAAGAATTGACTTGGGTTAGAACACAAAATGTCACTTGGAAACGCAAGCGGTTTAAATGGCATCATTCATGAAATGAGCAGAGTGTTCTTTTGTTCACCATATATTTCTGTTCATTATATTATATTATTATTTTTGAAAATGTATCTATTTTTTCATAAGTCTTTTTTTCACCATTTCATGTTTATTCAATTCTGTTCACCATTTATTTCAGTCTTTATCACAATGTATTCTTTGACATCAAATCTAATTAAAATCTATTTATAGAACGAACTTATGTTTTCAACTGATCATTACTCAAGTAGAACATTCTGTGGTGCCAAGTAGGATTCCAGTGTTCATGTGGAGTGTCTACTCTGACAAAAGACTTGTTTTTGCTATTGTTTTGTTAGCTGAATAGTGTACCTTTTTAAATGGGAATCATGTGGTTTGAATCAATCCTTCAGACATTATCATCATTTAATACTTGGTTCATTTTTAGGATGGTTTTACTTACATGTGGGCTTTGTTTATCCTGCAGTGGTAGAGCCCTGTAACAGTAACCGGTTCCAGTGCAGTAACGGTCAGTGTGTGGCGCTGGCGCTCCGCTGTGATGGGTACGCTGACTGTCGTGATCACTCGGATGAGAAGGGCTGTCCTCATCCTCCACACTGTCCCGTGGAGCAGCGCTGCCCCCACACGCACGAGTGTCTGCTGAAAGAATGGCTCTGTGATGGAGACCAGGACTGCAGTGATGGGTCTGATGAGAGGGTGAGGAACTGCACTGATCCAGTGATCTCGGCAGATCCTACTGTTTTCGTTGTTTTGTTTGTTCTGTGGTATCTTTTTTGTTTGGTGTTTTAGAGGTGTTGTTTTGTTTGTGGTGTAAATTGTATTTTGTTTGGTCTGGTGTGTTGGTGGTCTTGTTTTGTGGTGTTTGCTTGGTGCGAAGTGGTGTTTTTTTTTTAATTCAATTATCAGATGCGAACTCCTCACCTTTTGGTGAAAACTCACCCTTTTGAGATCAAACTAGGTTACCTAAGAGATTTGTGTAGATCCAATGAGTGTTTTTGGTGGTGGGGGATACCTTTTACATTACCATTAGTACCAATTCACCTTTACCAGCTTTTAGTCAAACACTTTTAAACGCTGCTGTGTTTGCGTGCACGCTCTGGTTTCGAATTACAAAACGTTTATTTACATGTTTTTGCAGTGTTGAGTATTGTAGCCAATCACAGGCATCTCTGTTGAAAGCAATGGCCAGTCAGAGGTGTTTCCTGTAGGTTAATCAGAAGAATCACCTTTGAACAAATTTACAGTTCTAGATTGCAGATTTATCTAATATAATCAGACAAAACGTATACACGGTGCAAATAAGAGATTGATTGTGTAGTTAGTCATTGATTTATCAGGAGTTTTCACAGTAAGCTCGGTCAGTTGCGCTATAAGAGCTTTGCTGTGTTTCTCCAGAATCTCAACATAATCCATTAACAGTTTGAAGAAAAGGTTTTGTTCATGCTGTTGTGGTGTAAATCTTTCTTTGGTGCAAGTGGTGCTTTGGTGTTTGTGGTGTGGCTTTTTCTTTGTTGCTATGATTGTTTTGTGGTGTTTGAAATACACTTGTACAAAAAAAACACCAAACAAAGTAGGCATGCAAGTAGACTTAATCAGAAGGTTCAACATGATTGCAAGGTATACATCTGCACCATACAATCAAACATCCACTTCTCTTCCTGCGTAGGACTGCAAGGTGACTCCGCTGAAGTGTGGAGAGTTCCAGTGGACATGTACATCTAAAACTCAATGTATTGCAATGACGTGGAGGTGTGATGACATAAAGGACTGCAAAGACGAGAGTGATGAATCTGGATGTGAGTAGACCTTTTGAATTCTGAACTCCATACCAGAATCTGTTCAGTAATACTAGTGTAAACATTGCTGGTTTTGTAGGTGGCCAAGTGAAATGCCCGACACGCTTGTTCCGGTGTGGAAGTGGGGAGTGTGTAGACCCAGATCTGGTGTGCAACAGGGCATCTGACTGTGCAGACGGTTCTGATGAGGGTCTGGGGTGTCTGAAGAACAACTGCTCCAGTCCCAGCCGCCCATCATGCCAGCACTATTGCATCAACACTCCACATGGAGCGGTTAAACAATTTCTTGCTTCATAGAAAAGCTTTATAATACCCATTGTATTATGCATTAATTATCCAAAATCATAAATCAAACCAAGTTTATATTTTACATTTTTTGCAAGATTGAGGAACGCAAACAGCTGTTCAAACATTCTCTTGTGTTTCCAGAGATGTGGCTGTAAGACTGGCTTCAGGCTTCAGTCTGACGGTTTAACCTGCAACGACATTGATGAATGTAAAGAGATTATTCCAGCTGCCATGCAGTCATAAATGCTTCAACACGCTGGGCTCTTACCTGTGTCTATGCCACCCTGAATTTATGCTGGAGCCAGATGGACGCAGCTGCAAGACAGCAGGTATCTATAGCAGTTAGCTAGCTAGCCTCGTGTTGCCAAACTTTTATCACTATATAGTCTGATCCACTTTGCTGATGTTTCTGAAAGGAAAAAAAGACTTCCTGGTAATACTTTAATAAAGTGATCATCCACAATTTACACATGACTTTAAGGGATATTTAGTATATATTAAAATTGGTTTAAATGGGTGCACATGCAATAGTGGAAATGTGCATAGACAATATGTATGTGCAATCCAATTTTATTTAATTTTTTGTGCAGATGAACCCAGTCTTTTGATCTCTGAACAGTATGAGCTGTTAAATTTGGGTCTGCGGAGCTCCAGTATTCAAGCCCTCATCACACCAGGACGGAAGGCCATCTTCTCTCTGGACTACGACCGGCGAGAGCAGAAGGTGTACTGGGTCAGTCTGGAGGAAGAGAGCATTAAATATGCCTTCCACGGAATAAAGGTCAACAGTGGAACTATCGTCAAAGGTAAAAATAAAGAAATTAAAGTAGATACTTTGTACTTTAAAATAATTGTATTTTTATTTAAAACATTTTTTTTAAATGTATGTTAAACTTTCATTTAAAAAACTATTAATAATTGTAATACATATTTTAGGCCAAAGTCTAAAGCTTACAAAAAAGTTTGGGAATCCCTGCTCTAACAAAACCATTTTGCACGATCAGGTGTGAAGTCCGACTCCATTGCTGTTGACTGGATGGGAAGAAACCTTTACTGGTGGATGGTGTTGCTGGGTAGCTAAGATTGTCCAGCAGTATTGTAAATGCACAACTGCATAGTTGTGTATAAGTGATGAATCTGGATGCTGAGTGGACCAGAAGGGGAATTCTGAATTACCAGACATTATCATTTTAATACTTGGTTCAGTCTGTGTTAGGATGGTTTTACTTACATGCAGGATAATGTTCTGGTCTGAGATTGGAGGTCAGGCACAGATGCCCCTGTAACGCTTGAACGGTTCCAGTGTGCAGTAACGGTCTGGTGTGTGCTGGAGCACCGCCTGTGATCGAGCGGCTGACTGTCGTGATCACTCTGGATGGAGAAGGGCTGTCTCATCCTCAAGAGGGCAGCACTGTCCCAGTTTATGGAGCAGCGCTGCCCCCACTGCCTGGAGCAGTTAAAGAATGGCTCTGTGTCATGGAGACCAGCTGCAGTGATGGGTCTGATGAGATTGAATTACTGCACTGATCAGTGATCAGATCCTACTGCTTTATTTGTTTTGTTTGTTCTGTGGTATCTTTGTTTGGTGTTTTAGAGGTTCTTGTGTTTCCAATGTAAATTGTATGTTTGGTCTGGTGTGTTGGCTGGTCTTGTCTGGTGTTTGCTGATGCGAGCTGCTGCAGTCATAAATGCTTCAACTCCTCACCTTTACCTGGTCTATGCCACCATTGTGCTGAGCCAAACTAGGTTACCTAAGATTTGAGTATTTATAGTAGTTAGCAATGAGTGTTTTGGTGGTAATACCTTTTACATTACCATTAGTACCAATTCACTTTACCAGTTTTAAAGGAAAATTTTAAAAGCTGCTGTGTTAATAAAGTGATACTCTATTTCAATTACAAAATATGTTTATTTACATGTTTAAATTGGGTGTTGATTTATTTATTACAATACAGGCATTCTGTTAAAGCAATATTTAGATTTTCCTGTAGGTTAATAGAAGAATCCTTTTGAACAAATTTACAGTTCTGTTAAATTTATCTAATATAATCAGTACAAGCCCTCATACAGGCAAATAAAGAGATTTCTGTGTAATAAGTCATTGATTTATCAGGAGCACAAGTACTCGGTCAGTCTGGAGGAAGAGAGCTTTAAATATGTTTCTCTAGAATCTCAACATAATCAATAAAATTTGAAGAAATTTGTTCATGTAAATCTTTCTGTGGTGCTTTGGTGTTTGTTTTTTTTTTGTATGCTTGTTTTGTGGTGTTTGAAATACACTTGTACAAAGGTCTTCACTAAGAGCCTTCTGGCAGAGGTGGAGCCGGAGCACCGTGCTTTGGCTCTGCCTGCCGTGAATGAAGCGTCAGACTTCGATCTGCTGCTCAAGACCGCACCATCTCTATAGCTGACGCCGGACGCGGGTCTGTAGCACAGCTCAAACTCAGCGGCGCTGGTTTAACACCCCTCGGTCACGTGCTTCAGCTCAAAGGGGACATGGTGACTGCTCTGGCTGTGGACTGGGTCACCCGAAACCTCTACTGGAGCAGCGTCAAGAGCCCCCAGCTTTACGTCACGTCCCCCGGAGGGAAATACACCATCCTGGTGCTGCAGACTGAGCTGGAGGGAACCATCTCCATCGCCCTGCACCCTCCCACGGGCCGGCTGTGCTTCACCGCAGTGAGCCAAGCTCTGCCTCGGGTGGACTGCGCTCACATGGACGGGAACAACCGCACGCTGCTGTGGAGCAAAGCAAAGATGCCTGCTTCACTTGCCTTTTCTGAGAAAGGGACAACCCTGTACTGGGCAGATATTGGTGCGTTAAAACAAATTAAATTGCCCTTTCCACATTCGGGTACAGATTTGATGAACTATTTAGAAAAGTAACATGCTCAAAGTACATAGTTTAAAAACATATGCCTCTTGATCAAATCAACTCTTTTGATTACATTTTCAGCTTGAATATATTTTACGCACAACCATGTTAGTGCATTTTTTTGGGAAGATATTTTTTTTTTTGTGTAGTGTTGGCTGTCAAAATCAACCGTTCAAGTTTGCTTTTCATTTCTATAAGTTCAAATCAGTAGTTAGTGGTAGTAGTTAAAACACTAATTTGATCTATTTTACCTTTTGTTTAACATTTGTACATTTGTTCTTTTTAATTTATTTGGGAAATGTCTAATATTTATTTGTATTGTTAAAAAATACATTTTAGTTTATTTAATTATTTGGAAAATTTATTATTATTATTATTATTATTATTATTATTATTATAATAAACACTTGTAAAAAATATAAAAGTACTTTTATATTTTTACATTTGGTTATTTTAATTTATTTGGCAAATACACTTTTATAATTGTAGTTATTGTTATAACACATTAGTTAATTTCATTTATTTGAAAAATACAAATGTATCTTTTACATTTACCCATTTAGCAGATGCATTTATTCAGGTTATAAATTTATTGTCACTGTTTGCCTATCTATTATTAGGCAAACTGTAATATTTAATTTATTAGAAAATATTTTTATCTGCAAATGTTTTATTGTCTTTAATAGCTTTGATATATAAATTGGGCTAAATCGTTTATCTAGGAAACTAAATACATACTGTCTTTAGCTAGCTTTGTTAAATTGGTCTAAATCTGCTACCATGTTACACTCTTATTGGTTTGCTTTTGTTTTGGTAAAGTGTTTTTGTTTGCATGCTGTGGAAATGATCTTTTCCAAACCAATCAATGCTAACTTTCCTTTTCATCCAAGGGAATGAAATGATAAGCTCTATTAATATGGATGGCTCTGATTATAAGGAGTTCAGCACCGGATCTGCCTTCATCGTGTCTTTTGCTCATGTTGAGAACATCTACTTCTGGGTCACTCTGGACAACGGTAACGACCGAAGACCTTCCACTGAATGCAGTTCTGTGTAGAACCACTAGATGACGTGAACACATCGACTTGTCTTTAAACTTAGAATAGTCTTTAACGTTTTTTTCAAGAACACGAGTCCCAAGTGACTCTCAAATGAAACTTAGTCAGTAGTTTACACGCTTAATAATCAGACCTACGATTAAACCGCTGACAACTCTTGATCATTTTTATTTTAATAAAGTTTCATGATCTGCAGATGAAGCATTCATATAAGTCCAAACTGTTTTTAAAGTTGTATGTTTGCTTTAAACAGGTACAGCTAAAGTATGGTACACGGATGGTCTCCAGCCCAAACGGATGTGGTTTGATGTGAAGTTAAACGTCATAGAGCTGAAGGCTTACGGCAGATCCAGTCAGAAAGGTACTTCTGTGTGATCTGAGGTGTATTGAGGACTCTGCGTGCGTGTTTTATGTTCCCACACCCCTCCCTCGCTGTAGCTTTCACTGAAGAACACATGCAGCACACTCACTCTCCGCTCCTCAGCTTGACTCTACTGCTCTGTTTTTGCACAGTATGTAGTATACAGCGCATGCGTTTCCTGTGTATTTGAAATGCCCAGATCACATAATACATTTGCCAAAATGCATCCTACACCGTGCACTGCACTTAGTACTGTATCCCACAATGTGTTCGATTTGGTCTTTTCCAGTCTGATGACTAAACCGTAGTGATTACAGAATAATAACAATTTATTAATGAAACTTGAATGGGTTGACAAAAGGTAATATTACATGGTTGAGCTAAAATGTAAATGTTAATCTGGGTCTTTTTTTTCGTGATTTTATCTTGTTTTTTAATAAATTAAATTGTATATGTACATTAGTTTTCTATGTTTTATGGCTTTTTTATCATTGTCTATCTTTAATTTGTTTCTTTCATATTTTACTTTTTGTTTTTAGATTATTTGTTTGCATCTATCATTTGAATTGTATTATATTTGGTTAAGTTTTTTTTATTTAAGTATTTTCTTGCAATTAATCTTTTACTTTGATTACAAAATTTAACATTAGTTTATTTGTGTTTCTTTAATGTTATACTTTCTAATTCGTTTATATTAAGATAAAAAACAAACAATGTTCTGTTTATATAAATATTAAATATATTAATATAATGTAAATTAAATATTTTTGGATTTAATGTCATCTATTTATATATCTTTTTAGGTTTCAGTGTAATATAGGGTTGGGTATCGTTTGGTTTATTTTCGATACTGGTACCAAATCGATATTTGTGCCTGAAACCGATACTTAAAAATATAATAGCTCTAAATGATGCCAGAGGACGCCCTCGCACAAAATCCCCACATTCAGTCACAAGTAGAGGAACTCATGAATCTCCAGGGATATAGACAAATAAAAGGCGTTGTTATTGCTGTAACTGAATAAACAGAATATATAAAAGTTTTGAATGATAAAATGAATACAATTAACACTCAACTACGACCATGTGTAGTTTATCGGTGTTATGTAAGCCATCTCTGGTATTTTCAGAGTAAAATATTTATAATCCATTGCTAATCGATGTATTAGTAGCCTATGGAACATATTTTCTGCCTCATTGTGAGACTTGAGTTCACATGCATTTTCTCAGTCAGGAAATTATTTTTCACATGCGCAATCAACGGTGTGCTGTCGATTTGTGCTGTCCTGTCAGATTTTGCTACCTTCCATCAAAACAGTGTAGTAAAATTCGAATGAAAAATGCTACCTGTTAAATTGTTTTATTAATGTGTACCTACCACAACTCTAAACCTACCCTTACAGTAATGCACATACAGTAATTACGTGTTATATTCACGGTTGTGGGTAGATGGGATACAGCTACTGGAAACCAACAATAAATATTTTTCTACCTATTAGTGTTTTATTGACACCTACCCTAAACCTAGCCTTACAGTAATGCAGATATATTAAGTGTGAGAAAAGGGATTCAATATTAATGTGTGCATGCGCAGTAAGCCAAGGTAGGAAAATCTGACGGGTATGATAAAATGTCAGGACACCGGTGCTGATGATGCTCATGTTTGTTTCGGAGAAACCAAGAACAAATATTTAACATTCATGATTCAGTTCTAAACATTCTGATTCAGTTCTAGTACATACCGGTTACATGGGTACCCATGCCATATTGGTATCGGTACCCAACCTAGTGTAATCTAGTATGTTAGTCTGAACACAGGTTGCGTCTCTGTGCCCGAGTGAACTGAACAAGGGAGAATAACAGTAGTGTATGTAACATCTGACTTTCTGTTCCTGACCAGGAACCAATGTCTGTTCTGAAAACAACGGGGCTGCAGTCACCTGTGTCTGCCGTATCCAGGTGGACGCTCGTGTCGCTGTGCGCAGGACTACCTCTCTGTGAACAAAACCAAATGTGTTTCCAACCTCAAGTGTCCCACGGGCAGTAAAGCCTGCAGAGACGGCCTCGAGTGCATCCCTGCGGCCAAGTTCTGTGACCAGATCCCAGACTGTCAGGACGGCTCAGATGAGGACTGTGAGTGATTTCTTCATTAGGCATGACTATCATTCTCCATTTTCTATTTTGCAATATTACATGTATAGATTGGTTTATAGACTCACTGCAACAGTGCTAATGTGTCCCGAGAAGCTGCTAGGCAGTTTCTGGGCTGTTGCTAGTGTTAGTTCATTGCAACCAACAAGAATGCTTAAGTAACTTAATGGCAAAGGTTCTTTAGGTGTTTCTAGGGCATTGCTCGGAGGCTTTTATTTTAGATTATCTGACAGGCAGAGCCTTGTCTTTAATAAAAATGAACATCTGTTGAAAATGTACTCCCTCTCAGGTTAACCAAGCTGTAGATGAGTTTTTCTTCATTAAATTTGGAGAAATGTAGCATTACATCACTTACTTACCAGTGAATGGGTGCCGTCAGATTGAGTCCAAACATCTGTCAGAAACATCACAGTAATCCAGTCCATTAATGTATTATGAAGCAAAAAGATGCATGTTTGCAAGAAACAAATCCATTAAAGAGCACCTATTATGTCCCTTTTTACAAGATGTACTATCAAGTCCTCCCAGAATGTGTCTGTAAATGTTCAGCTCAAAATACCCCACAGATCATTTATTATATCATTTTGAAAATGCTTATTTGGGTGAAAGCAGAAACAGGCTGTTTTTAGTGCATATCTCTTTAAATGCAAATGAGCCGCTGCTCCCGCCTCTTTTCCAGAATAGTACTGTGCCTTTACAGCTCCTTCCTCAGATACACTGCTTTTGGTTTTGATTAACCTCTTTGTCTATCACACTAAAATCATGCGTTTTAAACCATATTAGTTTAAACTTGTTTTCTGAGTGAACGCACAAAGCAGCGGTCACATGAGAGTACTAAACTAAGTTATTGTCTTATTGCGCTTAAACTGTCAAATACACCCAAGTTTGTTAAAAACGCACAAGTTACAAAAACACTGCCAGTTATGTCTGTGAAGGTAAACAGTTGGGAAAGAAATCTCATTTTATATTAGATCTGTGTATTAAGTGACAGCAGTATAATATACAGTACCTCCTGCTGTCTACTGTTGTTAATATTAATACTTAATATGAACCGAACCATAAAATAAAAGCAGAAAATCACTCACTGCTCTGGACTGAATAACTTTAATGTTGCTTTTAGATGGCTTCTCTAGTGTGAAGATAAACCTGGCGGGTTGTCACTCAGGGCCGGGTCTCTTCTAATACAGCTTCTGTCAAATACGACATATTCTGTAATCGGTTTGTTCTGAGACTCTGCTCATGATTTATTGCGATTGGAAAAAGGAGCGGATGTATTTTTATCATTATAGGGTTGTGTACACACACACACTGCCAACACAAAAGTGAATTTTGCATAATAGGTGCCTTAAAGCATTTTTAACTGCAAACTAACTTTTGGCTAAAATACGAGTCCAAAACCAATAACGCTTCCTTCAGTGGATAACAAACTCCATCGCCTGTTGTCCTCTCACATCAAAATCCACCCACATTTTTGTTTCGAGCGGTTTAGGCTGGATCTGTGCACATTTCTCACCTATTTGAGACCAGATTACCTTTTCACTGGAGGAAGTATTATGGACAGACTTGACGTTAATGTCTTAATGATGAATTGGTTTCTTAATGTTAATTGGAGTGGTGTGGATTATTGTGGTTTTATCAGCTGTTTGAACTCTTAAATAATATGCTGCTTGTTGACAGGTGGCCGTGTGAAAATCAAACCAGGTGTCCGATCCAAATCTGGACCTGGCGCTGCACAATCCCCATCAGACCGCCTGCCTGCGCTGGGCTCTGCTCTCGATCTCTTTCCGTCTGGAGACGGCAGCGGGTCGTGTGAGGCGGAGCGCTGCAGCGGTCACGGGACGTGTGTGAGTGTGGAGGGGGAGCCGGTGTGTGAGTGTGAGGAGGGATACAGTGGGGATCTGTGTCAGAACGCCGCCTCCAGCAGAACTGCGCTCGCGCTCACACTCACCTTTCTATTCGGAGGTGCTCTGATAGCAGCATTCATCCTCAAGAGGAGGTTCATTATTTCTTAAATATTATAGATGTTGTTTTTATGAAGCCCCTACTTGTATATCATACTACCCCTACCCCCCATCAAATTGTATTTGCAGAATTGCACAAGCAGCGAGGGAAGATGCCACTGAAAAAGAAATACTTGTGACTGACACACAAGAGCGTGTGGAAGAGCACACAACCTACTTAAACTTTGCTAACGAGTTGTATGATCCTGAAGAGGTACGATGAGGTTTCTGTTTCATTTTTCTGTACTAGTTACATGTACGTTTATATGCATGACATTCTTTTAGAGAACAAAAATAGAAGTTTTAAAGAATGTTTACACTGCTGTTTTGCATACAGTACAATGACATAAAAAAAATTCTAATCCCATAATATTTCCGGTTTATTTGCTAATAAATAGATTATGATCCACAAATAAGAAATTTGCAAATAAGATTTGCAAGTTCAATTTGTAATTTTATTTTCAAATCTAATTATGTTTGTGAAAAACTTTTTGTATCTTTTAAATTCTTCGATTTATTTTAGCAAAAAAATATGTAAAATACTAATATTAGTTATTTTTATGGGTCTCATCTTAATTGTGAATGCATTTATTTATTTATTTACTTTTATAATAGCTTAAACTACAGGTGCATCTCAGTAAATTATAATGTCGTGGAAAAGTTCATTTATTTCAGTAATTCAACTCAAATTGTGAAACTCATGTATTAAATTCAATTCACACAGACTGAAGTAGTTTAAGTCTTTGGTTCTTTTACATGAGATGATTTAGGCTCATTTAACAAAAACCCACCAATTCCCTCAACAAATTAGAATCTGGAGACATGCCAATCAGCTAATCAACTCAAAACACCTGCAAATGTTTCCTGAGCCTTCAAAATGGTCTCAGTTTGGTTCACTAGACTACACAATCATGGGGAAGACTGCTGATCTGACAGTTGTCCAGAATACAATCATTGACACCCTTCACAAGGAGGGTAAGCCACAAACATTCATTGCCAAAGAAGCTGGCTGTTCACAGAGTGCTGTATCCAAGCATGTTAACAAAGTTGAGTGGAAGGAAAAAGTGTGGATGAAAAAGATGCTCAACCAACCGAGAGAACCGCAGCCTTATGAGGATTGTCAAGCAAAATCGATTCAAGAATTTGGGTGAACTTCACAAGGAATGGACTGAGGCTGGGGTCAAGGCATCAAGAGTCACCACACACAGACGTGTCAAGGAATTTGTCTACAATTGTCGTTTTCCTCTTGTTAAGCCACTCCGGAACCACAGACAACATCAGAGGCGTCTTACCTGGGCTAAGGAGAAGAACTGGACTGTTGTCCAGTGGTCCAAAGTCCTCTATTCGGATGAGAGCAAGTTTTGTATTTCATTTGGAAACCAAGGTCCTAGAGTCTGAAGGAAGGGTGGAGAAGCTCATAGCCCAAGTTGCTTGAAGTCCAGTGTTAAGTTTCCACAGTCTGTGATGATTTGGGGTCCAATGTCATCTGCTGGTGTTGGTCCATTTGTGTTTTTTGAAAACCAACGTCACTGCATCCATTTACCAAGAAATTTTGGAGCACTTCCTGCTTCCTTCTGCTGACCAGCTTTTTAAAGATGCTGATTTCATTTATCCAGCAGGATTTGGCATCTGCCCACACTGCCAAAAGCACCAAAAGTTGGTTAAATGATCATGGTGTTGGTGTGCTTGACTGGCCAGCAAACTCACCAGACCTGAACCCCATAGAGAATCTACGGGGTATTGTCTAGAGGAAAATGAGAAACAAGAGACCAAAAAATGCAGATGAGCTGAAGGCCACTGTCAAAGAAACCTGGGTTTCCATACCACCTCAGCAGTGCCACAAACTGATCACCTCCATGCCACGCCGAATTGAGGCAGTAATTAAAAGCAAAAGGAGCCCCTACCAAGTATTGACTACATATACAGTAAATTAATATACTTTCCAGAAGACCAACATTTCACTAAAATCGCTTTTTCTTTTGTTGGTCATATGAAGTATTCTAATTTGTTGAGAGTGAATTGGTGGGTTTTGTTAAATGAGAGCCAAAATCGACACTTGAAAGAACCAAAGACTTAAACTACTTCAGTCTGTGTGCATTTAATTTATTTAATACACGAGTTTCACAATTTGAGTTGAATTACTGAAATTAACTTTTACATGATATTCTAATTTATTGAGATGCACCTGTATATATCCAGAAATGTGTAACGTTATTTAATTTTTCCGTACAAATATTTTGTTTTTGCCCTGTACTTTCAGTGTATGGAAAAGAGCAGCCTGGACATTCTGCCAAACCTCTGCTTTTTGTTCCGCATGGGAAATATGGTCATATAGCTTTGGAATGATGAAATGTCGAATTAATAGTCGATAGTAGAATTAAGAATTTGCTCTCGCATCAATTCAGAATTTAATCTAATGATTTCTCTTTCCTGTAGGCTCCAATTACTCCAGACATTACCACTGCTGTTGTCAGCTAACTTTTTTTTGTATAAAATTTTTTGGTATAATTAAAAAAATATTTAAACAAATATGGTGTTTTCACTTATTTCAATAAAAACAAAAATAACATGAAAGGGTTTAAACATTGCGAAGTCCAATGTCAAGAAGAGCTTGTTGCATATAAACTTGCCACAGATGCAGTTACTTGTAATTTTCCAGAAATATTTACACAGTATTTCCCAAAGGAAACCGCAGAGTTAATGCAAGAACCGAAACCTAATGGCATTGTGAAACCAAGTCTATAGTTTTTCTTGGAAGTCTTAATGTAATTATGGCCTGAAACTACATGTACTTTATATGAAAGAAGCAGATCTGCAGTTCTGTCATTGTTGTGGAATGCATGTTGATCTATCACACTTACAAATATAATTCTACAGTCTTTCTCATTTTATAGTTGTGTGGTTCCTATAACTCTGAAGTTGAGAGTTTTGAGGTCTTTATTGCTTGGTCATTTGAGTTGCTGCTTTAAATAACCTGTTTTTCCTCCTTGGGCTTCAGTCTCCTGCACAACACAAAGGCTTGTTTGGTTATGCAAACCTAGGCCTGCTTTCAATACGTTCCCTTTTCTCCAACCCATCCCCCATGTGAAACATGAACCAGTACCTGAACAAGAGGAAGAGGCTCGCTTGTGTGAATGTCTTTGTGCCATCAGTTTGTGGAACAATTCAAATGTGTTCAGTTTAAATATTCATAAAATAGGTTAAAGGTGGGTTCCCTTTTTCACTAATCGGGCATAATGACTTCATGATCTGCCTTCCTCTTTTGCCTCTAACAGTGATTTAAAATTTGCCTTGATCTTTTGGCATATAAGAGGTCTTATTGCCATTAAAACATTCTGCGAGTTTTATTACAATCACTACCGCGGTCTTGTCTATACAGTATACAGATGCGTTCACTTTCCGACACAATTCATGCTCGAAAGTCATCCGAACAAATGCAGTAAAGATTGTTTGCTTTGATGCGTTTGGTTTAAACGGCTCGTTCAATCAGTGCGAAAACTAAAGCGGTACTAGGTCTGACTGCAGATGCCTCACAAACTAGGTTAATGATTTCATAATGCTTTGTCTCGAAATAGCAGTTTTGTTTTTGATTGTCAAAACATGCAGTAGTGAGGGGACATTGGCTAACATCATTGCATAGAAATCCGTATCAATCATAACTGGCCAATTACTGGGAAGCTTTAAAGGACACGCCTCTTAAAAACAGGTCGTTTTAGAGAGAAAGTCAGAATGTGGGTTAAGAATTTTCAATTTTGGGGTCAAAAAAACTTCACTGACCCAATTAAACCTCTAGGAATATCCAAAAATCCATGTCATGACCCCTTTAAAATAAGATAAATTATTACATTTACAACTGCATAAAGCAGAGAAGAATCCAATATAAAGAAAAACAAATGTGATTCTATCAAACTAATCTTTAGTCCAAAAGGATTGCAACTTAATCAAAGGTGTGCAAAATGATTCCCTTTTACTTCATTAGTGTGAAGCGGTTCTACGGAATGAATCGTTCATGAACCGGACGTTACTTGACACTTGCTGAGTAAGATTCATTAACCTATTTATATAGGCACAATTTACATTATTAAATTACTCAAATACTATATTTTTAAACCTGTTTTGAGATGGTTGTAGCATGTCATTTTAGCAGTAGATTCAGCGTATGACTGGTGTCCGACTGATTCGATTTGGGCTCGGGAATTAAACTTGAGAACCGACTCAGATGAGGAATAAGGGTCCGTTTGTGTATATTTTTATTTTTAGTCCAAAAACCGATAAACTACTCGAATATTCGATCTCGACAAGTGGGCAGAGTTTTAGTCCTCAAAAACACAAGAGTTTGATTGAGTCTGCGGGAGTTTGACTCCGCGGCTCCCCCTCGCGGCACTACTGCACAGACTCGGGCTCCAACCGAATCTCTACAGTGCAGATTCGGGCTCCAACCGAATCTCTACTGCGCAGACTCGGGCTCCAACCGAATCTCTACTGTGCAAACTCGGGCTCCAACCAGATCTCTACTGTGCAAACTTGGGCTCCAACCGAATCTCTACTGTGCAAACTCGGGCTCCAACCGAATCTCTACAGTGCAGATTCGGGCTCCAACCGAATCTCTACTGCGCAGACTCGGGCTCCAACCGAATCTCTACTGCGCAGACTCGGGCTCCAACCGAATCTCTACTGCGCAGACTCGGGCTCCAACCGAATCTCTACTGCGCAGCGGGCTCCAACCGAATCTCTGCGCAGACTCGGGGCTCCAACCGAATCTCTACAGTGCAGATTCGGGCTCCAACCGAATCTCTACTGCGCAGACTCGGGCTCCAACCGAATCTCTACTGTGCAAACTCGGGCTCCAACCGAATCTCTACTGCGCAGACTCGGCTCCAACCGAATCTCTACTGCGCAGACTAGGGCTCCAACCGAATCTCTACTCGCAGACTCGGGCTCCAACCGAATCTCTACTGCGCAGACTCGGGCTCCAACCGAATCTCTACTGCGCAGACTCGGCTCCAACCGAATCTCTACTGCGCAGACTCGGGGCTCCATAGAATCTCTACTGCGCAGACTCGGGCTCCATAGAATCTCTACTGCACAGACTCTGGCTCCAAAGCGAATCTCTACTGCGCAGACTCGGGCTCCATAGAATCTCTACTGCGCAGACCCGGGCTCCAAACGAATCTCTATTAGCGCAGACCCGGGCTCCAAAGAATCTCTATTGCGCAGACCGGGCTCCAAACGAATCTACTGCGCAGACTCTGGCTCCAAACGAATATCTACTGCGCAGACTCGGGCTCCAAACGAATCTCTACTGCGCAGACCCGGGCTCCAAACGAATCTCTATTGCGCAGACCCGGGCTCCAAACGAATCTACTGCGCAGACTCTGGCTCCAAACGAATCTCTACGGCGCAGACTCAGGCTCCATAGAATCTCTACTGCACAGACCCGGGCTCCAACCGAATCTCTACTGCGCAGACCTGGGCTCCAAACAAATCTACTGCGCAGACCCAGGCTATGAATGATATAATTTACTCAAGATGGTATGCTGTACTGAGATGCACTGGCTTCACTTTTCTATAGTGGAAGGAAGCAGAGATGCGTCGTCCATTTTTTTTAGTCTGTTTTGAACGAATACATTGAATTAAAGGCTCCTTTATTGACATAATGAAACGCTGCCACCTAGTGGAGATATTACTTTCATAATTCAAGTATTTAATTTTGTTGTAATTTCTTTATTAAAAATGTTGTATAAAACATTAATCTAATTTCATTATACATTTGTTATTGCAATGTAAATATACGTAGCAATCTGCTTATTGTCATATTATTGCAATTTATTTGATGTAAGAACATCAAATATAACATACAAAAGGTAAAAAATAAAAATATATCTATAGAGTGAAATGTCTACTTTCAAATGAAAAAAAAGTCAAATAGAAAATGTGTTAGCATGGACGATTTACACACAATTTAATGTGTGTGTAATGCACAATGTGCATTGTTTAAGCTGGCTTTCAGTTGAATAAAATATTGTTTATTTTTTTTATTCAACTAAGGTGGGCATGGTGTGATCTGTACTGTATTTTTACTGTAACTGTAAACAAAACAAAAATGCACACACAACACGGGAGTGGGGGGGAATGCGAGTCATTTGGCATTGGGATGGGATTTCCCCAGTTTTTTTCGTGCATGGGATAGGACGGTATTTTATTATTTTTTGTGGGAGTGGGACAGGAGAGGTTTGAGAATCTACTCCAGTATCACACTCTAGTTTGTATATTTTATAACTCAAACGAGTTCACCTTCAAATCATAACAGCAAATTCACATTTCACTAAAACAGCACTCTGAGGAGCAAACAGTCCCATGCCAGTGGGTTAACAACATATGATTTCCTATAAAGTGTTCTATGAATAAAACTCCAAATAGAAAAATAGCTAATAGATGTGCTGTGAAGGTAAATTATACAGTCATTTTTTTCATATCTGTAATATTGTTTAGGTTCCTCCATTGTCCAAAACACAGCGTATTGTCTAAAACAAAAGTTATGACTCCTGTGTCTGGTCTGCGCTTCACTACAACACATTTCCCCCGCTGCAGGGCACTTTGCCACACAGATTTTGATAACTAGGCCTATAATAAAACAGGCTGTGTGCCAGAGGACTAAAAAAGGCTCTGCCTCGGTATAAGGTTTGTGTCAAGCCATGGTTAATCTGGCTATTTGATGAAGTGAAAGAGATCAAATGTAGTAGAAATAAACATCCTAAGAATCTGTAGAAGTGGAGGATTATTATTATTATTATTATTATTAAGGACTATTATATGATGTAATGTTTGGTTGACCAATCAGCGGAGAGGGGCGTTTCACTCCGCCTACTTGTAGAGATAAAATATTCAAGTTTATCTGTTTTCTGTCCCTGGATGTAAAAACGTAAAATGAAGCCGAATTCTTGACTTTTCGTTTTGTTTCAACAAATGAAAACGAAAAAATGTGCCGTTGTTTTATTTTTCAGATTTCAATATGACATCAAAAAAATTATTATTCGAAGGGACACGGACCTCTCTTTCACACGTTTACTGTTTTATTCTACCTCATTAATGGTTGTTAAAATCAATATGTCTGTATTTAGGCTACTCCATTAAAACAATAAATGTTTAAACACGTTTTGAGATGATTGTGCCATATTATTACAGCAGTATTATAGATTTGACATAAAAAAGATCGAATTTAGTTCTTTCTTTTTAATTTTGAGCTGTCACTGTCTGAATGATTCACGAGCGAACAAGTCAGTGAGTTGAACTGGAGAACCGAGTCAGTGAGTTGAACTGGAGAACCGAGTCAGTGAGTTGAACTGGAGAACCGAGTCAGTGATCCGGTCGCAGTCGTAAGATTACGAGAGGATAGCAACTTAATTATTCCCAAATGTAGACTTAATTTGATTTAACTATAAAACATACTTGCATTAAAATACAATTTTTAATGATCATATAGGCTACACTGAGGAGGCCTACGTCGTTTTGCCAACAGTACTCAGGTGACATTGCTGAGCGAAGAACGGGACGCTCGCGGAACTGTGTGATTGTTTATCGGGCGTCGCGGCACCCGTATGGCAAATCCTACACTGATTGAAATGTCTTCAAACTGTTAGTACTATCTTCATCTGGCCCGTATTTGTCCTGTAAGCTGAAAGTGAACTCCTCCTTGGCCATGTGTTACCTGACAGAGTTTAGTTTCACCGAGTGCTGAGGTGAATGGGTGGGTCTCTTTTTTGTCTCGATCTGTTCTGAAGGCACCTCTGTCTCAATCTTTTCCTCATTTGAACACAGGTAAACCCTACACTTTTGAATTCCAGTCATTTTTCTGAACGTATGTTTGTCAGTTTTCTCTTATAAAACGGTGAGTAGATTTAAACACGTATCTGTTTCTGTAGTTCTCTTGCCCAAGGGAGGTATTTCTCTTGAGCACTTAAAGGCTGTAATCTGGCATCAAATTCACATGCTGGCTGAACGCTTTCATTGCCATTTAACTGTTTTGTTGGGGCTTGTGTATTTCAGAGGTCTTCATGTGTTAGTTTGTTCATTTGCATGGAGAACATGCTTAAAAAGAACCATGCATTTGCCCTTGTTAAGTGATAAAGTTGTATGTTAATTTAGTATTTCTAAAGAATTAGTTTGTATTTCATTGTTTGTTTTTCTAAATAATTTGTCACGTTTCATTTTCTCACAGATCATTTTTATTGAAACCATGTGTCATTTGGTAAACTGTGCTGTCCATTGAAAACAGGCTATATAGGGTGAATGTGACATACATATGAGAAAAGTGATGCATTGTTTTGCTAAAAACTGTTGAATAAAATAAGATTTTTGGAATTTGATTTACATCTAAAATTGTATAAACTATATATACTGTATGCACATACGTTTAGGGTCAGAAAGATGTTTCAAAAGAAATATGTTTATAAATAAATATTTTAAATTAAATATAAGTATTTGTCAAATAAATATTTAATTTGAATGTAAATTTATTTTAAAACATTTATTTGAATATTTATGATGTTTGTTAAATATTTATATTTATTTAAATATTTATAATAACCCTAACTTTTTATAATGTTTATTTAAATGTTAATGTTTTATTTGTTTATTTAAATATTTAATGTATATTACATATAAATATTTAGTTAAACTAAATACATATTTTTATTCAGCAAAGATGCAGTAAATTGATCAAAATACATTTATAATATTACATGATTACAAAATATTTTTTCAATTTTGCCTCCTAGAAATATACTACATTTTAAAATATATTAAAATAAAAGTCATTTTGAACTGTAACAGTAATTCACAATATTTCTGGTTTTATTTTATTTCATCAGATGTCTTTTGAAAACATGAAAATAATCTTATATAAGTGATTGTAAATTATGAATGTCTATTAATTCAGATTATGCATTATCCCTAAACTGAGGAAAGTTGTCACTGCACCACTCTTTTTTATTAATGAAGTCATATTTATACGGGCTTACGATATTTCTGCTTTCTTCTAATTACATTAGGAATCAGAGATCCTGAAAAAGCATTAGCCTGTGTGTGATTGCCTAGTTTTGTAAGTGGCACATCTTACCCCACTCTCCACAAGCTTGTTGTCTCTGCCTGATTTACTCAGAGTCTCTGTTCCTCAAACAGCATTTGTTCAGGAAGTTTACGTGTGTTTTCTTGTTGCACTCCAGAGCTTCAGCATGTCTGTTCCTGCCAGTGATGACGGTGGTGTGTCTCACCATCTGATGACATGTGCTGATATAATATGCAAATATGGTAGATGTGTGCTGGTGGACGGGAAGCCCACCTGTGAGTGTCAGCTGGGCTACATTGGAGACACCTGTAATGAAACAATCAATGACGCTCTGTCTGTACCGCTCACCATCGGCGTCCTGGCTGTCATCATTGGCTTTATCGTCATGCTCTTTGGGATGGCTTTTTTCCAGCAAAGGCAAAAGGCGAGGAAGAGGTGAGACTGCATGGGATATTTTTTTATAATTTAATTCAGGATTTCATAAAAAATGCAGTTCATGCATACAGTGGAATGAATACAGCTGATGTTTTTAATTTGGTCATTGTGAATAAATGAAAGAATAAAACATAAACGTATCATGATGAGGAGAGTGTCATCTCTAAACCCTCGTGACGCGATCATTTTAACTTAAAGGCAATGTTAGTTCAGGTTGTAAAATGTCATGTGGTGCAACTCCTCGAAAACTTGCTTATATTTATGAATGAATAATGATGTTTGTAAATATAACTTTTTATCCCAAAAATTAATCTTCTGAAAATGTACTCCCCCTCAGGTCATCGCATCGCATCACTTGTTCACCGGTGGATGCTCTGCAGTGAATGGGTGCCGTCAGAATGAGAGTCCAAACAGCTGATAAAACATCACAATAATCCACACCACTCCAGTCCATCATAATGCCTTGTGAAGTAAAAAGCTGTGGGTTTGTAGGAAACAAATCCATCGTTAAAGCATTTTAAACTTTAAACTATCGTTTCTGGCTTCGTCCAGTGAAAAAACAGATGAACCACAACAGCTCTAAACAAACAGGAGATGGACTTTTTCACTAGAGGAAGTGTTATTATGGATTATGAACTTTATATATTATGGCCAGAAGTGATGGTTTAAAGTTGAAATGATTTAATGATGGAGTTGTTTCCTTTAAACATGCAGCTTTTCACTTTACATGTCATTAACTGATGGACTGGAGTGGTGTGGATTATTGTGGTGTTTTTATCAGCTGTTTGGACTCTCATTCTGACGGCACCCATTCACTGCAGAGCATCCACCGGTGAGCAAGTGATGTAATGCTACATTTCTCCAAATCTGTTCTGATGAAGAAACAAACTCAATCATGGATGGCCTGAGGAGGAGTAGATTTTCAACAAAGTATTGTTTTTGGGTGAACTACTTCTTTAAAGTGTATGTATTTGCATGCATTCAAAGTGTAAGGCAAATAATAAATTAATTCTTACTTAAAGGTTACACCATGACACATTCACAGTTTTTAAATGTACAGTATAATTATATGAAATGCTATAAAGTTTATTCCAAAACACAACCAGCATGAACACAAAAAGTTCATTTCTAAGAATGTGGCACGTTTATTAAACTCTTTTTCAGATTTACTGTACACGCTTTTGTGTCATTGCATGTCAGACTTTTGTTTTAAGGATAACTCGATTTCTGTGTTGCGTGATTTGCAGTGATGAAAAAGTCTAAAACTAATTTATAATTTTGTTAACAGAAAAAAGGCAGCTGAAGAAGCCCTGTTAAGAAATGGAGCACATCTTTAACATGTTTTAACACAGCATGCCATACAATAGGTTTGTTATTCTACATCACAATGACTAAAATGAACTCTTATTATGATCACAATATTGTAACTCACTCATTTCTCTCTCTCTCTCTTTGTTTCCCTCTTCAAACAGTAGCATCAACATATGAAGCACTCACACTCCAATCAAATAACCATGACACTGAACTCACGCTTAAATGTGCATGAATGGAAATATTCATCTCATGTTATACTGGTGTGCATATGTAGGTATTGAAGTGGCACTGAATACACTCAACTTTAACTGAAACTATGAAATACGTGAAGTCCGCAGCACATTTGCATGATTCTAGAACATGACTTGTGTTGGCGTAGCTGCATGTAAATCACGTTAAGCATGCATTGACTGGTTCCTCAAACATGCCAGGTATTTCAGTGCTGTTTTTCTGCTGTTATATTTAGCTCAGTCCTGACTGGTGAGTGAATAACTGAAAGCTGACTAGTTTCATGGTCTGATAAGCCACAGATAAGTATCTTTTTCAAGCCATTTTTTATGGGTTTTGGTCGTTTACTTTTACTTTTGGAGTTTCCCAACAACTCTGCATTCAAGCTTTTTTCTTTAGTTTAGTAAAAGCCTCATTCAGCTGTAAACATGACTGACTGTCTGTACAGTATTGTGAATAAAGATATTAGTTTTTTATCTGCTTCTATTTCTCGGTCATATTTCAGACTGAAGGACTGATTCAGTGCACTTCAACATATTTGGCAATATGTTTCCACATGAAATGGACTTTTCATCTGACATTTCCTAATCCAGGCATCTTTATCCATCTAAATTAAATCATTTCACATTTAGTTTGCTATGTACTTTTGTTTTAATGCCCCTAGTTTCTGTTATCAATATGTATATAATTGCATATTTGAGTTCATGTTGAAATATTCCACTTACAAAGGTAAGTGCATTTTTGTACACAATATATATATTATTATCGTTATCATTATTATTAACAGTCATTATTCTAAAAAAAGAAAAGTTTCCTTATTAATATGAATATTCATTTCTTGAGGTCTTTTGATTATGGATTATTTTTTGTAAAACAGTTGTTATCAATATACATGTACAACAGTGTTTGCTTTTAATAAATAGTACTTTAATACAACAAACACATAAAATGTAGAACCATTACAGATGATGGATTGCTGTTGGAAAGCACACAAACCTTAACCCCTACAGTAAAATAAAGTAATCATAATCATATTTACCCCCTTCTGTCTTTATCTGGATGCATGGTGTAAGCCCATTTAACCTCATTTGCATTGCTGCACATATGTATCAGTTTTATAGTTAATGATTAACTTCATTAATTTATTGTTGTAGTACATGTTCTCTTTTGTTGTGTAACAGGCGAGTTTGTTTTGTACTTCCAGACTGAATGTATAGTTCACTGTACTACAAGAAGCAGCTGATCCTTTATTATACAATGGTAGAAAGTATTCATATACTAATGTATAGCCACGGGTTAGATGTAAAAATAAAATAACACAAAAACTAGGTATTTACTACACCAGGCTTGATTTTGTGCTGCAGTATTCTTCCCGTCTTTATGTGTGTTCGGCTTCGTGCAGCGCCGCACAGACCTATAACCAGTGTTGGGGAAAGTTACTTTTAAAAGTAATGCATTACAATATTGCGTTACTCCCTAAAAAAGTAACTAATTACGTTACTTAGTTACTTTTTATGGAAAGTAATGTGTTACGTTACTTTTGCATTACTTTCGCGCTACTTTTTAAATATGAGCAGGGCTTGATTGTTTGTTTTTAATACAATAAGTTATATTTATATCAAATGTAAAAGCCTTTCACACCAAAAAGTGTAATGAATAAACCTCAGGCTGAAGGAAGAGTAAATCACGTCTGTACAGAACAACACCGGAGAAGATTCAACACTCTTCAGCAATAAAAAAGCAATCAAGCACAATTGTTAGTTTATCTAAAGTAATTTTTGCTTATTAGTATGGTTGAACTGGATCATCAAAGATCAGCAGCAAACACATTGGTTAATAAAATGAGATTAGATACATTTGTGTTGTTTAACATATTTAATTATTGCAGGTTTGCGTCATATTCTGAGTTTGCATTTCACTGTTTTAATTCATTTTGATGAATACTGAATCTGATTTTTCGAGTGGGAGGAATTAATACACGTTCACATTTAGTCTAGATTAGAACTACAATAAGATCATGTTCACACATTTATCAGTCAATAAATGGAAAAAAGTAACTCAGATATTTTCTAGTAAATTAAAAAGTAATGCGTTACTTTACTAGTTACTTGAAAAAAGTAATGTTATTGCGTAACTCGCGTTACTTGTAATGCGTTACCCCCAACACTGCATATCGTCGAGAGTAGTCGCGTGCAGTCGGGGGCGGAATTGAAAGCGGAGACGTGACGTCAGACTCTTTCTGCTCCCGGTAGTGATGCTCTCGCGGTGTTTGCATACTCATATCACAGATGAAGTGAATAACATGCAATATTTGTCAAATGCACAGACGTTTCAGAAATCTTTTCATGAGCAAGAAACACTTTTTATATACTACTTAATACAGGGCCATCTGTTCAAGAATAAAGTTCAACATAAACGTATATTATTTAAATACCAATAAAGTGGGGGTATATTTGTTATTATCAGTGTTTTTTTTATTAAATGTGACTCAATATAATATTACGACCATACAGTAAAAAGCCTTTATAGTTCTAAAAACAGATTTGTGAGCAGTATTGTTTTAATGCAAAAAAAATGACACGAAGGTTTGTACAAGCTCACAACAAGTACAAAAACAAATAAACATTCATACGATTATGTAAAGAGAAACAATTCATGCCAGGGGTACAATTACACCAATTTAATGTAATATAAACGCTTCATAGGTCTTTCTTGCTTTTTTGTTCTTAATTGTATCTAATGTATTACCATATTGTTGAATCTCTTTTATATAGCTAGTTCAAGTCGGACACGTTTTCTAACCGGCATGCACTGCTTCAAGTCAGCCGCCGATCGGTTTTCATGGCGCTGCATGAAGTCGAACACACCTTATAACTTCATTGTCCACATGACTCATGGATCATCTGACTATTCATACATGACACGTGCTGCAGAGCATGCAATGGAGATACAACTGAAACAACCAGTATTACTAGTTACACTGCATCACAGACATCTTTTGACTAACTTTAGGTTGTTTTTCCACAGCAAAGGAAAATATTGCACAATTCATTGTTCAAATGAGCTCATTTTTATAAAATCAAATCTTGCGGTATTATTGTGATATATCATTAGCTTATATCGTTCATTAAGATGCATATATTTTAACCTGCATCACAAACCTCATCAAGTTATATGTTGTCTATTGTACAACTCTAAATACCTTCATATTGCTCAGCTTAAAAGTGCAACTGGCAAGCACAACCATTAACTGTTGTAAACGTAAAATACTTATAAAAGAAAAAAACATAGACGGAGTTTCACATTTTTGCCTGGGGGGGCACCTACCGGTAGACCATGAGCTCTGATTTTTATTTTTTATTTTTTTACATGAATTACAAATAATTAAGCCTTAACATACTCATTAAAATACGATAATGCAAATAAAATGAGACAATGTTTAAATATTTTTGTATTCATAGATCTGACAAAATCGATTGGCTCTGATCTGGGGGGGCAGTGCCCCCCCCCAAACTCCGCCTATGGAAAAAAACTGGTGTAACAAGTGTATGGTCATCTACACTCTTAAAAATAAAGCGTTTTTTGTGCAATGGTGCCGTGGAAGAACCCTTTTGAGAACCTTTCAGTGAAAATAAACCATTTCTTCTAAAGTACCATAAAAATCTAAATATAAAGATATTTTGTGCAATCGAAAGGTTCCATGTATGTTAAAGGTTCTAAATGGAACATCAGTGATAACAGAGAATCTTAATTTAGTGCAGTTGTTCAAACATCTCTCAGGTCTTTAACAGTTGTTACATCTTAGAAATATTCACAGTATGTCCCGACTAAGTTAGTAATTTCACAGATCGGCATCGTAAGGTCTTCCGGTGTAGGATGTGTTGACGGATCCTCTATCTCGGGTTTTGGCTCTTGGGAAGTCCAGGTCGTCATCCAGTGACTTCTGCGAGTACGGCACACTGCTTTCAGTGCTCCTGCTGAAGCTTCTCGGAATATTGACCCTTGGCAGAGGCATCGGTCTATCTCTTGCTGGCCGCTGTGTTATGTTGATTCCAGGCTTTTCTCCACGGTTGCGTCCTCCGCAGCAGGAGCAAATCCCGAGGAACATCACAAAACCCCCAAGGACCTCCATGATGCCTCCAATGTAGCCCAAAACGATGCAGTATCCCACGAATGTCATCCGCTCTGTTTGGATCTCTTTTGATGGAGTTGGAATTGATGCTGGTGAGGATATGAGTGTACCATGCAATGGGAATGATGGTCAGGGCTCCAGAGCAGAAGATGAGGAGGCCACCCATAGAAGCCAGAATCCATCTGGGTCTGTCCTTCCAGCATCTGACTCCAGGTATTGCCAATGCAAGGCCGAGCGCCGTCACGATCAATGACGCGATCATCATTCCTTTAGCGATCGGAATGATCTGGCTGTTAAAATAAATTTGGTCGTTGCCTTGCTGGTTGCACAGTTGGGATCTAGACGTTGTGGAGGTTCTGCAGATGTCCCAGATTCCCTGTTCCACCACCAGATCCGGAGACTCGCTTGCCAGGTTGTTGATGGTGCGCCAGTTGGGCGCGACTGTGCTGGTCAGGTTCAGGATCCATCCGCAGGGGGCCAGAACCATGCCGAATATCAGGATCCCAGGAGTCCGCATGGCTGAGGGTTGAGCTGCTGTCCGCTTCTGAAGCGAGTCGAGTGTGTCTGCTGCTTAAGAAGAAACATACTGAAACTTGGAGGAGGTGGTTCTTTATGATTAGCATCTGAAGGGCGTGGTGTTGAATGTTTGGTTCAAACACAGACAAAACTGGTTTCCGATGCATGCCGTGTTTCAGCCGAACCTGGAACACCAGTGTTACGTTCCTCCAGGTGGTAAATCCAGGGGGAGGAGGAGCAACAATAATTAAAAATAAACCAGGGCAAAAGAAGACAGGAAGTCAAATTAAAGTACAAACTGAAAGGTGTATTTATTACAATATGGGCCAAAGAAAACCAACACAAAACTATCTTTCTCAGAAGAAATCAACAATCAAACAAAGTAAAGCAACGATACACTCAGGCTAAGTGATAAGGAGCAAAGTTCAATGCTAACTGAGTCACAGTGAACAGTCCTTTCTCCACTGAGGAGGTTTAAAAGTCAGACACTGTTCTGAACTCACAAAACCTTCCAAGTCGAAGTTCCACCCACTGGTTGACTGGGCTATCTCTGTTCTGCTGCACTGTAAAAAGTAATCACTGAATCTACTTAAGAAAAGCTTGTAAATACAACTGACTTTGGTAGATTTGTTGGTTTTACTCGATTAGGCTGTGTTATATGAACTTTTAGTTGGATGCAGTAGTTAAACTAAACATCTTAAGTAAACCGAATTTAAGAACATCTAGTATATTGGACAAAGCTGTGGTTGGCACAAAAACTAAATGAATATAGTTTTATAGTGAATACGATCAGAAATGATTGTCAGTAGCCTAATTATATATAAATATATAGCTATTAACAACCATTTTTATGGAATAGTGGTTTTTGTTTTGTATATATTAGGGGTGTAACGATTCATCAACTACATCGATGTATCGATTTATATTCATATGATCCAACTACATCGATCTGTGCTCGGCAAGTTGGCCTTCCGGACGACATATATCGATCTAACATCGTTTTAAAAGGTAATCAATCGATTGTATCGATACTGGGAAATAACGCATTGGATTTAAGCACATCAGACTTTATATGGATGTTTTTTTCTTAGCACTTAAGTCTTTTAATGATAAAGGCGTTAAACGTTACTCGGTTCAGTCTGCCTATCTGTGACGTCATCGCCACGCGCCAGCGCAAAGACAACAAAACATAGCATGGCGGATGGCAGAGGAGAAGTCGACGAGCGAGAAATTATCAAGCCACCATTGCGGTCCAGTGTGTGGAAACACTTTGGCTTTTGCAAAGACGGAGATTTTCCTGTGCATTCCAGGCACCAGTGTGCCAGCAGAGCGAGTTTTTAGTACTGCTGGCGACATAGTGAATGCACAGAGAAGTGTTCTGCGGCCAGATCATGTTGATCAGTTGATATTTTTGAAAAAGAAAATCTGTAGAGTCATTGAAGAGTAGTTGGTTACACTTGTCCTTTTGTTAAATATTGTTTGTTTATTAAAATGAGAGTAGTAGCAGGTTCAGCCACTGCTCATTCAACCTGAAGAAATGTTGGTTAATACTGTATTTGTATTTTTATGTTGAAAAACAATAGCAAAAGTAGCAGGTAAACCTACTGTTAATTCAACCTGAAGAGATGTTGGTTGCACTTTATTTTTGATATTAATATTATAATATTTTTATGTTGAAAAACAAAAGCAGATGTAGCAGGTAAACCTACTGTTGAAATGTTGGTTGCACTTACTGTACTTTTATTGAAAATGTATTGAATATTGAAAATGAGAGCAGAAAAGGTTAACTTCTTGTTAATTCAACCTACAGTGTTTGTTGCACTTTATTCAAATAAAATGTGAATGCATTTGCCATTAATTGTTGTTTACTTGTTTGTTTATATCCATAATTAATTGATACCTGATTCCCTTACAAGAAACAACAGGATACGAATGGAATCTAGGAAACACTGTCCAGTATCCAGGTATTTATTTCAGTCACACTGGTTGAATTTTTGGCTAAAAAGTTACTGAATCGATTTCAAGTCACTGAATCGCTTTTGGATTCGATCTAAATGAACCAATATCGCCCTTGTTTCTCGACAACCACGAATCGTGATACGAATCGAATCGTTGTTAAAACGAATCGTTACACCCCTAGTATATATGTATATTACAAATAGTTTTCTTAATCTTTCCCCCATTCGCTGTAAAAATGAACAACCAATAAGATTTAAGCTTATTGGCAGGTCTACTAACTGCTGCTGCTTCCCAATACATCATACAGAGCTTGCCATTTTAATGGGCTTTAGTAATTAAGTTACAAAATAGGACGAAACAATTAATATATGTTCTAGTACTCTTGCATTTTCCTCAACTCGGCCTGTAACCGCCAGTCACTTGACGGAGTCTCTCTGCGCAATGAACTTAAATGTGTTCGGAGGAGGACAAGACGACAACGAGAACTTCAGATCCTGTTTGACGGTGGCAGCACAACTAGGTATGTTGGTGACCTACTTATAAACCTCATTCTCACCAGTCGCTGTCGTCATTGTATTGTGTATAAAAACTAGTGGTGGGTTATTTATCGGGCGTTAACGTGCGTTAACGCTGAGACTCTTATCTCGGCTATAAAAAAAATAAAAATATCGCTAATCTATTCGTTGGGCTGGGTCTAGTACTACGCAAGCTATGATGACTTTCACCCTGATATTTTAGCGCGGATGTATACGCACTGTAGGGGCTAGAAACGAGTTCTCGAACTAGAGGCTCGCAGTCCGTGATGGACAGATTGTTAACGGCTGGTCTATGTGGTAATACAATCGGCAGGACATCCAAACGCCACCTATCATTCATCAACCTCAAATATGGCTTTTCATCTGAAAGATGTATGTAGTATCAACTTTACATGGCTCAATATGATGTTAACCTAGAGAAATGTGCGCTATTGAAGTGTTTGTGTGGAAGCGTTTGCAGGACAGGACATGCGCTCACTTGCTCTTAAAATCTCCGCTATTTTTGGTCATACAGATAAAAGTAGCCTAATACATCTTTCGAATCTGTAAAGACTCTACGCTTATTTGTGTGCACTCAGAATAACAACGAAACGTTGCGCTTTTAAGCAAACAGGATGCGCTTTAGGTCTCATGTGAACTTGAGAATTCACTCCGTGTCACCCTCTGCTTGAACCTGTGTGTGCCTAACGTTACTGTGAAATTACCACATCAGACGTGACGCTAACATGGATGCAGCTATGAAGCCGGGTTTGCTTCAGGAAAATTTATTTTAAGAAGCTTCCCAATGGAAACTGTAAACAGTTCATCACGACCTCTTATGTAGGCCTACAGTTCAAAATTCATGTTTAACTGAATAAACAGTTAGTAAACACAAGTACATCTTATTGAACATTAGTGTAACGATTCGTTTAACAACGATTCGATTCGTATCACGATTCGTGGTTGTCGACACGATACAAGGACGATATTGGTTCATTTAGAACGATACGATCCAAAACGATTCAGTGACTTGAAATCGATTCAGTAACTTTTTAGCCAAAAATTCAACCAGTGTGACTGAAATAAATACCTGGATACTGGACAGTGAAGTTTCCTAGATTCCTGTTGTTTCTTGTAAGGGAATCAGGTATCAATTAATTATGGATATAAACAAACAAGTAAACAACAATTAATGGCAAATGCATTCACATTTTATTTGAATAAAGTGCAACAAACACTTTAGGTTGAATTAACAAGAAGTTAACCTTTTCTGCTCTCATTTTCAATATTCAATACATTTTCAATAAAAGTACAGTAAGTGCAACCAACATTTCAACAGTAGGTTTACCTGCTACATCTGCTTTTGTTTTCAACATAAAAATATTATAATATTAATATCAAAATAAAGTGCAACCAACATCTCTTCAGGTTGAATTAACAGTAGGTTTACCTGCTACTTTTGCTATTGTTTTTCAACATAAAAATACAAATACAGTATTAACCAACATTTCTTCAGGTTGAATGAGCAGTGGCTGAACCTGCTACTACTCTCATTTTAATAAACAAACAATATTTAACAAAAGGACAAGTGTAACCAACTACTCTTCAATGACTCTACAGATTTTCTTTTCAAAATATCAACTGATCAACATGATCTCAGCAGAACACTTCTCTGTGCATTCACTATGTCGCCAGCAGTACTAAAACTCGCCTGCTGGCACACACTGGTGCCTGGAATGCACAGGAAAATCTCCGTCTTTGCAAAAGCCAAAGTGTTTCCACACACTGGACCGCAATGGTGGCTTGATAATTTCTCGTCGACTTCTCCTCTGCCATCCGCCATGCTATGTTTTGTTGTCTTGGCTGGCTGGCGTGGCGATGACGTCACAGATAGGCAGACTGAACCGAGTAACGTTAACGCCTTTATCATTAAAAGACTTAAGTGCTAAGAAAACATCCATATAAAGTCTGATGTGCTTAAATCCAATGCGTTATTTCCCAGTATCGATACAATCGATTGATTACCTTTAAAACGATGTTAGATCGATATATGTCGTCCGGAAGGCCAACTTGCCGAGCACAGATCGATGTAGTTGGATCATATGAATATAAATCGATACATCGATGTAGTTGATGAATCGTTACACCCCTATTGAACATAGTTTATTTTCATCACCAATTATCATAGTAGAACAGCTTTCTCAAGCAGTTTGTGATGCATTTTGGAAACAGGAGATGCGCCCCTGGTCTAATGCACCACCTGGCTTGAGAAACCCGTTCTCAAAGACTTACTTTTAGCCATTATTTGGGTAGCACACATATTCTGAATGCCTTCGGCAGAATTCAAATGAGCCATTTTAATCTAGATTAATCTAGATTAATTTCAAGATTAATCTAGATTAATCTAGATTAAAAAAATAATCGGACAATTGTATTAGTTTAAAGCGAAGAGTAACGTTAGACTATTAGTTACTGTCTAACCGTCAGCTGAGACCAGTTTCTTACTTACTACGTTACAGACATCGATTTTTACTAAACATTGTTTTGAATATACAGTTTGTAAGAGATTTTAATCAATTGTAAAATCTTGTTTGGCAGAATGTCCGTGCGAACATTCTTTCTACAACGCGGTGCACGTGTCGTCGTCAGACACGTGGAAATGAACAGCTTGAGATAACTGATGTGTTACGATAGCTTCAAGTAATTAACTTACTGACTTTAATTTGAATTGTGTTCATATTATTTTGTCAAACATTTTCTATAGAAATTGAAAATTGGAATGCAACATCTAGTGTATTACCAAAGCTTTTCAGGTTGATGTTTAAATCTGAATTGTTTTATTTCAATGATATGTGATTAATGTTATATATAAATATTTATTCCATTTTATGGAATAGAGATTTTGTTTTGTATATCTGGCAACCTGCAAACGGAATTCTTTCAAGAACTTAATCAGATTTCACTCAACGATTCATTGATATATTAAAGGCCAACCAATAAGATGTAAGCTTAAGAAGATTCTACTAAGATTGCTGAGGTAAGCTACACATCATACAGAGCTTGCCATTTTTAATTATTAGTAATTTTTCTAGTAAAACAACTATTAATATATGTTCTAGTACTTTTGCATTTTCTTCAACTCGGCCTGTATTAGTGCTATTAACGTCACTTGAATGTTACATCACTTTACATGAAATCTGACATCGTTGGGAGGTGAGGACAAGACGACAACGTGGCGAACTTCAGATCCTGTTTGGAGAGCAGCACAACTAGATTTGGTACAAGACCTACTTATAAACCTCATTCTCATGTCACGCTGTCGTATTGTGGTTATTTAATGAGTTGCAAACACTAATTTATTTTGCTCGTTGTGTTGAAAGCTGATAGGACAAAGTATTAGTTTAAGAAAGATAACGTTAGGACTATTGAGGATAACCGTCAGCTGAGACCAGTTAAATTAACGAATTAATAGAAACATCGATTTTTAAAAACTATAAATTAGATAAGAGAGTTTTAAGATCAATAAGATCTTGTTTGGCAGAACATCCATGCGAACATTAGGAATTTATGCACGGTTGGAAGAATAAAGGAAATGAACAGTCCGAGATAAGGAGGACAGAAATAGAGGAGTATTTCATCAAAATTTTAATTGTGTTCATATTATTTTGTCAAACATGATACAAATTGAAAATTGGAATGCAACTTCATTTACCACTTTTCAGGTTGATGTTTAATTAATTACATGCATGTTTAAATGATATGGGTGATTAATGTTAGTCTGAACATAATTTTTTTCATTTTAGTAGAGATCAGTCACATATCTGGCAACCTGCAAACGGAATATTTTCAGAACTTAACATTATTGCAGTGATTCATTGATATAGTTTCTTGCATGTTGCCATGTTTGGACATATTGGATGTAAGCTGAAGATTCTGCATAAGATTTTTTATTTCTCAAACTACCAAGTAATAAGTGTCCATTTTTCTAGTAAAACAACTATTGCATGCTGTTGTGTTTTGCATCAGGCTCAATTTATGAGTGCTATTAACTCTTACCCTTTACAATGTTACATCACTTTACAGAAATCTGACATCGGATGTGCTGGAGGTGACTTTACACTGCCTGGCCCCTCTTTGGAGAAAACTGACCGACTCTTAATATTTGATTGGTCCTATTTTGTAAGTACATGCAGTGATTGATGTTTCTTGACATGTTGTATGTTTGGAAACATTATTTTATCAACTGATGCGGTATACATTTTTGGCCAAGATCTTGTAATGACAGTGGGAGAGTCAAACAAATCCATATAGTCAACTCCAGCATATCCTAAAGGCTTTCAATAGGGTGAAGATCAATTCAATTCATACATAAAAATAACTCGTGCTCACTGAACCACTTTTTCAGTTTGAGTCCAATGAATCTTGACACTGTCATCCTGAAATATACAGGTGAATCTCAATAAATTATTTAAAATAAATATATTAATATATATTAAGAAATTATATAAAATAATTTATTTCAGTAATTCAACTCAAATTGTGAAACTCTTGTATTAAATAAATTCTACGCACACAGACTGAAGTAGTTTCTGTACCGGAATACTATTGTTAGAACTACCCTAAAAACTTAAACCACTGTTTAAACGCTGAACTTTATTTTAGTTACAGAAGTAGATTTTTGTGAGGTGTCAAAACAACAAAACTGTAATTACTTTTAATTTTCTTCTTATAGACATAACCGATAAGTAGCTCTGGCTACAACATTCTTCCAAAAGACACATACAGTTCGGTTTATTAACTGCTTCAGTGCCAAGTTACGGACTGCAGCTTTAATACAAATAATACATTTTATTTTGTGGCAGCACAAGTTCATATTGTGGGAAATTCAAAATATCGCAGGAAAACAAAATATTGTACTTTCATTTTTTTTCTTCAGTATCATCCACTGCATCTGCTGCTGTATCCATTATGAAAAGGCCTTTACATCATAATACATTATTTTTTTGCATATTTGTAACATGAAAATATGCTCTTAAGGTATGATGTGACTTATTTTCACTTCATTCTTGTCATATGCTGCTCTTGTTTTTAGGACCGTGATGACGAAGAAGAGATGTCCGGCATGTCAATCGGCATATTGTCTGTGATTCCTGAGGACTCTGCAACCATACCTTACTTCTCTGCATCTCGATGCCACATCCACTGTAATCATTTTGGAAGGTACAGTGGTACTGGTTGATCTGAGAAGCCCTCCCAAAGCAATGTGCCTGCTTTTTTGAGCTCATTTATGCTCTGAATTTAGAGTATCCTGCTGTACTGAAGAACACGTTTGATTTCATTCAAAGGGTGATTCTGTCACTCGAGCACAAGTCTCTCAAACCTAAAATACAATCCCTGAAAAATCGCCTGTTGCTGTAACATATTGTTGTGCCATGATGGACCATTTTTCAGTTTGTTCATAATTGACCATTGTAGAGTTACAAAAATGGTAATCAGGACTAAACAATGTATTTTATTTTCCTGTTGGAAAATGAGCAGTCTGCTCAATGTTAAGTAGCTGGTCTTAGAATAGAGTTGAGTCTTTAAAAGAACTTTAAAATGAATAGGAAAGTTGTTCAGTACTAAAAACTGAAGATTATTTTGTTTCCTATTGGAAAACTTAAGTAACATTAAGTGGTTGGTTTTAGAAAAGATGTTACAAAGATTTTAGAACACTGTTATATATATATACATATTTTTTTTTTTTTTTCATACATACATACATACATCCACACAGGTGCTGGTCATATAATTAGAATATCATCAAAAAGTTGATTTATTTCACTAATTCCATTCAAAAAGTGAAACTTGTATACATTCATTCCACACAAACTGATATATTTCAAGTGTTTATTTCTTTTAATTTTGATGATAACTGACAACTAATGAAAACCCCAAATTCAGTATCTCAGAAAATTAGAATATTACTTAAGACCAATACAAAGAAAGGATTTTTAGAAATCTTGGCCAACTGAAAAGTATAAACATGAAAAGTATGAGCATGTACAGCACTCAATACTTAGTTGGGGCTCCTTTTGCCTGAATTACTGCAGCAATGCGGCGTGGCATGGAGTCGATCAGTCTGTGGCACTGCTCAGGTGTTATGAGAGCCCAGGTTGCTCTGATAGTGGCCTTCAGCTCTTCTGCATTGTTGGGTCTGGCATATCGATCTTCCTCTTCACAATACCCCATAGATTTTCTATGGTCAGGCGAGTTAAGAACAGGGATACCATGGTCCTTAAACCAGGTACTGGTAGCTTTGGCACTGTGTGCAGGTGCCAAGTCCTGTTGGAAAATGAAATCTGCATCTCCATAAAGTTGGTCAGCAGCAGGAAGCATGAAGTGCTCTAAAACTTCCTGGTATACGGCTGTGTTGACCTTGGACCTCAGAAAACACAGTGGACCAACACCAGCAGATGACATGGCACCCCAAACCATCACTGACTGTGGAAACTTTACACTGGACCTCAAGCAACGTGGATTCTGTGCCTCTCCTCTCTTCCTCCAGACTCTGGGACCCTGATTTCCAAAGGAAATGCAAAATTTACTTTCATCAGAGAACATAACTTTGGACCATTCAGCAGCAGTCCAGACCATTCAGGCAAGACGCTTCTGACGCTGTCTGTTGTTCAAGAGTGGCTTGACACAAGGAATGCGACAGCTGAAACCCATGTCTTGCATACGTCTGTGCGTAGTGGTTCTTGAAGCACTGACTCCAGCTGCAGTCCACTCTTTGTGAATCTCCCCCACATTTTTGAATGGGTTTTGTTTCACAATCCTCTCCAGGGTGAGGTTATCCCTATTGCTTGTACACTTTTTTCTACCACATCTTTTCCTTCCTTCGCCTCTCTATTAATGTGCTTGGACACAGAGCTCTGTGAACAGCCAGCCTCTTTGCAATGACCTTTTGTGTCTTGCCCTCCTTGTGCAAAGGTGTCCATGGTCGTCTTTTGGACAACTGTCAAGTCAGCAGTCTTCCCCATGATTGTGTAGCCTACAGAACTAGACTGAGAGACCATTTAAAGGCCTTTGCAGGTGTTTTGAGTTAATTAGCTGATTAGAGTGTGGCACCAGGTGTCTTCAATATTGAACCTTTTCACAATATTCACATTTTCTGAGATACTGAATTTGGGGTTTTCATTAGTTGTCAGTTATAATCATCAAAATTAAAATAAATAAACACTTGAAATATATCAGTCTGTGTGAAATGAATGTATACATTATACAAGTTTCACTTTTTGAATGGAATTAGTGAAATAAATCAACTTTTTGATGATATTCTAATTATATGACCAGCACCTGTATGTGTGTGTATGTATGTATATATATATATATATATATATAAACAATCTACTAAACTTGTTTACAGTGTTCACTGTGTTGTCCAATTCTGTATTTCACCACTGTATGTAATTACTGTATGTGCAAAATTGCAGTATGCGTGTTGTTGATTTGAAGGCATGACTTGAGTAACATTGTTTTATGGAACAAATAAATATTTCAGTGTTGTGCCAAAAATTGGTCTGTCTTTGTTTTAGTAACTTAGAGTTTTGAGTACAAATTACTTGAGAAATGTAAGGTAATCAGTTTCCACACGTTTTACTAGTAATGTGAACAAGCAAACTTGTTAAGATAACTGGTTTGTTTGTACTAAACTTATCTTAAATTTGTGAGTTGGCTCAACTTGTCAGATTGAGTTACGAATACTCAAGTTGTTTAGTTACCACTATAAATACACAAGTTATATATGTTAGGTTGTAGTAAGTTGTATCAACTCAAAATTTATGAACTAATTTGCTTGAGAATTTTGAGGTAATCAGTTTCCACATGTTTTCTAAGTAAACTGAACTAATTACTTTTTACAGTGTGGGCTGACTGGTTGGCAGAGGTCTGCTTCACGGATGTGCTAGCCTGACAGTGTGAAAATCAAGCCTTCTTATCCTCCATGTACTGAGTGTTGATTAGGCACACCTGTTGCCTCTCACTCAATCAGTTGATCAGGTACACCTGCTGCCACTCACGCAGATGAAACACTACCTGAGAAAGAGATGAAACAAAACAAAAACACACCCCAAACCAAACACATATCCCTTAGAGTCGTAACACCCCCTCCCTTAAGATCAAAACCACAGGTTTTGTTAATATATACACACACACACAATACTTGCCCTAAAACAGTTATATTCAGCAATGATGTATTACTTGTTCTCTACTTATACAAGTTAAGATAAATCTCACCCACGAGACAGAGCGTCGGCGACCACGTTTTCCGACCCCTTCTTGTGTTGGATGTTAAGCTGAAAACCCTGGACCATCAGCGCCCAACGCATCAGACGCTGGTTATGGTTGTACATCTGATTCAGGAAAACTAAAGGATTGTGATCAGTGTACACAGTCACAGGAGATGGGCTGGAACACACATATACCTCAAAGTGCTGTAATGCAAGTAACATGGCCAGCGTCTCTTTCTCAATGGTGGAATAGTTCAGTTGATGACGCTTGAACTTTGTTGAAAAATATGAAACAGGATGATTCACACCATCTTCTCCGGCCTGTAACAAGACGGCTCCAGCTCCAGTACCACTAGCATCCACCTCTAACTGGAAGGGAAGAGTAAAATTAGGCGCAGCCAATACAGGAGCACTGCACAACAGGGACTTAGCAGCGGCAAAGGCATAGTCACATTCACTGGTCCATACAAACGGTACAGTTGGGCTACAGAGTTCAGTAAGGGGAGCCACTACCACTGAAAAGTTTTTACAAAAACATCTGTAGTATCTGGTCATACCTAAGAAGTGCCGTAGCTCTCGTCTGGTTGTAGGGACGGGATAAGCCAGTACTGCAGCCACTTTGGCCTCCACTGGCCTAACCTGCCCCTGTCCTACCTGCTTTCCTAGATAGGTGACAGTAGCCCTAGCAAAGTCACATTTAGCTAGGTTAAGGGTCAATGCTGCATTAGCAAGTCGTTCAAACACAATTTCCAGACTAGCCAAATGACTTTCCCAATCATTGGAATAGACCACTACGTCATCCAAATACACATTACACTGGGGTACATCTCCCAACACTATGTTCATGAGTCGTTGGAATGTGGCTGAAAATCAAGCCTTCTTATCCTCCATGTACTGAGTGTTGATTAGGCACACCTGTTGCCTCTCACTCAATCAGTTGATCAGGTACACCTGCTGCCACTCACGCAGATGAAACACTACCTGAGAAAGAGATGAAACAAAACAAAAACACACCCCAAACCAAACACATATCCCTTAGAGTCGTAACAACCAGTATGCAGGGCTAGGGGATAAATAGAAGAGACTGGGGCAAGTTGTCTCAAAGAAAAGATTTCAGGTCAAAAGTTCATCTGCATAAACTTTTGTTCAATAGCAAGTTGTATATGTTGGTTTCAATCACCTAGTTCAAAATTGTCTTAAAATTAAATGTTTCACACACTTAATTACATTTATGCATTTAGCAGATGCTTCTATCCAAAGTGACTTACAGTGCATTCAGGCTATACGTTTTTTGTCGGTACATGTGTTCCCTGGGAATTGAACCCACAACATTTTGCGCTGCTAACACAATGATCAACCACTGAGCCACAGAAACACTTATGCCTTTTCATTTCATTCATACAGTTAATTAATTTAGTTGATAACTGGGCCAAATAATATTACAATATACATTTTTGCTGTTCAACTTTTTTCATGTTTTTGGTTTGTTTGATTGTTTCGCAACTGCTTTACAGTTTACATTATGCTGAAAGCCAACACATGGTCAGTAATTATAGTTGTTATAATACTATTACATTTTATCATGCTGATGAGTTACTATTTTACTTATTGTGCATTCAAATATTATAGAATATAGGTTCATAAATAAATGTATTTTTAAATGTAATGTAAAATCACATTTAAAAACAGCAAAAAGAGGATACCATTTATTATTGTAATGCATAAAATTGTACTCGACATGTTCAAAATGAACAGTTTGTAAACATATTTTTATTATATTAATGCAGGTAAATATATAAGGACATTGTGACATCACAATCATAGACATACAGAAAAATATACAGCCTTCAATTATTTGCTCTAAAGTTGATGTGTGGACGTCACTTCCACAGAGATATCATTCTGTCTATGGTAAACACCGGTGACAGACATGTCTGCAAACATTCAGAGCCTCCTGTGAGCAGAGGTTGTGCAAAGATTAGCTTCCTTCAGAAGAATGTGTTTGCTTTTTGTACTTGGTATAACTGTACAAACTGGAGAGGTTCCTGATAAGTGACATATTTACACAGTAATACAAAGACATCGAAGGTAGGCCTACTGCTAAAATGATGAGGGCCTCGCAATATAAAGTGCAATGTACAAAACCAAACTAATGGTGTTAGTGCTCTTCAATAGAACTTCAAAACCTTACCAGGTACAATATTAATGATGGCATCCATAGTTTCCGTTAAAATACTACAGCTGACATGACCGATAACATCCATGATAATACAGGTGGTAAAACAAAACGTCACGTGATGAATTACAGTTAATCAAAATAGCCTTTCCATCTTTCCGTGAACCATGGCTAATAAAAACATATACAAACAGTAGACCTACACACACACTAAAATAATGTTCAACATGAAATAAAGTCTAAAATGTAACTTAAAACACGACTTGCAATAAAATATGTGTAAACAACTATATCAAATGTAGGCCACTTCCTTTTACAGTGACCCTAAGATTGACTTAGAAAAACAAACATTTTCATTGTAAAATATAAGGCACTTTCATTGTAATTTCAGGGTTAGGTTTAGCCAGCCTGAAAAAAAACACAAAAAACTTGCAAACTTAGTCAAAGAAAAATCTGGTTGATTAAAAAAGTTGCTCAAAAACACAAGTTATTAAAACTTGAATATACTAAGTTCTTTTCTGTGTCAACAAGTATTTCCAAATTAGCAAATTAAGATTTACAGTGTTCAAAATAAACATTTTACATTAATCTCTTAACTGTCATTTTTGAATACAGATGTCAAAGTGCACTATCCGAACTTAAATTGTTATAATTGAACGAATACATATTTTAATATGACTTTCCTCGGTAAAGCAATGTCAGATTTTAAAATGGGTTTCACATGATGAATTTTGAGGCTTTTGAAGCTTTCAATTGATATATAATTTATGATAAGGAAAAAAATATATATATTTTGTTACGATTTTCAAAACTCCTGTTATGCACTCGTCATAAATGTTCCTACATAATTTGTTTAAAAAATAATAAAAAAAACTGGTAAAATATCTATTTAGGATACTTTTCCAACTATATATAGACTAGTTTTTCATGATTACATTATGTAATTGTAATAGAGTGAAGTAGATTAAACTTAGGATTTCTCCGAGGGGACAGGTTAAATGTCTTAATAAATCTAATATATATTTAAGGGATAACCACTAAACCGAATTGTCATCAATAAGAGAAACTAACTGATCGACAATCGCGGTTTTTACGCCGTAAACGATGGTGATTTTCGTAAGTGTCGATGTTCTTGCGTGCAGTTTGTTCACAATATCAAAAGTTAGTTCTTTCACAAATCTGTGTCGTAAGATCGTGCTTTATAAGCAGTGCTAGTCGCCGGTCTGCTGTCCTGTTGTCTCTTGGCCCGAGCGAAGTCCATCTCGCTTTGTTTGGAGTAGTACGGGACGCTGCTGCCGGTGCCGCTGCTGACGCTGGGCACCGTGTCTCTGCGCGGGGGAGAGAGACCAGCCCTCGGCCTTTCCTCGCGCTTCCGACCGCTGCAGCGCCGACACAAACCGATGGACATCACCAGCCCACCGAGGACCTCCAAGATCCCGCCGATGAAACCCAGCACCAGGCAGTATCCCACACGAACATCGGTGGATGAGGAGAAGATGGAGGTCATGATGTGAGTGTACCACGCTACTGGGATGATGGTGAGGACCCCTGAGATGAAGATGAGGAGACCTCCGACCCCAGCGACGGTCGAGTGCGGTTTGTCAGTCCAGCATCGCACTCCAGCTGTTGCCACGCCGATGGCAATGACATTGAGAATGAGCGACGACAGCATCAGACCTCTGGCGATCTGGATGATCTCGGCGCTGAAGTACTGCGTGTCCTGCTGGTTGCACTTAATATCCCGGGACGATGTGGAAGTCCTGCAGATGTCCCACAATCCTTGCTGGAGGACCAGGTCGATGGGTTCTCCCGGGATGTTGTTGATCGTGCGCCAGGCTGGTGCCACGGTGCTGGTCAGCTCCAGGATCCAACCACAAGGCGCGAGAACCATCCCAAAAATAAAAATCCCTGGAGTTTGCATGATGATGAGGATGGTAAGGGAGATCACAAAAAGAGGCTTGCAGGCAATGGATGGATTTGTTTCCGGTTGTTTAAAAAGTAGCTGGGCAGCAGAAACTTCTCGTGGGAGGATCCCGTAAAATGTGACTATTGTTGAACGTCACGTGACTGTCTGCGCTTGTCAACAGCAAAACCTCTCCAGGTTTCGATAACCTGTCCTAGGCGCACCTGTGTGGAGCCCCGCCCACTGAGTCTCACGCGCGACAGGAAGATTCAGGAGAGACTCGGTGCTGATGGAGATCACTGCGAATAAAGTAATACAGGTGATAGTTTAATTGAAATATGCTGTCAATTTCATTTTATATAGCCTACTGTTTTTATATGGTATTTTATTTCTACTACTCAACGTTTTTTAAATAAACAAGACCCAACGTATTTTTGTATGGGGGCCAAATTACTCCAAATTAAATAATTAAATAAATGTTGATATGTTATATAAAGATAAATGTATATATATATATATAGTTAAATAATTAGCTGAAAACTGTAACCATGAAAATAAAATGTGGAGGAAATAAATGAATGAATGATTTATTTATTTATTATGAATTTATTTGTATTTAATAATTTAAATATGTATTTAATGATTTAATTTTGAGTAATAAACACTTTATCATTTGGCATTTATTTGCACAAACCTTTATTTTTATTTGAGGAAAACTATAGTTTTAATTATTATAATATGTTGTTATTTTGAACATAACTTTTTAAGAATTAAAAAGGAAATAAAAGATAGATATTATATTAATAAGTTTAAACAACAAGTTCAAATAACAATGTAAGTTTGGCTCTTTGGGTTCTATTTTAAAAAATCTCTGTTATCTTTATTAAAATCTCTTTTCTCTTAATCTTATGAATTTCTGTTATCTAAAGTTTAGTGATATGACTGCCATGATCAACCAGTGCTTGTCAAGCGTGTCTGCTTGGCTCTGTAATCAACATACAGCTTTTGAGTTCATTGTTTTCACAATTCATCCTGCATAAAAAACAATCCTAACGTTAAAATGAAATAAATGTTAAAATGGAATCAAATATAATAGATTAATAAACTTATTTTATTTCAGATAGTTGCAAAAGCAACATTTCTCATGATCATTTATTTAAATCATTGTCTCATCATTTAGTTAAGCTTCATATACCATAAAAAGCAAAGTAGCAAATAATATTATTTATAAAATATTATTGCAGTATGTTTTACAGGAAAATAATATTTCAATCTTTATTTCTCACATTTAATTAAATGTGGTATTTAATAGTTAATTAAATAAAAATATATACACATATTTAAGGGGAAATGACCAAAACACACAACAAACTAAAACTAATTCAAAATATTAATACAAATGATTAGAGTAATAATACTAAGACTGCTTTAGACTGCATTCTGAACATGCTGGCACGTTTCTGTACAGGCTGTTGCATCATTTTGGAGACAGATAAGCGGATGTAAAAGCACACTTGAAACCACAAAAGCATGTGTGAAATGACATCCTGGCATACAGTACCAGTCTCTCTGAAACTCCCTGAACACGCCTCTGATCGTGAATGAAGAAATACTGCGTTCTGTTCAGACTGTTCTATCAGTACTTCCTGTTGCATCACAGTTAGCTGCTTATCTGCTGACAGAATGAATGCACTTGATTTATTTCTTTCCCTCCAAAATACCAGTTTAAACCAGCCTACGTTGGTTTGTTGTTCCGGTCTTGTTTAAGATAGTTTATCTGGTTTCCCAGACTAGCCAACCAGCGTTAAACTGATTAAGCTGAAGGCCAAGAGCAGAGTAAACCTATTTTCCAGCTTAGACCAGCAAACCATATTATGCTGGTGATTTCAGCTGGTTACTTTCTTGCTTTCTGACCGACTTGGTCTGTTTTGTGCAATTATGTCCATTCACGCAATGCATTTGTGAGTTGCAAAACAAAGTCAACACTGCCTTTGTTCCTACTGTGCTCCACCTATATGGCTCTCTATATTGTGCCATATTTTGACAGATCATCGTGGAATGCAGTTTGGAATGATGCTAAACCTGACTAAGTAGTCTCAGCATATGTTATGATACGACAACAAGACCGCGTGACGTCATCTAGCAATTGCCTAATCCTGATAATTAACAATAATCACGATGTTATAATTATACCCAGTGATATCCGACACCTTTAACATTCTTATGACAGTTTCAATGATATAGGCTAGTCTAATGTTCGGCTTTATTGAAAAAAAAAAAACTGTGATAATTTACTCTGAAGTTAGTCTACTACACAACTAGGCTGTAATTCTCTATATATATCCATGATTTTTTTTCCACCTGTCATTTCAGGGCTTCGTATCAATAAAATGAATTGCATTTAACAGAATGTTCCTCTGAATTATCACTTCGGTTAATTACCTTAGATTTGCTTCCACCTAGTGGTTAGTTTCAGTCGTAACATCCTTAACACATGGTCTCTTACGTTTACATAATACTTCGTGAATGTTTATATTTGGTCCCCAGTCAACATTTGTGTATTGTAATAACACCATCTGCCTAGAAAGCACATTGTCCGTCTCTTTTGTTTGCTCGTCGTATATGGCTTGTCTATGGCACATAACATGAGGTCACGGTGGACCGGAGGCGTGCTCTCGATCGACCTGCGCGCGTGAATTTCCTTCTTGTCTCTCACATCACATGTGTTACAGTGCGATAGAGAAACTGTTAACAGTCGCAGCGGTACACGCAGAAAGAGGAAGGAACATGAAGATGCACTTTCCAACGGTGGTGATATTAGCAGGTATATTTAAAATGTTTTTTTAGACACAAATTCAAGTGTTCATTTTATATATTATATGTATTTTCTGTTATAGCTGCTTATCATTTATAAGTAATGAACAGTAGCCTGCTCATATCCATCCACATTATTTAATAGGCCTTTAAATTTAAATTATACTGATTCTGCTGTTGTAGTTATAGATTATTTATATGTGACGTGTAATAATGTGTAATATTAAAAAGTACACTAGTAATTCATTCAAAACACTTGTCCGACTAAAATTCTTTGACGACACGTAACTCATGAATACGTGTTACTTTAGATTTAATAAAGCGTAATAAAGGTAGCCTATTTATAAAAGCTACAATGAACTGACTAGGCTACTAAACATCACGGTAGGCTACTTTACAAAAGCGTTTCCTGTATTAAGAAATAGTTTCAGTTTTATTCTGAAGGTGTGTTTTGTTGACACTAGTTCAAAATGCATTCACTAGCTTATCGATATATTGTGCGTGAGTTATTATAGATTTCTTGTGGCTTGTTTTTGTGCGCGTGACAGGTTGGATGATATTTGGAGATTGCACAGAGAGCCCTACAACGATAGAAACTACGGTGGCGACTACATTTACTTCAGATGTAGCGACATCACTAAAGCACACAACATCATCAAATTCCACCGAGACACAATCTACGTCTGAACCTGACTCCACGACCCATAATACAAATGAAACAACAACTGAGTCCCCACAAAATGTGAGCACGAGCACTACGAACAGCTCCACATCTGCCCAGACAACAGCAAACACAACCTCTGCGTATAACGCTACCTCTCCCGCGACTGAGCTCACGAACGCAGCCAACAACGCGACCAATGCCTCGACCACAGTCACATCGGGTTCAGGGACTGAACCTCTGACAACATCCTTCTCAGAGAGCCATGCCTCAGAGAAGACAACTCTGGGAAGCACAACACCGGTTACTACTACTGACAAAAGCTCAACTACAACGATTTCTACGACTAAACTGGTGTCCACTTCACCAACAAAAACAACAACAACAACATCAACAACAACAACAACAACAGCAGCATCAACAACAGCAGCATCAACAAGAGCAGCAACAACAAGAACAGCAACAACCACAGAACCGATAACAACCAAATCCCCAGATTCTGTTGACCAAGAAAAGAAGGACCCAGGGGCCCTGAGCTCAGGTATGAGTGCATTTATTTTTGGAAACGTGTGTAAATATTTCACTTATTTCAAAGAATATAATTTTTTAATACTGTGTGTTTCATTGGTCTGTTGGCCTGTTTATAAATAGGTTCAATAAGCATAGCCTTTTGATTGTTATTTGACCTTCTGCTCCAGATCTTAAGTTGGTCAAAGTGCATTTATTTTATTTCCTTATGAGACTTTATCTATTGTTGCCTGTATGGTTATAATGTAAACAGGGCCAGTTCTAGTACATTTGGCCGTTTTATACAACCCATTTTATTAAAGTTAACAACTTCAATATTTTCTGAAGCGCCACCAAGTTTAAGTTGAAATGTAACCATGCGTCCCTAAAATAGCATGCATTTCATCAGCTGAAGATCATAAAATTACAACCCTGTAATTTATTAAGCCTGTAATAAAACTATATTATCAAATGCAAAGTTCTTGGGTATCAATTAAGGTCAGAGACTGGTTATGACAGGTTAGTGTTTTCAACAACTGGATTTGTTATTTTGTACACATCCAATACACTGATTCCTAAACACTTTAGGAGTGTCTGATGTTAATATTTAATACAGTAACTGAGTTATTGAACCATTAACAGTACGCCAACCTTTTCCTGTAAAGGTTCAATTGTTCCTCACCCTTTTCACAAGCATCTATGATGTTTGCACTTTGTGCTTTGTTGATGACATATGTTCAATGACAGCTAAGTGTCACTGTCTGGGATGTATGGGAATTTGAATGAGAACTAACTGGAAAAGCTGTGACCGAAAGTGATAGTGCCATCTGTACACTTCAGCCATGTTTAAAAGTGTCTCAATGTCTTAGCACTGAATAACAAGTGTCAACTGCAAACAATATGCTAGAGCTTTTCTCAGAACTCCTTTTTGCTCAGTGAAGTTTATTTAAATGGTGTTACGGTGATTTTCAGTGGATGTGAAGTCATTTCTCCTCAAGTCCACACATGTGAGGATCCACAGGTGTAACGTATCACATAGACATAATTCACTAGCATGTGGCAACCACAAAGTAAATCAATACTTTTTCATCATTTTGAACACTATTTAAACATTTTTATAGTTTCTTTTTATAGTTTATTGAAAAGTGTTATCTTTTCTTCAAAATTAATTTAATCTTGTTGGATATATTGTTAATGCAGTGACATTGACATCTTTAAGCATGTCTTATATGTTTTTGGGCCACATTTTTGTATGTGAAAAGAAAAGCTTTTTCACTCAGCTGTGGTTTGATTTGCCTTTTCAGTATACTGTATATATGATATTTTGTATTGAATACAACAAGCAAGTAATTGTACTAGTCATATACCTTAAATAGCTTTCATGGCTGACTACGGTATATGCAATGTATGATTCATCAAACTATATGTTTTCCTTATTCCTTTCTAGGAAGTGTTGCTGCCATCGTAATTGGCTTTATTGCCATTGTACTAATTGTACTTGTTGGTGTGTACTACTTCAAAATACGGTGAGTTATTTAACTTGTATCAAAATACAAGTTATTTATAGTTTCCTTCCTTTTTTTCTTCCAATGCATTTTATGGTGAATCTCATTAATAGTCTAATGTAAAGCAGTGAGTGTACAGCTTGTATAACAGTGTACATTTGCTGTCCCCTCAAAATAACTCAACACACAGACATTAATGTCTAAACCACTGGCACAAAAGTGAGTACACCCCTAAGTGAAAATGTCCAAATTGGGCCCAATTAGCCCTTTTCTCTCCCCGGTGTCATGTGACTCGCTAGTGTTACAAGGTCTCAGGTGTGAATGGGGAGAAGGTGTGTTAAATTTGGTGTTATCGCTCTCACTCTCTCATACTGATCACTGGAAGTTCAACATGGCACCTCATGGCAAAGAACTCTCTGAGGATCTGAAAAAAATAATTGTTGCTCTACATAAAGATGGCGTAGGCTATAAGAAGATTGCCAAGACCCTGAAACTGAGCTGCAGCACGGTGGCCAAGACCATACAGCAGTTTAACCGGACAGGTTCCACTCAGAACAGGCCTCGCCATGTTCGACCAAAGTAGTTCAGTGCATGTGCTCAGAGTCATATCCAGAGGTTGTGTTTCGGAAATAGACGTATGAGTGCTGCCAGGATTGCTTCAGAGGTTGAAGGGGTTGGGGGTCAGCCTGTCAGTGCTCAGACCATACGCCGCACACTGCATTAAATTGGTCTGTATGTCGTCCCAGAAGGAAGCATCTTCTAAAGATGCACAAGAAAGCCCGCAAACAGTTTGCTGAAGACAAGCAGACTAAGGACATGGATTACTGGAAAAATGTCCTGTGGTCTGATGAGACCAAGTTAAACTTATTAGGTTCAGATGGTGTGAAGTGTGTGTGTCAGCAACCAGGTGAGGAGTACAAAGACAAGTGTGTCTTGCCGACAATCAAGTATGGTGGTGGGAGTGTCATGGTCTGGGGCTGCATGAGTGCTGCCGGCACTGGGGAGCTACAGTTCATTGAGGGAACCATGAAAGCCAACATGTACTGTGACACACTGAAGCAGAGCATTATCCCCTCCCTTCCTGCCACAGGGCAGTATTTCAACATGATAACGACCCCAAACACACCTCCAAGATGACCACTGCCTTGCTAAAGGTAAAGGTAATCTTGTAAATGTAATCTGTGGGGCATCCTCAAACGGAAGGTGGAGGAGCACAAGGTCTCTAACATCCACCAGCTCCGTGATGTCGTCATGGGGGAGTGGAAGAGGACTCCAGTGGCAACATGTGAAGCTCTGGTGAACTCCATGCCCAAGAGGGTTAAGGCAGTGCTGGAAATTAATGGTGGCTACACAAAATATTGACACTTTGGGCCCAATGTGGACATTTTCACTTAGGGGTGTACTCACTTTTGTGGCTAACGGTTTAGACATTAATGGCTGTGTGTTGAGTTATTTTGAGGGGACAGCAAATGTACACTGTTATACAAGCTGTACACTCACTGCTTTACATTGCATCAAAGTGTAATTTCTTCAGAGTTGTCACATGAAAAGATATAATAAAATATTTACAAAAATGTGAGGGGTGTACTCACTTCTGTGACATACTGCATATATACATATATTGTCAGTGGACTTATGATTTGTTTTTTTGTTGCAGACGCTCTTCTTACGGACGTCTTTTGGATGATAGCAATCACAGCTCTGTGGGGAATTACCTTAACCCTATTTTTGATGGCTAAATGGGGAAGCGTTCATTGAGAAACATTTGTTTCTAAAGAAAATAACCCACACATCTTTAGCAATGAATATAGTAACATTAGTGTCAGTATTTTGGACCTAAAAATAAGCTGCACTGACCAGAATCATCAAGAAGTTTTACAGAGTAGACTTGACTTCCTGTGAGTATTAGTCTGAAGGCAGGTTGCGGGGCAAAGGAAATTTGAAGGAAGTTTCAAGCAATGTCCTAGAAATGTATTTTTTGTTTGTTTGTGTAAAGTATCGCCTTGGATATATTTTTCGGCTTTTTCATGTTGCTTGCTTTATTGTCTCATGATCATTTTTTTAAGAGTAAATAAACCACATTAGTAACATTAGCTGTAATTTGTCTAAATCGAAGCCTCGCATCTCAAACAGGCCACTTGATCATTATTGGCCTCAAAGAGTGACCTTATCATATACCATAATTACAGCTCTGTCCTCAGCTGTGGCCTCCCACTATTCATCCAAAGACAGTCTCTTTTTAAATGTGAAGACCGTTTAACATTTCTGTAGCCTCTACAATAACAGTTTTTTTCCCCTTGTCATTTTAATGGCAGGGACTCACAAGCAGCATGCAATTAAGTATTTAAACAGTCAATACTGTTATTAGAGACTTAAAAATAAGCCATTAAGCAAATGGAGGCACATTAACAAAACATCTGGTGTTCTGGCCTGTTTGAGATCGGGTTTAGTTAGTCGTGCTAAAGCAGTTTACCACATCCAGAAATGCATTTTTGAATGTTAAAACAACTAATGTAGTTTCCTCTCCAAGTTACCTGTTTAACAGCAACAGCTGTTTCCTGTTTTTGCAAATGCCCTAGTTTCAAGAATGGTATAAACCACAGGAGCTTTGTCTAAATCACTGGTCTAAAGCAGCAGCAACTGGTTCTAAAGAAAATGTAAAATTATTGTATTAAGAATCACTAATATATTATTTTATATAATAGATTTATAATATATTCCTGTGCGTTATACTTTTCCCTGTGTGATTAATTTTCATGCCACTTTCCATGAAGATGTTTTAGACAAACTGTATTTAGACAGTGTCCCAAATTTAGTTTAAAAAAGGCAAAACTCATATGAATAAATGAATGGAGAATAAAACTATAGATCTCTCAGACCATTTGATTTTCATTTGTCACCCAAAAATGAAAATGAGCTTAAACTGTACTCTCTCTCAGGCCATTTAAGATGTAAATTAGTTTTTTCATCAGATTTGGAGAAATGTAGCATTCTATCACTTGCTCAGCAATGGATGCTCTGCAGTGAATGGGTGCCATCAGAATAAGAGTCCAAACAGCTGATAAAATCATCACAATAATACACGAGTAATTCACACCACTCCAGTCCATCAGTTAATGTCTTGTGAATCCAAAATCTGTGTGTTTGTAAGAATAATCATAAATGCATCATAATTTTTTTTTAAACTGAATCGGGTAAGAAATATCCACAGATCAAGCACTGTTTACAGTATTGTGTCCTGAAGCGGCGGTTTAAAGTTAAAATACCTTAATGCTGAATCTATTTCATGCAGACATGCAGCTTTTCAATTCAGAATTTGTGAGTCGTGTGGATTATTTGTGGATTAAGACGACATTTTTAGCAGCTGTTTGGACTCTCATTCTGATGGCACCCATTCACTGCAAAGGATAACTTGGTGAGCAAGTGATGTAATGCAATACAAAATAATCCCGATCTGTTCAGATGCAGAAACAAACTCATCTATGGAGGGCCTGAGGATGAACACATTTTCAGCTATTTTTTTAACTACTCCCTATTTTGTTCTGTGAATTTCAAAACTTAACATTTTTATGCAAAAACTATGCAGTTTTATACCCTCTCAAATATAGCTGTGACCTTGATTATCAGAAGCCTGACCTTATTTTAATGGAGGACAATCATCGTCTACTCAATTCAAATTCACACATTAAACATACAACATTCACATAACTAAATCTAAAGAAATTAAGCTATTTTTTAAATCTGACAGACCTAACTAAGCACTGTTTGTTCTTGACTGCTTCACATAGATAATGCATAAAATAGTGATTCCAGCAGATGAATAGAAGGACAGTTGAATACTTCCCATGCTCAGATCAATGATCTAGCATTTTTAACATTATATGCTAAATCTCATTTATGCCTAATTTCCCCTCCCTTTCACCAGTTTCTTTATCTGATTATCTGTTGGCATTAAACAGCAGAGTTGAGCAGACAGGTTGTGCTTGTGCTGTTTTCATTCAGCTGCACATTGTTTGAGATGGCATTGTCATGAGCGCTGGGTGTTTTTTAGTGTGCTCTTGTAATAGGCTGATAATGAGTTGGCCTGTCTTTAACACACAGCGGAGAGCTGATTGCTGTCGTGATCGAGCATCAAACTGCTAGCATTCACTCCACTTCAACACCTCATAACCCTGAGTTTATATCAGCCTTTATAATGCCTCATAACAACATTATCATTCAAACATAAGTTTTAAATATTTAAAATGTTTTTACCTATTTGACCTTTTAAAATGTTTTGTTCACAATCACAGGCATCCAAAATATAATAGTTTCTATCCCTATGGTCTGTATCAACTGTACGTAATTTGGTGTATTTTTACTTTGAAGCCTCTGCAGTTTGGTGAGTGTAATTCACTGTCGGAAATATGCCAATCTCGAAATTACAGTGATAGCTGGATATAAACGTGAAATTCTGAGAAGAAAAGTCAGAATTGTGAGGTAAAAAAAGTCCCAATTACCTTCCATTGATAGCTGTGCACGTGCATTTGTTGCTGCCGTAAAGCAATCCTCTTTTTCACAGAATTTCGTACCTGCTCACCAAACTTACAAACTCCCAGAACAGCGTGGGAAAATTGATGTATTATCAAAATTATTTTGAAATTTATATTTCAATGTAAATAAAAAACATATATAGCATTCCAAGTTATATTTTACTTTGATACTTCAACTGGTTTTACTGTTTTAATGTCATGTTATATCATTCATTCATTTATGAACCATAAATTAAGCTTAAACCAACAAATGCATATATCTAACCTAATATCCTCAATTTAGTTGCCACACTTATTTATTTGTTTGTCCCATGAATATACTAAAGAAGGAAGCAGTCATTTCACTACAGTTCAATGTTATATGTGACCCTGGACCACAAAACCAGTCTTTAGTGTAAATGTTTCAAAATTGAGATTTAGATATCATCTGAAAACTGAATAAATAAGTTTTGTTATGATAGGACAATATTTGGCTGAGATACGACTATTTGAAAAGTTGTTCAAATGAAGTTTTTAGCAATGCATATTAATAATACAAAATTAAGTTTTGATACATTTATGGTAAGAACTTTACAAAATATCTCGATGAAACATGATCTTTACTTAATATCCTAATGATTTTTGGCAAAAAAAAAATTCTAAAAGAGAACATTTTAAAGCCAACCATTTTATAGGGGGCAGTTGTGGCCTAATGGATAGAGTGTTGGACTTGTAACACGAGGTTGTGGGTTGGAATCTCGGCACCGGCAGGAATTGTCAGTGGGGGGAGGGGTGAATAATGAGCGTTCTCTCCACCTTCAATACCAGGACTAAGGTGAGACCCTTGAGCAAGCCACCGAACCCCCAACTGCTCCCCGGCCGGCACAGCACTGAAAAAAATCTTCTTCTTCTACTGGAGCGCTGAGACAAAGACCAAGGATCGAAGAAAAAAAAACTACAATGATTGTCTTCATCTTCAGGTTTTACCCTAAAATGCACAGAACACTTGTTAATATCATAAAGCACATTATAAATAATAATAATAATATATTTACAAAGGATAAAATAAATAAAGAAATTGGTCATATGTACGTTACTTCAAAGATTATTTCCTAACTCAGAGCTAAAGCTGCCTGATATGGAGTGTTACATTTGTCAAAATGGACATAGCAACCACATAACCTAAGGCTGTCTAAAAGTATACCTGAATATATGTTGATGATGTTAACAATTTAATCAGTATCTGATTTATTTGTGTTTACCTGGAGAAATTGATATTTGTAAAAACAGCAGTAGCCACAATACTGAGCCCTGGGGACACCAAATGATTAATGAAGCTCAAGACACTTGATATTGTATAGCTACCACAAGCTTTTGGTTTGAAAGAAAACAATGCCACTCCAGTAATTCTGATGCATTGCCTCAATTATAAATCAGTAATACAATGTGTCAAAAACCATGTTCAGATCAAATGGGCTAACATTATGGTGAAGCACACATCTCAACATAATCAGTGACCAGTAAGCCACATCATAAACTTAATAATATAACTATCATTAACATTAATTTTACAGGAAAATATGATACATTTAAAAAATACTTTGCTCATTATACATAAAATATCTTTAAAAACCACAGTGTGTGGTTTTTATATGTTTTATATATATATATGGTTCTTTAAAGGTTATCAGTAAAGGTTTTATTTAGAACCTAAGCATTCTGAAGAACCCTTTTATGCCAAAATGGTTCTTTGTGGTCCTTTGTTCCCGCCCTTTTGTTTTTCAAATCTGTAACTGTCAAAGCACTTCATTACTGATTTTCTGGAGTTCAGTGATCCAACTACACAGACTTTCAACACTCTCTCAACAGGTAAATCATTTCTTTCTTAAAATGTCTATACATTATAACTTTCAAATGCTAATTGTTTTTATATGTCTTTTCTCTTTTTATTTAAGAGAACATGTACGTGTGACCAGCTCTATTCAGATAAGGATATTATCCTCTTCTTCACTACGTAAGTAACAAAGATATTGAATTTATGATCCATTTTGTTAGATGATTTTATTACTAGGGTTTATGCATAAACATACCCAACTATCCCATGACTTTATACTACTTTTCCTTTAAACATTGTGAAGTGCTCACATATACTTTTGGTCTTCATAAACAATTGTTTTCACATAAACAACATTGTATATCTAAACTCATTTCAGATGCTACAACGTCATCATGTGCTGCGAGAAACTGCCATTAAAATGACAGATAATGATTAATCTAAAGGCATCATAGAGGATTGTGAAGATATTTTACTGGAGTGTGGTCTTCAATGCACTATTTTATGTTCTATTTTGTTTTACCTTTTTAAACATGTATTTATTTTCAATGTCCATTGTCATTCATTAATGTATTTATTCTACTAATAATTGTTATTAGAACACTGTCATTTTTGCTACAATTTCATATCATAAAAAAAACATTGACACTTTGTTGTTGTTGATTTTATGTAAAATCCTAATAGACATTATAAGATATTACAAGTATATTATAAGATATAAGATAGGTGATATATTATAAGACCAGGCAGATAGAGGGGTAAAAAACTATATAATAATACTAATATGAATGATATTAATATACTAATATTAATTAAATTATCATTAAAAGGGTTATTTATAACACCATTAATGTCCTATATAGCATTTTAAAAGCATGGTTCTCTATGGAACCCTATACAAAGGTTATATTTAGCACTGAAAAGGGTTCTCCTATTGTTACAAGCCGAAGAACCCTTTTTGGTACTGTTTAGAACCATTTTTATTAATAGTGTATATACACCTCTGAAAAATTATTTAAGTAATTTGTGGATTTTATCTATAAAAATATACATTGATTTATTTTTTTTGTGTGATTTGTGTTTGTACACCATGTTTTTACACTGTACATTTTTGTATCACATGACATAATATATTTAATAGGGGTAGAAATGGTAGAAAAATTTGTTAAAGTACTTTTTGTGAATATGTAGCAAGTCAACGTTATGGTGCAGAATTTTTGAATTACTAGTTCAATGACAGATTTGAACCAGTAGAGGTCAGCATCTCTCTCTCTCTACTATCTATCCATCCATCCATCCATCCATCTGTCCGTCCATCCGCATATGTCTGCCTGTCTGTCTATATATCTGTCTGTCTGTCTGTCTGTCTGTCTATCTGTCTGTCTGTCTATATATCTGTCTGTCTGTCTATCTATCTGTCTGTCTATATGTCTGTCTATCTATCTATCTATCTATCTATCTGTCTGTCTGTCTGTCTGTCTGTCTGTCTGTCTGTCTGTCTGTCTGTCTGTCTGTCTGTCTGTCTGTCTGTCTGTCTGTCTGTCTGTCTGTCTGTCTGTCTATATATCTGTCTGTCTGTCTATCTATCTATCTATCTATCTATCTATCTATCTATCTATCTATCTATCTATCTATCTATCTATCTATCTATCTGTCTGTCTGTCTGTCTGTCTATCTATCTGTGTCTGTCTGTCTGTCTGTCTGTCTGTCTGTCTGTCTGCCCTGTCTGTCTGTCCGTCCCGTCCGTCCGTCGTCTGTCTGTCTATACGTCTGTCTGTCTGTCTCTCTATGTTTGTTTATTTGTTTGTTCATTCATTCGGGATTTACACTGGAATCGGAATTTACACTGATAAAAATGATTCATAGAATTAACTAATTTATTTAAGTAGTAACAAACTATTTATATTATCTATATTTATAAAAAATGCTGAAAGTTAGTCAACTAATTTTTTTATTTAAATGCAGCTAAAATGAATTGATTGCAACCACTTACCTTATTTTTTTTTTAAATTCAATGAATATATGTTTTTCAGTGTAGGATAAGACTTGTTGTATGCAGAAATGATAAGACTTTGCTAACCTCATCAAAGACTGGCTCTTTATCACTTCACCTTTATGAAGAAAGAGATCCTTTGTCAGAATTATTGTATTTTAATCAGCTGAAGTGAACCTAATGACTTACTGGTGCATTGAGACAAAACCCCAGCAATAACACAACAACAGATGTCTTTATATCAGTCAGTTTTACCCTAAAAATCACAAAATTATGAGTTTGTTTTTATTATACAGTATCAGATTATCACAAATAATTGCAGAAAATATTACAAATTTACCTTTAAGCAATAAATAATGAGTGCTTGTGTAATAATGCAATATGCACGTCTTTACATGGAAAAACATAAAGTTCATTATCCAATCAGACATGTGACCACATTCTGTATAATAATCACACAAATATATATAGCAACATCAGCTCTTTAGGACTTCCCAATAAAACCATAATAATAATAAAAACTTTAGGATAAACCTCAGAATTTTGGCAAACACAAATATACCTGGTACAACCAACAAAATATTAAAGAGGTGTACATGTCTTCAAGCTCAGTTTGCTTTATATGTTGTATAGTGGATCACATCGAGTAACTAACATGTTGTTCATAACTGTGTTAATATGGTGAAAGTCGAATGTAACCACATCTGATCTTGCAGTTTATAAGCTGTAAATAAGACGATATGTGTCTCAACCGGTGTATATTTCAGAACTTTTCTCACCAAAGACAGAAAACCACTCCTGTAACCAGGACTATAAGTGATAGTTGCATTTCTAAGGCATTTTTAATAATGTAATAAAAGCATAATTACAAATTCACCATGAATATGTTTTGATAAAGACATCATAACAGTGGCATATTCTGATTGGCTGGACAAACAATTTATATGCATTCAAAAAGATGGTTACTTATCATTAGCAGATGCTTTTATCCAAAGATAAACTAGTACACAGATTTTCAGTTAAAAAGGTTAGTTATTTCATTCTAATTTCACTAATACATGTACATTTTTGCATGTACTGTTTATAGATCAGAAATATTCATGTACATTTGCTCATATGAATCCTCTTTCTGTTTTAAAGCAGGTTTATGATCATGAAGTCTGGGATTCTGGTGATGTGGCTCATATTCTGTGGACTCTGTTAGGTCACTGAAAAAATATTGTTTTGAGTATTGGAATATGATGTTTGAGCTACGATTTTTCGTAATTGATCATATTTTGTATTATTTAATATTCAGCATGGACAGGATATGCAACCGGGAGACATCCCTATAAATGTTGCTGTGAGTATATTCAAATTTTTATAGCAAGGCAAATGTGTATTCATGTTTATAAAGTTGTATAAAATTAACATAATATATGGTCTGTCAAGACTGCACATGAATTTTTGCACTACTATTAGTGTTGTAGCTAACAGAAGCTTGTATTTTAAGCTCAAAATGATGCTTGATGAAGCTGATGTTGTTTATTCTGTTTGTGTGTGTAAACTCTTTACTGCCTCCTGCTGTTCATTCTAGTCATTGCACACTTACACTGGTAGGTAATAATGTGTGGTGGTGCTGTAACTAAAGGTGTTTCCTGCAAGTAGAGGTTACTTAATTGATTTTTATAGTATGTAGATTTAACTTAAATATAGACTTTACTCAATCAATAAATTGAGATTCTACCATATAATCTCCACCTGTGAGATCTCTTGTAAAACTGCAAGTATAGAAAATAGTTGTGTAACATGCTACAGAATTCACCCATGACCTCTCAAGATCATTTAAAATAGATGGTTCGGAACACTTACATGCAGTTTTTTAAATACCGTGTTTCTTTTTTAAGAAAAATCAAGTTAGTTATTTTCAGTCTTGGATTCATTTAACCACTTACTTCTATAAAGTGTGCATGTCTAGCCAGAAAAAAATGTTTTTGTCATTACTGAAGATTTAACATTAGGTAACACTATGAAACCATCTAAGCTTAGAGGTTGACTTTTCTCAAGCAAGCTACGTTTAACCTGCTGGTCTCTGGCTGATTTTATTTTAGTGCATGCATACAGCTGTCAAGTTCTCATGTGGCAACCACAGGTGTAGTTTTCCCCTGATGTTTGACATCCAAAAAATGTCACAATACCATTTGTTTTTATTTTCAACAGCATTTCTATTGTTTATATGACTTAAAACCTAACAAACTAGTTATGGTGAAATATTTTGCTTTAAAACAAATGGCACTTGGTTGTTATATAAGACAAAGACATTCACAGTTTTAGGTGTGTCTTTAGTTTCCAAATACTTTTTGGTCATGCTGTATAAAATAAAATAATGAGACAGTAGTGCATTTTGATCTTCACTTTAAAGTTAGTAAAACTTATAGTGTCAACTATCACACCAATGAGGAAAAGTACCAGGCGAGTGTGAGATGACAGCAGCATTGGACTTCTCTGTAAAGTGTTTAATTAACTGTTTGTAAAGATGTTCAGTTTTTGAAACAGCTGAGGAAATATATGATCTCTTTAAAGGAACAGCACATCAAAATTTGAAGTCATATCAGTTGTTAACTGATCTTCTTCCACTGGTTTCCTGATTGTGAACGAAGTTGATCAATTATTCATTGGAAATTTAAAATATAATATAACCTATTTGTCACAAAACTGGACATCACTTTCAAGAATGAATGTTTTACGGAGACAGAAAGGTGTATGTTGATATTTCTGCGTTTCTGTCTGCTCCTCACACTCTGTCGCATGGCTTCAGAAGACTTGGAATATAGTGCAAAAGTATTTTAAGCACCAATTCTCACTTTTAACTAGTTGCTTATTAGCATGCATATTACTATCATTTTGATTGTTTATTAGTGCGTATAAAGCACATATTAATGCCTTATTCTGCATGACCATATTTTAGATCCCTAATCCTACCCAGTACCTAAATTTAACAACTACCTTACTAACTATTAATAAGCAAATTAGGAGTTTATTGAGGCAAAAGTTCATAGTTGAATAATAGTGAATATTGTGACCAATCACTTTTATTAAAGGCTACCTTTTGGTATTTTTACATCCTCTTGCGTGAACGCATCAATCCCTAGAAAAGAGAGACCATTGCCGTTTCTGAAGAAAAAACAATTGTTGCATGGAAGCTGAGAGTCAACATGTTTGCAGTATATTAAGTAAAACAGAGTGTTTTATTATTCTTATTATTAATGCGTTAACTTTTTCTTTAAGACAAGGCTGAGACTGAGAGAACAGCTTCAAGAAACTCCTTTAACACCATGTTGTTTATGTGTGTTTTGCCTCAGTGACAAACTGAGTCCATTGTTATCAGATGAATCAAGTTACAAAACACTGATTGATTTACATGTATTGACTTTTGTCAGCACAGTCAACAGATGAATCTGGGTTGGGTTGTTTTTTCCTCTTGAGGTGATTCCTCTTAATCTTGGCTTCTTGTGTGACTCAGTCTGATTAAGTCTTGATGGTTTGACATGATGTCAGAAAGCTCAGAGGTAACAGAGAGTTTAGCTTTCTATAAACAGTAAACATCACATTCAATGTTAGTCCTACAGCTGCAAATGTTAATACATTTTCCCTGGGGGAGGGGGTACATAAAGTACAATGCTGTTTCATACATTCAAAGTTGAAAGAGTCGGATTCTCATGCTAAGCATGGCTTAAGTTAAAAACTTTTTAAAGTATGACTGGGTATTTCTGTGCCAAAATTCTTCCTTCCGGGTTCGTACACATTTCAGAAAGTTTTTGTTTTGTTTGTTTGTTTGTTATTAAATGCTTAAACAAATGTACATATGAATCAAGACATCCACATAGACAACATAAGACATGAGGAACAGGGGTTATAAAACTTACATTAAGACACATCACAAATAAACCAACCAAAAAAAGGGATAAGAGACAGCAATTACAAGTTATTTTCAAGTAACTTTAACTTTCCAGCAAGCATAACTGTATACTTAGATTTTTTTGTTATCACTGCATTTAAGATAATCAATAAACATAAGAAATTCACTCATAAAAGCTTTAAAACATGGTTTTGAGTTACACCTTTTACTTTAATGTATATGAACCATATAACATCAGAAGATTCACCATAAAATGAACAGAAATAATTTTGGATTCATAATATATGAAGACATCTTTACGTTACATCTAAATTGTATCCAGATTTTTGTTAAAAATACCAGATATATCCTCCCAAAATTTTCCTTTATAACAACAGTCAAAAAGATGTAACAATTTACCTGGTTGATCTGAACAAAATGAACAGCTCTCGTCAATATCCACAAATTTTGCTAAAGTATAATTACACGGATATATATTGTGAAGTATTTTTAAATATAATTCCCAAATCTTGTTAGATATGCAGAAACGAAATGGGAGCGACACACGTTTCGGAATGTTTTTTTCAATAATGGCTCTTCCTGACGTAATGAAGGGTGGAACTCCTTATATGGGCATTTCTCCCGGAAATGTCTGCCCGCACAAACATCGACCAGGGGTGCGTTTCCCAAAAGCATCATTAGCTAACTATGGTGGTAAGTCCCATTGAACTCTTGGTAATGACGGTAATTGCGACCATAGTTGCTTTTGGGAAACGCACCCCAGAGCGAGAGCAAGAGCCCATCAACGCTTCATCCGGCAGTGCTGCACGGGACTCGCTCGGGAAGAATGTCTCTAAAGGAGCGTGTTTTTGGTTGTGAGGATAGATAACCTTGTTCAGCTTCCCAAAAGATCACAGCGTTACGTGAACAGTGGATGCAGTTTGTTTATCCTGGGCAGCAATGGAGTTTCGCAAGTGTGTTTGTTGACAAACGTTTTATAAACAAGGCCCAGTTCGACGCTGGATTTGCACATCGTTTGATACTGAAAGATGGAGTAGTCCCAGCTATAAAAGATCCCGGTCATGATTCAGAACTGCAGACGGTAAGTGAAACGGCATCAAATATACAGGTGCTGGTCATATAATTAGAATATCATCAAAAAGTTTATTTATTTCACTAATTCCATTCAATAAGTGAAACTTGTATAATGTATACATTCATTCCACACAGACTGATATATTTCAAGTGTTTATTTCTTTTAATTTTGATGATTATAACTGACAACTAATGAAAACCCCAAATTCAGTATCTCAGAAAATTTGAATATTACTTAAGACCAATACAAAGAAAGGATTTTTAGAAATCTTGGCCAACTGAAAAGTATGAACATGAGAAGTAAGAGCATGTACAGCACTCAATACTTAGTTGGGGCTCCTTTTGCCTGAATTACTACAGCAATGCGGCGTGGCATTGAGTCGATCAGTCTGTGGCACTGCTCAGGTGTTATGAGAGCCCAGGTTGCTCTGATAGTGGCCTTCAGCTCTTCTGCATTGTTGGGTCTGGCATATCGCATCTTCCTCTTCACAATACCCCATATATTTTCTATGGGGTTAAGGTCAGGCGAGTTTGCTGGCCAATTAAGAACAGGGATACCATGGTCCTTAAACCAGGTACTGGTAGCTTTGGCACTGTGTGCAGGTGCCAAGTCCTGTTGGAAAATGAAATCTGCATCTCCATAAAGTTGGTCAGCAGCAGGAAGCATGAAGTGCTCTAAAACTTCCTGGTATACGGCTGTGTTGACCTTGGACCTCAGAAAACACAGTGGACCAACACCAGCAGATGACATGGCACCCCAAACCATCACTGACTGTGGAAACTTTACACTGGACCTCAAGCAACGTGGACTCTGTGCCTCTCCTCTCTTCCTCCAGACTCTGGGACCCTGATTTCCAAAGGAAATGCAAAATTTACTTTCATCAGAGAACATAACTTTGGACCACTCAGCAGCAGTCCAGTCCTTTTTGTCTTTAGCCCAGGCGAGACGCTTCTGATGCTGTCTGTTGTTCAAGAGTGGCTTGACACAAGGAATGTGACAGCTGAAACCCATGTTTTGCATACGTCTGTGCGTAGTGGTTCTTGAAGCACTGACTCCAGCTGCAGTCCACTCTTTGTGAATCTCCCCCACATTTTTGAATGGATTTTGTTTCACAATCCTCTCCAGGGTGCGGTTATCCCTATTGCTTGTACACTTTTTTCTACCACATCTTTTCCTTCCCTTCGCCTCTCTATTAATGTGCTTGGACACAGAGCTCTGTGAACAGCCAGCCTCTTTTGCAATGACCTTTTGTGTCTTGCCCTCCTTGTGCAAAGTGTCCATGGTCGTCTTTTGGACAACTGTCAAGTCAGCAGTCTTCCCCATGATTGTGTAGCCTACAGAACTAGACTGAGAGACCATTTAAAGGCCTTTGCAGGTGTTTTGAGTTAATTAGCTGATTAGAGTGTGGCACCAGGTGTCTTCAATATTGAACTTTTCACAATATTCAAATTTTCTGAGATACTGAATTTGGGGTTTTCATTAGTTGTCAGTTATAATCATCAAAATTAAAAGAAATAAACACTTGAAATATATCAGTCTGTGTGGAATGATTGTATACATTATACAAGTTTCACTTATTGAATGGAATTAGTGAAATAGATCAACTTTTTGATGATATTCTAATTATATGACCAGCACCTGTATGTGTTTTGCTCATCACTCTTTAACTTCGCCCACGGCGCGTCTCCAGGAGCTCGGCTGTTTTCGGAGAGAATCGTAAAGGTGTATCTTTCTTTTATAAATATGATAAAACTAAAGACTTTTTGGAGATATGAAGGATGCTGTACTACAGGTACTCAAGATTAACACGAGATGGGGTGAAACTGTCTGTTATGCCCCCTTTAATGGTAAATTCACAAAACATTTTAGAAAACTCAAAATAAAGTAATCGCATTAGGAACTAAACTGTTTTTGTGAATAGTCATCTGAATGATGTACAAATCATCAGATAAAGCCTGTACTTACACTGTAAAAGAATCAAATTAACAAAATGTTGGAAGGGAAAAAATATTTAGTTTATATTTAGACTTAGTTAAGAGGACATATTATATTAGGTGCACAAATATATTTTAAAAACATTAAATGAATGGTAATTTTCAAATCCAGTAAACAGTCAGAATGTCAATGAATAAAACAAATAAAAACAAACCCAGCCAATCCTAAGATTATTGTGCATGTTCATGCGGCAGCTTGAGAGAGTTTGCGGGTTTCACAGAGACAGCAAGTTGCACTAAATACATTTTTTTTTTGACAAAATTTAGACAGTTGTATTACAAATGTAATGTCTTGACAAATTGAGCACTTTAAGGGGATAGTTCACAAAAAAAAAAATGCTGTTATTTTACTGACCCTCAGGCCATCCCAGACATCGGTAACTTTTTCTTCAGCAGAACAGAAGATTTTATCTGAAACGGTGATCCTTGGCGATTCATGTACTGCACGTC